>CM026395.1:50767230-50857980 GCA_014843695.1 Archivesica marissinica | reverse complement strand
AAATATACTACCTAGCTAATACTGTACATGAAAATATACTACCTAGCTAATACTGTACATGAAAATATACTACCTAGCTAATACTGTACATGAAAATATACTACCTAGCTAATACTGTACATGAAAATATACTACCTAGCTAATACTGTACATGAAAATATACTACCTAGCTAATACTGTACATGAAAATATACTACCTAGCTAATACTGTACATGAAAATATACTACCTAGCTAATACTGTACATGAAAATATACTACCTAGCTAATACTGTACATGAAAATATACTACCTAGCTAATACTGTACATGAAAATATACTACCTAGCTAATACTGTACATGAAAATATACTACCTAGCTAATACTGTACATGAAAATATACTACCTAGCTAATACTGTACATGAAAATATACTACCTAGCTAATACTGTACATGAAAATATACTACCTAGCTAATACTGTACATGAAAATAAACTACCTAGCTAATACTGTACATGAAAATATACTACCTAGCTAATACTGTACATGAAAATATACTACCTAGCTAATACTGTACATGAAAATATACTACCTAGCTAATACTGTACATGAAAATATACTACCTAGCTAATACTGTACATGAAAATATACTACCTAGCTAATACTGTACATGAAAATATACTACCTAGCTAATACTGTACATGAAAATATACTACCTAGCTAATACTGTACATGAAAATATACTACCTAGCTAATACTGTACATGAAAATATACTACCTAGCTAATACTGTACATGAAAATATACTACCTAGCTAATACTGTACATGAAAATATACTACCTAGCTAATACTGTACATGAAAATATACTACCTAGCTAATACTGTACATGAAAATATACTACCTAGCTAATACTGTACATGAAAATATACTACCTAGCTAATACTGTACATGAAAATATACTACCTAGCTAATACTGTACATGAAAATATACTACCTAGCTAATACTGTACATGAAAATATACTACCTAGCTAATACTGTACATGAAAATATACTACCTAGCTAATACTGTACATGAAAATATACTACCTAGCTAATACTGTACATGAAAATATACTACCTAGCTAATACTGTACATGAAAATATACTACCTAGCTAATACTGTACATGAAAATATACTACCTAGCTAATACTGTACATGAAAATAAACTACCTAGCTAATACTGTACATGAAAATAAACTACCTAGCTAATACTGTACATGAAAATAAACTACCTAGCTAATACTGTACATGAAAATATACTACCTAGCTAATACTGTACATGAAAATAAACTACCTAGCTAATACTGTACATGAAAATAAACTACCTAGCTAACACTGTACATGAAAATAAACTACCTAGCTAACACTGTACATGAAAATAAACTACCTAGCTAACACTGTACATGAAAATAAACTACCTAGCTAATACTGTACATGAAAATAAACTACCTAGCTAATACTGTACATGAAAATAAACTACCTAGCTAATACTGTACATGAAAATAAACTACCTAGCTAATACTGTACATGAAAATAAACTACCTAGCTAATACTGTACATGAAAATAAACTACCTAGCTAATACTGTACATGAAAATAAACTACCTAGCTAATACTGTACATGAAAATAAACTACCTAGCTAATACTGTACATGAAAATAAACTACCTAGCTAATACTGTACATGAAAATATACTACCTAGCTAATACTGTACATGAAAATAAACTACCTAGCTAATACTGTACATGAAAATAAACTACCTAGCTAATACTGTACATGAAAATATACTACCTAGCTAATACTGTACATGAAAATAAACTACCTAGCTAATACTGTACATGAAAATAACTACCTAGCTAATACTGTACATGAAAATAAACTACCTAGCTAATACTGTACATGAAAATAAACTACCTAGCTAATACTGTACATGAAAATATACTACCTAGCTAATACTGTACATGAAAATATACTACCTAGCTAATACTGTACATGAAAATATACTACCTAGCTAATACTGTACATGAAAATAAACTACCTAGCTAATACTGTACATGAAAATATACTACCTAGCTAATACTGTACATGAAAATATACTACCTAGCTAATACTGTACATGAAAATATACTACCTAGCTAATACTGTACATGAAAATATACTACCTAGCTAATACTGTACATGAAAATAAACTACCTAGCTAATACTGTACATGAAAATATACTACCTAGCTAATACTGTACATGAAAATAAACTACCTAGCTAATACTGTACATGAAAATAAACTACCTAGCTAATACTGTACATGAAAATATACTACCTAGCTAATACTGTACATGAAAATATACTACCTAGCTAATACTGTACATGAAAATAAACTACCTAGCTAATACTGTACATGAAAATAAACTACCTAGCTAATACTGTACATGAAAATAAACTACCTAGCTAATACTGTACATGAAAATAAACTACCTAGCTAATACTGTACATGAAAATATACTACCTAGCTAATACTGTACATGAACATATACTACCTAGCTAATACTGTACATGAAAATAAACTACCTAGCTAATACTGTACATGAAAATAAACTACCTAGCTAATACTGTACATGAAAATAAACTACCTAGCTAATACTGTACATGAAAATAAACTAACTGAATTTGAAGCTGATGTATGTGAGGGATCATTTAGTACGTTGGAGTGTGCTCAAGCTATCAAGTCAATGAAAACAAACAAAAGCCCAGGTTTTGACGGCTTAACTAGTGAGTTCTATCAATGCTTCTGGGATATATTTGGTACTTTTTTAACTGATGTTTTTAATAATGGATTTAATCGTTCGGAATTATCTAACTCACAAAAAACTGGAGTATTATCATTATTATACAAAAAAGGAGATCCTACTAATTTGGAAAATTGGCGACCAATAACATTGTTAAATGTGGACTACAAAATTGCGGCGAAAGTTTTAGCAACTAGACTTCAAAAAGTTATTCACAAAATAATCAGCATGGACCAACAAGGCTACATTAAAAATCGTTTCATTGGATATAATCTAAGACAAATACAAGATATTATTGACTATACAGAGACTCTTCAACTAGATGGAGCAATTCTATTTTTAGATTTTAGAAAAGCCTTTGACACAATAGAATGGAATGGCCATTTCTTTTTAACACTTTAGAATACTTTGGATTTAAGCCAGAATTTATACGCTGGATAAAAACACTATATACAAATTGTAAATCATATATTATAAACAATGGGTGGACCTCTGAATCTTTCAACCCCCAACGTGGTATTAGACAAGGCTGTCCGGTATCAGCTCTTCTATTTATAATAGTTGCAGAAATAATGGCAATAAATATACAAAGTTCAAGTAATATCACAGGTAAAAACAGAAAATGGTAAAATATCTTTAAAAATATCTCAATTAGCTGACGACACTACATTGTTCCTAAAAAATACAAACGACATTGAAAATGCTATAGATATTATCCAACAGTTTGGATACTATTCTGGCCTTAAACTTAACAAAAACAAAACGGATGGTATGTGGATAGGTAAACAGAAAACAAATACTGACAAGATAGGAGGAATAAACTGGCCTGAAAAAACTATAAAAGCATTAGGGATACATTTTGGTCATAGCCGCGAAGAATGCGAAAAACTTAACTGGCAAGATAAAATTGATAAATGCAGATCAGTAATAAATAATTGGGCAAAACGAAAGTTAACATTTTATGGAAAAATTCAAATTATTAAAACCCTGTTAATACCGAAATTTACCTATGCTATACACTCGCTGATTGTCCGAAAAGCAATAATTCAGGAAATAAATAAAATGATATACAATTTTCTTTGGAGTGGCAAACGAGAAAAAATAAAACGAACAACGTTAATAGGTAATAAAATGGAAGGAGGACTCGAGATGACTGACCTTGAATCATATATAATATCAATGAAAGTCAAATGGATAAATACACTATTAACTGCGGATAAAGCAAACTGGAAAGTCATTCCAAGATATATTTACATCCAGTATTACTCAGCTTGCTACACCCAGTATTACTCAGCTTGCTACACCCAGTATTACTCAGTTTGTTACATCCAGTATTACTCAGCTTGCTACACCCAGTATTACTCAGTTAGTTACATCCAGTATTACTCAGTTTGCTACATCCAGTATTACTCAGTTTGCTACATCCACGAATGAGAATGTATGTAGAGACAGATGTTGTTAGATACGATTGAGAATGTATGTAGAGACAGACGTTGTTAGACAAGATTGAGAATGTATGTAGAGACAGACGTTGTTAGACATGATTGAGAATGTATGTACAGACAGACGTTGTTAGACAAGATTGAGAATGTATGTAGAGACAGACGTTGTTAGACATGATTGAGAATGTATGTAGAGACAGACGTTGTTAGACATGATTGAGAATGTATGTAGAGACAGACGTTGTTAGACATGATTGAGAATGTATGTAGAGACAGACGTTGTTAGACATGATTGAGAATGTATGTAGAGACAGACGTTGTTAGACATGATTGAGAATGTATGTAGAGACAGACGTTGTTAGACATGATTGAGAATGTATGTAGAGACAGACGTTGTTAGACATGATTGAGAATGTATGTAGAGACAGACGTTGTTAGACATGATTGAGAATGTATGTAGAGACAGACGTTGTTAGACATGATTGAGAATGTATGTAGAGACAGACGTTGTTAGACATGATTGAGAATGTATGTAGAGACAGACTGCGTTAGACATGATTGAGAATGTATGTAGAGACAGACTTGTTGACATGATTGAGATTGTATGTAGAGATAGACATTGTTAGACATGATTGAGAATGTATGTAGAGACAGACGTTGTTAGACATGATTGAGAATGTATGTAGAGACAGACATTGTTAGACATGATTGAGAATGTATGTAGAGATATACATTGTTAGACATGATTGAGAATGTATGTAGAGACAGACGTTGTTAGACATGATTGAGAATGTATGTAGAGACAGACATTGTTAGACATGATTGAGATTGTATGTAGAGATAGACATTGTTAGACATGATTGAGAATATTGGTAGAGAACGATGTTGTTCAACAAGATTGAGAATGTATTTAGTTTTTCAGGTCCTGCCACATCTGATTTTTTCCCAGCCGCTGTGGATTTTTTATTGATGCAATTTGGCAAATTGTTTGTTGCCAAGTTTGAATATGGTTGAGGACGAACAATATTTCTATGAAGCTTAGTAAGAAAACATAACATTTGGCAGGAAAATGGTGCAGAAAAAATGAAAATGAACAAGTAATTACAATGTATTACATTATTAACTGATTCTGTAGCTGAACAACACAACTCACTCTGTCTAGTTTTTGTGATAAAAATGAACTTTAAAAAAAAAAAATCCATACTGCCTAATTGCATTTTTGAAAAAATAGCACGAGAAACTAAATAATAATTATTGTTTGGCCTAATGGGCATAAAACAATCTTCATGCATCAATTCCATATGACACTCATAAAGTTAATTAACAAAACTGAACTTGATATAGCCGGCCAAGGTTATAAAACCTTTCCCCAATCTCAAACTCGGTCTCAAGCACCTGATTGGTTCAGTAAAACACAGAATCAACCAATCAAATCACTTGAGTAAGTAAAATGTTGAGAACAGTCGACAGTGGATCAGGAGGAGATGTAAAGTAAAATGTTGAGGATGGTCGACAGTGGATCAGGAGGAGATGTAAAGTAAAATGTTGAGGACGGTCGACAGTGGATCAGGAGATGTAAAGTAAAATGTTGAGGACGGTCGACAGTGGATCAGGAGGAGATGTAAAGTAAAATGTTGAGGATGGTCGACAGTGGATCAGGAGGAGATGTAAAGTAAAATGTTGAGGACGGTCGACAGTGGATCAGGAGGAGATGTAAAGTAAAATGTTGAGGACGGTCGACAGTGGATCAGGAGATGTAAAGTAAAATGTTGAGGACGGTCGACAGTGGATCAGGAGGAGATGTAAAGTAAAATGTTGAGGATGGTAGATGATGGACAAAAGGTGATCAGAAAAGCTCACCTTTAGCACTTTGTGCGCTGGTGAGCTAAATGTGTACATTTGGTTTGCCACATAAAATGTTGAGGATGGTCGATGACGGACAAAAGGTGATCACAAATGCTCACCTTGAGCACTTTGTACGCTGGTGAGCTAAATGTGTACATTTGGTTAGCCACATAAAATGTTGAGGACAGTCAATGACGGATAAAAGGTGATCACAAATGCTCACATTTAGCACTTTGTGCGCTGGTGAGCTAAATGTGTACATTTGGTTTGCCACATAAAATGTTGAGGACAGTCAATGACGGATAAAAGGTGATCACAAACGCTCACCTTGAGCACTTTGTACGCTTGTGAGCTAAACCCATACATTTGGTTTGCCACATAAAATGATCGCTAGGAAGATGCACCTTTCTAGTATGTTGTTTCATGATCATTTCATAACACTTCATAAAACTATAGAAGACTCAAACTATTATTAACAAATAACTATTTATATAATTAAGAAAACACAGATGTCATTTAGAATGTCAATCACAGTACTGCTTGTCTATTGCACTTAAATTGTCTATAAATAACTTGTCTATTGCACTAAGTCTCTAACAAAAGTCTCTAACAACATTCATCATTTCATCTTCTTGCAGTGTGTGGTACTGGATTCCTTTTGAAGTCCGAGAACTGGTGGAATCTACAAAACATAAAATATATGATTTAATGATGCAGAATTCACAAGAAATGAAACCTGACAAGCATTTCCTAGGAATCAATAACATTTATAATGCTTTATTTTCGATAAAATAATAACTTTCAGGACAAATGGAATTTACAGATTTGTTGTTATCCACCCAAAATATATATAGTGAGAACATTACAGGGGCTCCAAGATGTGATAGATATCTACCCAAAATATATATAGTGAGAACATTACAGGGGCTCCAAGATGTGATAGATATCTACCCAAAATATATATAGTGAGAACATTACAGGGGCTCCAAGATGTGATAGATATCCACCCAAAATATATATAGTGAGAACATTACAGGGGCTCCGAGATGTGATAGATATCCACCCAAAATATATATAGTGAGAACATTACAGGGGCTCCAAGATGTGATAGATATCCACCCAAAATATATATAGTGAGAGCATTACAGGGGCTCCAAGATGTGATAGATATCCACCCAAAATATATATAGTGAGAGCATTACAGGGGCTCCAAGATGTGATAGATATCCACCCAAAATATATATAGTGAGAACATTACAGGGGCTCCAAGATGTGATAGATATCCACCCAAAATATATATAGTGAGAACATTACAGGGGCTCCAAGATGTGATAGATATCCACCCAAAATATATATAGTGAGAACATTACAGGGGCTCCAAGATGTGATAGATATCTACCCAAATATATATAGTGAGAACATTACAGGGGCTCCAAGATGTGATAGATATCCACCCAAAATATATATAGGGAGAGCATTACAGGGGCTCCAAGATGTGATAGATATCCACCCAAAATATATATAGTGAGAGCATTACAGGGGCTCCAAGATGTGATAGATATCCACCCAAAATATATATAGTGAGAACATTACAGGGGCTCCAAGATGTGATAGATATCCACCCAAAATATATATAGTGAGAACATTACAGGGGCTCCAAGATGTGATAGATATCCACCCAAAATATATATAGGGAGAGCATTACAGGGGCTCCAAGATGTGATAGATATCCACCCAAAATATATATAGTGAGAACATTACAGGGGCTCCAAGATGTGATAGATATCCACCCAAACTATATATAGTGAGAGCATTACAGGGGCTCCAAGATGTGATAGATATCCACCCAAACTATATATAGTGAGAACATTACAGGGGCTCCAAGATGTGATAGATATCCACCCAAAATATATATAGTGAGAGCATTACAGGGGCTCCAAGATGTGATAGATAGCCACCCAATATATATATAGTGAGAGCATTACAGGGGCTCCAAGATGTGATAGATACCACAAAATATATATAGTGAGAGCATTACAGGGGCTCCAAGATGTGATAGATATCTACCCAAATATATATAGTGAGAACATTACAGGGGCTCCAAGATGTGATAGATATCTACCCAAAATATACATAGGGAGAGCATTACAGGGGCTCCTAGATGTGATAGATATCCACCCAAAATATATATAGTGAGAGCATTACAGGGGCTCCGAGATGTGATAGATATTCACCCAAAATATATATAGTGAGAGCATTACAGGGGCTCCGAGATGTGATAGATATCCACCAAAATATATATAGTGAGAGCATTACAGGGGCTCCGAGATGTGATAGATATCTACCCAAAATATATATAGTGAGAGCATTACAGGGGCTCCGAGATGTGATAGATATCTACCCAAAATATATATAGTGAGAGCATTACAGGGGCTCCAAGATGTGATAGATATCCACCCAAAATATATATAGTGAGAGCATTACAGGGGCTCCGAGATGTGATAGATATCTACCCAAATATATATATAGTGAGAGCATTACAGGGGCTCCGAGATGTGATAGATATCCACCCAAAATATACATAGGGAGAGCATTACAGGGGCTCCTAGATTTGATAGATATCTACCCAAAATATAAAGATCAAGTGATGGGCAACCTAGTGTTCAAACAGACCCAGTGATAGGCAACCTAGTGTTCAAACAAACCAAGCGATGGGCAACCTAGTGCTCAAACAGACCCAGCAATGGGCAACCTAGTGTTCAAACAAACCCAGCAATGGGCAACCTAGTGTTCAAACAGACCCAGCAATGGGCAACCTAGTGTTCAAACAGACCCAGCAATGGGCAACCTAGTGATCATACAGACCCAGTGATAGGCAACATAGTGTTCAAACAGACCAAGCGATGGGCAACCTAGTGTTCAAACAGACCCAGCAATGGGCAACCTAGTGATCATACAGACCCAGTGATAGGCAACCTAGTGTTCAAACAGACCCAGTGATAGGCAACCTAGTGTTGAAACAGACCCAGCAATGGGCAACCTAGTGCTCAAACAGACCCAGCAATGGGCAACCTAGTGCTCAAACAAACCAAGCGATGGGCAACCTAGTGCTCAAACAAACCAAGCGATGGGCAACCTAGTGCTCAAACAGACCCAGCAATGGGCAACCTAGTGCTCAAACAGACCCAGCAATGGGCAACCTAGTGCTCAAACAGACCCAGCAATGGGCAACCTAGTGCTCAAACAGACCCAGTGATAGGCAACCTAGTGCTCAAACAGACCCAGCAATGGGCAACCTAGTGTTCAAACAGACCCAGTGATAGGCAACCTAGTGTTCAAACAGACCCAGTGATAGGCAACCTAGGGCTCAAACAGACCCAGCAATGGGCAACCTAGTGTTCAAACAGACCCAGTGATAGGCAACCTAGTGTTCAAACAGACCCAGTGATAGGCAACCTAGGGCTCAAACAGACCCAGCGATGGGCAACCTAGTGCTCAAATAGACCCAGTGATAGGCAACCTAGGGTTCAAACAAACCAAGCGATGGGCAACCTAGTGTTCAAACAGACCCAGCAATGGGCAACCTAGTGCTTAAACAAACCAAGCGATGGGCAACCTAGTGTTCAAACAGACCAAATTTAAGATATAGCTTACTTGTCTTGTCTGTATTTCTCCTGAATAGCCTGTTGCATATGTGCATCAGCCCCGAGGTAGGTCCAGTGAAGATCGTTCAGACAGTTCTCAAAATGTCTGACTTCATACCCAGTTTTTTTCGCCAAACCTGACGTCTACAATTGTACAAGTATAAAATGTGTATAAAACTAAATACTGAATAGTCAAATGTAGCACCAATAAATTCACAATTATTCTTTGACAGGCTAGCTAAAACAGGCTAAGACAGGCTTTGATAGGCTAAGATATGCTTTGATAGGCTAAGACATGCTTTGATAGGCTAAGATAGGCTAATACAGGCCTTGACAGGCTTTGATAGGCTAATATATGCTTTGATAGGCTAAGACAGGCTAATACAGGCTTTGATAGGCTAAGACATGCTTTGATAGGCTAAGACATGCTTTGATAGGCTAAGACAGGCCAAGACTAATGCAAGCCACCACAACCAAATCATTCCTATTTATGCAATAGTTACTATATCGACATCATTTTGATGTACAAGTTTCCCTCTGAAATCCCAGATTTTACCAAAATTCTGAGCTCAACACACATAGGTTGAGCATGAACTAAAAGTGGGCGAGATAAAACAGTTGATGGTGCGTGCAACACTATGTGGGTGGGCGCCAATACTATTGTGTACTATACACTTACCCATGGTTCGAGACCAAGCGAGTATCTGGCAAGACACAAGGAAGCTGCTGCTGTCATGCTTGGTACATAATGGAGGTAGGTGTCCATTTCTAGCAATGTCAACTCGCACAAAAACTGAAATTCAACAAACAGTTCATAATCAATACACAGTAACATAGATTTAGGAGAAATAGTCTTCCATCTTCCTGTAAGCTCAATAGGGTAGATATGTACCAATATGTATAGAGTTTGGACATACCAATATGTATAGAGTTTGAACATACCAATATGTATAGACATACCAATATGCATAGAGTTTGGACATACCAATATGTATAGAGTTTGGACATACCAATATGTATAGAGTTTGGACATACCAATATGCATAGAGTTTGGACATACCAATATGTATAGAGTTTGGACATACCAATATGTATAGAGTTTGGACATACCAATATGTATAGACATACCAATATGTATAGACATACCAATATGTATAGAGTTTGGACATACCAATATGCATAGAGTTTGGACATACCAATATGTATAGAGTTTGGACATACCAATATGTATAGAGTTTGGACATACCAATATGTATAGAGTTTGGACATACCAATATGTATAGAGTTTGGACATACCAATATGTATAGATTTTGACATACCAATATGCATAGAGTTTGGACATACCAATATGTATAGAGTTTGGACATACCAATATGTATAGAGTTTGGACATACCAATATGTATAGAGTTTGGACATACCAATATGTATAGAGTTTGGACATACCAATATGTATAGACATACCAATATGTATAGAGTTTGGACATACCAATATGTATAGAGTTTGGACATACCAATATGCATAGAGTTTGGACATACCAATATGTATAGAGTTTGGACATACCAATATGTATAGAGTTTGGACATACCAATATGTATAGAGTTTGGACATACCAATATGTATAGAGTTTAGACATACCAATATGTATAGAGTTTGGACATACCAATATGTATAGAGTTTGGACATACCAATATGCATAGAGTTTGGACATACCAATATGTATAGAGTTTGGACATACCAATTTGTATAGAGTTTGGACATACCAATATGTATAGAGTTTGGACATACCAATATGTATAGACATACCAATATGTATAGAGTTTGGACATACCAATATGTATAGAGTTTGGACATACCAATATGTATAGAGTTTGGACATACCAATATGTATAGAGTTTGGACATACCAATATGTATAGAGTTTGGACATACCAATATGTATAGAGTTTGGACATACCAATATGTATAGACATACCAATATGTATAGACATACCAATATGTATAGAGTTTGGACATACCAATATGTATAGAGTTTGGACATACCAATATGTATAGAGTTTGGACATACCAATATGTATAGACATACCAATATGTATAGAGTTTGGACATACCAATATGTATGTATAGAGTTTGGACATACCAATATATGTATAGAGTTGCGTTTAATGATTATAGATAGTGTTCAAAGATATGTTGATTATAGATAGTGTTCAATGGTTATATATAGTGTTCAATGATTATAGATAGTGTTCAATGGTTATATATAGTGTTCAATGATTATAGATAGTGCTCAATAGTTATAGATAGTGTTCAATGGTTATATAGTGTTCAATGGTTATAGATAGTGGTCAATGATTATAGATAGTGTTCAATGGTTATAGATAGTGTTCAATGGTTATATATAGTGTTCAATGGTTATATATAGTGCTCAATGGTTATATATAGTGTTCAATGGTTATAGATAGTGTTCAATGATTATAGATAGTGTTCAATGGTTATATATAGTGTTCAATGGTTATAGATAGTGTTCTATGAGTATAGATAGTGCTCAATGGTTATAGATAGTGCTCAATGGTTATAGATAGTGTTCAATGGTTATAGATAGTGGTCAATGATTATAGATAGTGTTCTATGATTATAGATAGTGCTCAATGGTTATAGATAGTGCTCAATGGTTATATATAGTGTCCAATGGTTATAGATAGTGTTCAATGGTTATAGATAGTGGTCAATGATTATAGATAGTGTTCAATGGTTATAGATAGTGCTCAATGGTTATAAATAGTGTTCAATAGTTATAGATAGTGTCCAATGGTTATAGATAGTGTTCAATGGTTATAGATAGTGTTCAATGGTTATATATAGTGTTCTATGGTTATAGATAGTGTTCAATGGTTATATATAGTGTTCTATGGTTATAGATAGTGTTCAATGGTTATAGATAGTGCTCAATGGTTATATATAGTGGTCAATGATTATAGATAGTGTTCAATGGTTATAGATAGTGCTCAATGGTTATAGATAGTGCTCAATGGTTATATATAGTGCTCAATGGTTATAGATAGTGTTCAATGGTTATAGATAGTGCTCAATGGTTATATATAGTGGTCAATGATTATAGATAGTGTTCAATGGTTATAGATAGTGCTCAATGGTTATATATAGTGGTCAATGATTATAGATAGTGTTCAATGGTTATAGATAGTGCTCAATGGTTATAGATAGTGTTCAATAGTTATATATAGTGGTCAATGATTATAGATAGTGTTCAATGGTTATAGATAGTGCTCAATGGTTATAGATAGTGGTCAATGATTATAGATAGTGTTCAATGGTTATAGATAGTGCTCAATGGTTATAGATAGTGCTCAATGGTTATAGATAGTGTTCAATAGTTATATATAGTGGTCAATGATTATAGATAGTGTTCAATGGTTATAGATAGTGCTCAATGGTTATAGATAGTGTTCAATGGTTATAGATAGTGCTCAATGGTTATAGATAGTGGTCAATGATTATAGATAGTGTTCAATGGTTATAGATAGTGCTCAATGGTTATAGATAGTGGTCAATGATTATATATAGTGTTCTATGGTTATATATAGTGTTCAATGGTTATAGATAGTGTTCAATGGTTATAGATAGTGGTCAATGGTTATAGATAGTGGTCAATGATTATAGATAGTGTTCTATGGTTATATATAGTGTTCAATGGTTATATATAGTGTTCTATGGTTATATATAGTGTTCAATGGTTATAGATAGTGGTCAATGGTTATAGATAGTGTTCAATGGTTATATATAGTGTTCTATGGTTATAGATAGTGTTCAATGGTTATATATAGTGTTCTATGGTTATAGATAGTGTTCAATGGTTATAGATAGTGTTATATGGTTATAGATAGTGTTCAATGGTTATATATAGTGTTCTATGGTTATAGATAGTGTTCAATGGTTATAGATAGTGTTCTATGGTTATAGATAGTGTTCAATGGTTATATATAGTGTTCTATGGTTATAGATAGTGTTCAATGGTTATAGATAGTGTTCTATGGTTATAGATAGTGTTCAATGATTATATATAGTGTCCAATGGTTATAGATAGTGTTCAATGGTTATAGATAGTGTTCAATGATTATAGATAGTGCTCAATGGTTATAGATAGTGCTCAATGGTTATAGATAGTGCTCAATGGTTATAGATAGTGCTCAATGGTTATAGATAGTGCTCAATGGTTATATATAGTGGTCAATGATTATAGATAGTGTTCAATGGTTATAGATAGTGCTCAATGGTTATAGATAGTGCTCAATGGTTATATATAGTGCTCAATGGTTATAGATAGTGTTCAATGGTTATAGATAGTGCTCAATGGTTATATATAGTGGTCAATGATTATAGATAGTGTTCAATGGTTATAGATAGTGCTCAATGGTTATATATAGTGGTCAATGATTATAGATAGTGTTCAATGGTTATAGATAGTGCTCAATGGTTATAGATAGTGTTCAATAGTTATATATAGTGGTCAATGATTATAGATAGTGTTCAATGGTTATAGATAGTGCTCAATGGTTATAGATAGTGGTCAATGATTATAGATAGTGTTCAATGGTTATAGATAGTGCTCAATGGTTATAGATAGTGCTCAATGGTTATAGATAGTGTTCAATAGTTATATATAGTGGTCAATGATTATAGATAGTGTTCAATGGTTATAGATAGTGCTCAATGGTTATAGATAGTGTTCAATGGTTATAGATAGTGCTCAATGGTTATAGATAGTGGTCAATGATTATAGATAGTGTTCAATGGTTATAGATAGTGCTCAATGGTTATAGATAGTGGTCAATGATTATATATAGTGTTCTATGGTTATATATAGTGTTCAATGGTTATAGATAGTGTTCAATGGTTATAGATAGTGGTCAATGGTTATAGATAGTGGTCAATGATTATAGATAGTGTTCTATGGTTATATATAGTGTTCAATGGTTATATATAGTGTTCTATGGTTATATATAGTGTTCAATGGTTATAGATAGTGGTCAATGATTATAGATAGTGTTCTATGGTTATATATAGTGTTCAATGGTTATAGATAGTGTGCTATGGTTATATATAGTGTTCAATGGTTATATATAGTGTTCTATGGTTATATATAGTGTTCAATGGTTATAGATAGTGTTCAATGGTTATAGATAGTGGTCAATGGTTATAGATAGTGGTCAATGGTTATAGATAGTGCTCAATGGTTATAGATAGTGTTCAATGGTTATAGATAGTGTTCAATGGTTATAGATAGTGGTCAATGATTATAGATAGTGTTCTATGATTATAGATAGTGCTCAATGGTTATATATAGTGCTCAATGATTATATATAGTGTCCAATGGTTATAGATAGTGTTCAATGGTTATAGATAGTGGTCAATGATTATAGATAGTGTTCAATGGTTATAGATAGTGCTCAATGGTTATAAATAGTGTTCAATAGTTATAGATAGTGTCCAATGGTTATAGATAGTGTTCAATGGTTATAGATAGTGTTCAATGGTTATATATAGTGTCATATGGTTATAGATAGTGTTCAATGGTTATATATAGTGTTCTATGGTTATAGATAGTGTTCAATGGTTATAGATAGTGTTCAATGGTTATTTATAGTGTTCAATGGTTATATATAGTGTTCTATGGTTATAGATAGTGTTCAATGGTTATAGATAGTGTTCTATGGTTATAGATAGTGTTCAATGATTATATATAGTGTCCAATGGTTATAGATAGTGTTCAATGGTTATAGATAGTGTTCAATGATTATAGATAGTGCTCAATGGTTATAGATAGTGCTCAATGGTTATAGATAGTGCTCAATGGTTATATATAGTGGTCAATGATTATAGATAGTGTTCAATGGTTATAGATAGTGCTCAATGGTTATAGATAGTGCTCAATGGTTATATATAGTGCTCAATGGTTATAGATAGTGTTCAATGGTTATAGATAGTGCTCAATGGTTATATATAGTGGTCAATGATTATAGATAGTGTTCAATGGTTATAGATAGTGCTCAATGGTTATATATAGTGGTCAATGATTATAGATAGTGTTCAATGGTTATAGATAGTGCTCAATGGTTATAGATAGTGTTCAATAGTTATATATAGTGGTCAATGATTATAGATAGTGTTCAATGGTTATAGATAGTGCTCAATGGTTATAGATAGTGGTCAATGATTATAGATAGTGTTCAATGGTTATAGATAGTGCTCAATGGTTATAGATAGTGCTCAATGGTTATAGATAGTGTTCAATAGTTATATATAGTGGTCAATGATTATAGATAGTGTTCAAAGATATGTTGATTATAGATAGTGTTCAATGGTTATATATAGTGCTCAATAGTTATAGATAGTGTTCAATGGTTATATAGTGTTCAATGGTTATAGATAGTGGTCAATGATAATAGATAGTGTTCAATGGTTATAGATAGTGTTCAATGATTATATATAGTGTTCAATGGTTATAGATAGTGTTCTATGATTATAGATAGTGCTCAATGGTTATAGATAGTGCTCAATGGTTATAGATAGTGTTCAATGGTTATAGATAGTGGTCAATGATTATAGATAGTGTTCTATGATTATAGATAGTGCTCAATGGTTATAGATAGTGCTCAATGGTTATATATAGTGTCCAATGGTTATAGATAGTGCTCAATGGTTATAGATAGTGGTCAATGATTATAGATAGTGTTCAATGGTTATAGATAGTGCTCAATGGTTATAAATAGTGTTCAATAGTTATAGATAGTGTTCAATGGTTATATATAGTGCTCAATGGTTATAAATAGTGTTCAATAGTTATAGATAGTGTCCAATGGTTATAGATAGTGTTCAATGGTTATAGATAGTGTTCAATGGTTATATATAGTGTTCTATGGTTATAGATAGTGTTCAATGGTTATATATAGTGTTCTATGGTTATAGATAGTGTTCAATGGTTATAGATAGTGTTCAATGGTTATTGATAGTGTTCAATGGTTATATATAGTGTTCTATGGTTATAGATAGTGTTCAATGATTATAGATAGTGTTCAATGGTTATAGATAGTGTTCAATGATTATAGATAGTGCTCAATGGTTATAGATAGTGTTCTATGGTTATAGATAGTGTTCAATGGTTATAGATAGTGTTCTATGGTTATTGATAGTGTTCAATGATTATAGATAGTGCTCCATGGTTATAGATAGTGTTCTATGGTTATAGATAGTGTTCAATGGTTATATATAGTGTTATATGGTTATAGATAGTGTTCAATGGTTATAGATAGTGTTCTATGGTTATAGATAGTGTTCAATGATTATAGATAGTGCTCAATGGTTATAGATAGTGCTCAATGGTTATAGATAGTGCTCAATGGTTATATATAGTGGTCAATGATTATAGATAGTGTTCAATGGTTATAGATAGTGCTCAATGGTTATAGATAGTGCTCAATGGTTATATATAGTGGTCAATGATTATAGATAGTGTTCAATGGTTATAGATAGTGCTCAATGGTTATAGATAGTGGACAATGGTTATATATAGTGGTCAATGATTATAGATAGTGTTCAATGGTTATAGATAGTGCTCAATGGTTATAGATAGTGTTCAATAGTTATATATAGTGGTCAATGATTATAGATAGTGTTCAATGGTTATAGATAGTGCTCAATGGTTATAGATAGTGGTCAATGATTATAGATAGTGTTCAATGGTTATAGATAGTGCTCAATGGTTATAGATAGTGCTCAATGGTTATAGATAGTGTTCAATAGTTATATATAGTGGTCAATGATTATAGATAGTGTTCAATGGTTATAGATAGTGCTCAATGGTTATAGGTAGTGTTCAATGGTTATAGATAGTGCTCAATGGTTATAGATAGTGGTCAATGATTATAGATAGTGTTCAATGGTTATAGATAGTGCTCAATGGTTATAGATAGTGGTCAATGATTATATATAGTGTTCTATGGTTATATATAGTGTTCAATGGTTATAGATAGTGTTCAATGGTTATAGATAGTGGTCAATGGTTATAGATAGTGGTCAATGATTATAGATAGTGTTCTATGGTTATATATAGTGTTCAATGGTTATATATAGTGTTCTATGGTTATATATAATGTTCAATGGTTATAGATAGTGGTCAATGATTATAGATAGTGTTCTATGGTTATATATAGTGTTCAATGGTTATAGATAGTGTTCTATGGTTATATATAGTGTTCAATGGTTATATATAGTGTTCTATGGTTATATATAGTGTTCAATGGTTATAGATAGTGTTCAATGGTTATAGATAGTGGTCAATGGTTATAGATAGTGGTCAATGATTATATATAGTGTTCAATGGTTATAGATAGTGTTCAATAGTTATAGATAGTGTTCTATGATTATAGATAGTGCTCAATGGTTATAGATAGTGCTCAGTGGTTATAGATAGTGTTCAATGGTTATAGATAGTGTTCAATGGTTATAGATAGTGGTCAATGATTATAGATAGTGGTGTTCTATGATTATAGATAGTGCTCAATGGTTATAGATAGGGCTCAATGGTTATATATAGTGTCCAATGGTTATAGATAGTGTTCAATGGTTATAGATAGTGGTCAATGATTATAGATAGTGTTCAATGGTTATAGATAGTGCTCAATGGTTATAAATAGTGTTCAATAGTTATAGATAGTGTCCAATGGTTATATATAGTGTTCAATGGTTATAGATAGTGTTCAATGGTTATATATAGTGTTATATGGTTATAGATAGTGTTCAATGGTTATATATAGTGTTCTATGGTTATAGATAGTGTTCAATGATTATAGATAGTGTTCAATGGTTATAGATAGTGTTCTATGGTTATAGATAGTGTTCAATGGTTATATATAGTGTTCTATGGTTATAGATAGTGTTCAATGATTATAGATAGTGTTCAATGGTTATAGATAGTGTTCTATGGTTATAGATAGTGTTCAATGGTTATATATAGTGTTCAATGATTATAGATAGTGCTCAATGGTTATAGATAGTGTTCTATGATTATAGATAGTGCTCAATAGTTATAGATAGTGCTCAATGGTTATAGATAGTGTTCAATGGTTATAGATAGTGTTCTATGGTTATAGATAGTGCTCAATGGTTATAGATAGTGCTCAATGGTTATAGATAGTGTTCAATGGTTATAGATAGTGCTCAATGGTTATATATAGTGGTCAATGATTATAGATAGTGTTCAATGGTTATAGATAGTGCTCAATGGTTATAGATAGTGTTCAATAGTTATATATAGTGGTCAATGATTATAGATAGTGTTCAATGGTTATAGATAGTGCTCAATGGTTATAGATAGTGGTCAATGATTATAGATAGTGTTCAATGGTTATAGATAGTGCTCAATGGTTATAGATAGTGCTCAATGGTTATAGATAGTGTTCAATAGTTATATATAGTGGTCAATGATTATAGATAGTGTTCAATGGTTATAGATAGTGCTCAATGGTTATAGATAGTGTTCAATGGTTATAGATAGTGCTCAATGGTTATAGATAGTGGTCAATGATTATAGATAGTGTTCAATGGTTATAGATAGTGCTCAATGGTTATAGATAGTGGTCAATGATTATATATAGTGTTCTATGGTTATATATAGTGTTCAATGGTTATAGATAGTGTTCTATGGTTATATATAGTGTTCAATGGTTATATATAGTGTTCTATGGTTATATATAGTGTTCAATGGTTATAGATAGTGTTCTATGGTTATATATAGTGTTCAATGGTTATAGATAGTGTTCTATGGTTATATATAGTGCTCAATGGTTATAGATAGTGTTCAATGATTATATATAGTGTTCTATGGTTATATATAGTGTTCAATGGTTATAGATAGTGTTCTATGGTTATATATAGTGTTCTATGGTTATATATAGTGTTCAATGGTTATAGATAGTGTTCAATGGTTATAGATAGTGGTCAATGGTTATAGATAGTGGTCAATGATTATAGATAGTGTTCTATGGTTATATATAGTATTCAATGGTTATATATAGTGTTCTATGGTTATATATAGTGTTCAATGGTTATAGATAGTGGTCAATGATTATAGATAGTGTTCTATGGTTATATATAGTGTTCAATGGTTATAGATAGTGTTCTATGGTTATATATAGTGTTCAATGGTTATATATAGTGTTCTATGGTTATATATAGTGTTCAATGGTTATAGATAGTGTTCAATGGTTATAGATAGTGGTCAATGGTTATAGATAGTGGTCAATGATTATATATAGTGTTCAATGGTTATAGATAGTGTTCAATAGTTATAGATAGTGCTCAATAGTTATAGATAGTGTTCAACGGTCATAGATAGTGTTCAAAGCAGAATTCTACTTACCATGGACAAGGCTGTCAGTTTGCTGTCTCCATCACATGATTTCACAAAGTCCTCGCAGAACCTGCTTGTGGTTGGCACGCCAACTTGGAATTTGAGCACCCTCAAGATGAGCCGTTCCATACCTAGGACTTGCTGTACTGTGTACGCACCAGCTGTTATCTTGGCAAACTTTGTCACATGTGGGGGATGGACTTCCTCATATTTGCTGCAAAAAACAAACACACATGGAATCCTACTCGCCATGGTAAACGAATCATTAACCTTGGTACCTTTCGTTGGAAAGAGGTAGATTTGAAACATTTATAGTAAAACACCGTTATTTAGCTTTCTGTCCAATCTTATTATTATTTATTGTAAATTATCATGTGTTATATAGAACAAAGCAAGTTTATAATATCGGTGAAAACATTAACAGAGCTAAATTATAAACTTAGAACAACAATTATTACCAGATGAGAGTCCATACTATAATATACAGCACTTGGGAAGACAGCAATTAGGTTAATGACAAAGGCCAACACAATAGTTCTCCCCCTGATGGGAGGAGACATAGTTCGAATCAAGTATTCAACTTACGCAGCTAGAAACAAGCTTGCAGTTCCAAGCAACTGAAGCTGTTTGCGTGACACTTCAATCTTTGACAGAAATCTGTCAACGTAGTTTACAGCTAGGAAAAGTGTTTCTCTCTGTAGTTTGTACTCGTCAGAGACGCCAACCAACCAATCCACCATCGTGTTTCTCATGGTCATTGTCATATCTTGCTGCTTTTCAATATATCCTGCCTCTGCTCGATTCCTCATCTAAAATATCAATTCAATACTACATATAGCAAATACAGAAAGAAAACAAAGTAGGAAGTCAACTGTATAGTTCCAAATTTTAGACTTGCATATATTCAGTAAATACATTTACACTGGCAATCATAGACCCGTCCAGCCAAGAAATTAAATGTAACATAAACCGTTCATTTTCATATGCAGTTATACAGAGAAAGCGGTAATCAGAACAACGCTTTCATATACACTATATGCAGCTATACAGAGAAAGTGGCAATCAGAACAACGCTGTCATATACACTATATGCAGTTACATGTATACAGAGAAAGCGGCAATCAGAACAACGCTGTCATATACAATATATGCAGTTATACAGAGACAGCGGCAATCAGAACAACGCTTTCATATACACTATATGCAGTTATACAGAGAAAGCGGCAATCAGAACAATGCTTTCATATACACTATATGCAGTTATACAGAGAAAGCGGCAATCAGAACAATGCTTTCATATACACTATATGCAGTTATACAGAGAAAGCGGCAATCAGAACAATGCTTTCATATACACTATATGCAGTTATACAGAGAAAGCGGCAATCAGAACAATGCTTTCATATACAATATATGCAGTTACATGTATACAGAGAAAGCGGCAATCAGAACAACGCTTTCATATACAATATATGCAGTTACATGTATACAGAGAAAGTGGCAATCAGAACAATGCTTTCATATACAATATATGCAGTTACATGTATACAGAGAAAGCGGCAATCAGAACAACGCTTTCATATACAATATATGCAGTTACATGTATACAGAGAAAGTGGCAATCAGAACAATGCTTTCATATACAATATATGCAGTTACATGTATACAGAGAAAGCGGCAATCAGAACAACGCTTTCATATACAATATATGCAGTTACATGTATACAGAGAAAGTGGCAATCAGAACAATGCTTTCATATACAATATATGCAGTTACATGTATACAGAGAAAGCGGTAATCAGAACAACGCTTTCATATACACTATATGCAGTTATACAGAGAAAGCGGCAATCAGAACAATGCTTTCATATACACTATATGCAGTTACATGTATACAGAGAAAGCGGTAATCAGAACTACGCTTTCATATACACTATATGCAGTTATACAGAGAAAGCGGCAATCAGAACAATGCTTTCATATACACTATATGCAGTTATACAGAGAAAGCGGCAATCAGAACAATGCTTTCATATACACTATATGCAGTTATACAGAGAAAGCGGCAATCAGAACAATGCTGTCATATACAATATATGCAGTTACATGTACACAGAGAAAGCGGTAATCAGAACAATGCTTTCATATACAATATATGCAGTTATACAGAGAAAGTGGCAATCAGAACAATGCTTTCATATACACTATATGCAGTTACATGTATACAGAGAAAGTGGCAATCAGAACAACGCTTTCATATACAATATATGCAGTTACATGTACATAGAGAAAGCGGCAATCAGAACAACGCTTTCATATACAATATATGCAGTTACATGTATACAGAGAAAGCGGCAATCAGAACAACGCTTTCATATACAATATATGCAGTTACATGTATACAGAGAAAGTGGCAATCAGAACAACGCTTTCATATACAATATATGCAGTTACATGTATACAGAGAAAGTGGCAATCAGAACAACGCTTTCATATACAATATATGCAGTTACATGTATACAGAGAAAGTGGCAATCAGAACAACGCTTTCATATACAATATATGCAGTTATACAGAGAAAGCGGCAATCAGAACAACGCTGTCATATACACTATATGCAGTTACATGTATACAGAGAAAGCGGTAATCAGAACAATGCTTTCATATACACTATATGCAGTTACATGTATACAGAGAAAGCGGCAATCAGAACAATGCTGGCATATACACTATATGCAGTTACATGTATACAGAGAAAGCGGTAATCAGAACAACGCTTTCATATACACTATATGCAGTTATACAGAGAAAGTGGCAATCAGAACAATGCTGTCATATACACTATATGCAGTTATACAGAGAAAGCGGCAATCAGAACAACGCTGTCAGGGCCGTCGCTGGAGCTATTTTGATGATACGCACGGTCAAATTTGTTTGTCAATTGAACATAGCGTGCGATTACGCTAGGGGGGTCTCCCCACCCCCCGGGATATTTTTGGAAATGAGGAAGCAATTTCCTGCATTTCAATGCATTTTGTAACATAGAATTGCAGGACTATTGCTCTTATCAATTAATCAAGCACGTAAAATAGCACAAACTATTTCGTGATGCACCATATTTGCAATGGGCTCAATTATTCCACCACTCCACACATCACGGCGCCTATGTATCCCTACTACCCCTCCTGGCGTTTTAATTCATTTTTGGAGTTTTAATTTGCTTTCATTTTCTCAGACCAATGATATGCACGTGCGTACTTGCGTATGCCCAGCGACGGGCCTGGCTGTCATATACAATATATGCAGTTATACAGAGAAAGCGGCAATCAGAACAACGCTTTCATATACAATATATGCAATTACATGTATACAGAGAAACAGAGAAAGCGGCAATCAGAACAACGCTTTCATATACAATATATGCAGTTACATGTATACAGAGAAAGCGGCAATCAGAACAACGCTTTCATATACAATATATGCAGTTACATGTATACAGAGAAAGTGGTAATCAGAACAACGCTTTCATATACAATATATGCAGTTACATGTATACAGAGAAAGTGGCAATCAGAACAACGCTTTCATATACAATATATGCAGTTACATGTATACAGAGAAAGTGGCAATCAGAACAACGCTTTCATATACAATATATGCAGTTATACAGAGAAAGTGGCAATCAGAACAACGCTGTCATATACACTATATGCAGTTACATGTATACAGAGAAAGCGGTAATCAGAACAATGCTTTCATATACACTATATGCAGTTACATGTATACAGAGAAAGCGGCAAACAGAACAACGCTTTCATATACAATGTATGCAGTTACATGTATACAGAGAAAGTGGCAATCAGAACAACGCTTTCATATACAATGTATGCAGTTACATGTATACAGAGAAAGCGGTAATCAGAACAACGCTTTCATATACACTATATGCAGTTATACAGAGAAAGTGGCAATCAGAACAATGCTGTCATATACACTATATGCAGTTATACAGAGAAAGCGGCAATCAGAACAACGCTGTCATATACACTATATGCAGTTATACAGAGAAAGAGGCAATCAGAACAACGCTTTCATATACAATATATGCAGTTATACAGAGAAAGCGGCAATCAGAACAACGCTTTCATATACAATATATGCAGTTACATGTATACAGAGAAAGCGGCAATCAGAACAACGCTTTCATATACAATATATGCAGTTACATGTATACAGAGAAAGCGGCAATCAGAACAACGCTTTCATATACACTATATGCAGTTACATGTATACAGAGAAAGTGGCAATCAGAACAATGCTTTCATATACAATATATGCAGTTACATGTACATAGAGAAAGTGGCAATCAGAACAATGCTTTCATATACAATATATGCAGTTACATGTATACAGAGAAAGTGGCAATCAGAACAATGCTTTCATATACAATATATGCAGTTATGCAGAGAAAGCGGCAATCAGAACAATGCTTTCATATACAATATATGCAGTTATGCAGAGAAAGCGGCAATCAGAACAATGCTTTCATATACACTATATGCAGTTACATGTATACAGAGAAAGCGGCAATCAGAACAATGCTTTCATATACACTATATGCAGTTACATGTATACAGAGAAAGCGGCAATCAGAACAATGCTTTCATATACAATATATGCAGTTATGCAGAGAAAGCGGCAATATTTTAAACATTCATACCTCAGCTTCTTGTAGGTAGTTGTAGATGTACATGTTCTCTTCATATTCTGAGTTTCTAGACAGCATCACAGCTTCTCTATGTAGTCGCTGCATGACCTCGTTCGATGTAACTACAATTCAGACACATTGGAGATTCTATAATTTAATGATTGTTTATATGTTTTTGGAATTTAATATCACACCAACAGCTTAGGTCATATGGCGACTCTCCGGGTATTATTAGATGAGGAAGACCCCAGATACCCCCCTGAGCAGTATTTCAGGCACGGACGGACACACGGTTAGAACCACCGATTTACCGTAGGCCACCTGGATATCTTCCTCACATGAAAGATTTCGACACCCCAGTGAGATTAGAACCTACAGCGGTGAGGGGCAAGTGATTTGAAGACAACAACCTATTCCAATCGGCCACGGAGGACCGCTGTAATTTAATGTATAAAATAGAATCAATTAAATAAATTAAATAAAGTTATGCCAAGCAGTACTGAAACTTTAGGAGTCAAATCAACACATACTCTAACAAGCAAGATTAAAATAGTTAACACAGAGGTCAACATTCAAGATCGGTCCCAGAAATATCCAAAGGCAAAGAAATTGCAGAAAATTGTAAAACGAAATTAATGCATGTACAAATTGTGGTTATACCTATAACATCTGGGGAGTCTGGAGTTGTGGAGGTATCCATTGACTCCTCTACCCGGATAATATCTGGGGAGCCTGGAATCGTGGTCAATGGCACTGTTGATTGTGGAACTGCAGTCACAGCTGCTGATAGCTCTACTACACTAGTCTTCAACACTGTAGGAGCTTTTTCAATTTGCTTCATCTTCTGTGTAGGCTCGTCAAGAAACATGGAGCACTGGCTTTTCTGTTGGTCATGGAAGTTCGCATATTTCCTTGAACAAGCATCAATCTCGTATTGTATGCAATCTTCCGATGACTGAAAGAGAAAGTTCACCATGCTTAAACCTTTCACATAGATAGATAGATATATATACAATGTACAACATGAATTAATGCAGTTACAAATTAGACTGTCTACAAACCGAGCAGTACTGATGCAGTTACGCTCGATGAATCAAACCAAGCAATACTGATGCAGTTACGCTTGCTGAATCAAACCAAGCAATACTGATGCAGTTACGCTTGCTGAATCAAACCAAGCAATACTGATGCAGTTATGCTTGCTGAATCAAACCAAGCAATACTGATGCAGTTACGCTTGCTGAATCAAACCAAGCAATACTGATGTAGTTACGCTTGCTGAATCAAACCAAACAGTACGGATGCAGTTATGTTTGCTGAATCAAACCAAGCAATACTGATGCAGTTACGCTTGCTGAATCAAACCAAGCAATACTGATGCAGTTACGCTTGCTGAATCAAACCAAGCAATACTGATGCAGTTACGCTTGCTGAATCAAACCAAGCAATACTGATGCAGTTACGCTTGCTGAATCAAACCAAGCAATACTGATGCAGTTACGCTTGCTGAATCAAACCAAGCAATACTGATGTAGTTACGCTTGCTGAATCAAACCAAACAGTACGGATGCAGTTATGTTTGCTGAATCAAACCAAGCAATACTGATGCAGTTACGCTTGCTGAATCAAACAAAGCAATACTGATGCAGTTATGCTCAATGAATCAAACCAAGCAGTACTGATGCAGTTACGCTTGCTGAATCAAACCAAACAGTACGGATGCAGTTATGTTTGCTGAATCAAACCAAGCAGTACTGATGCAGTTATGTTTGCTGAATCAAACCAGCAGATTATTATTTTATGATAGTTGTATATGCAACAGAACAAATAAATACTGCAGACACATTTTTAAGACAATATATACTGGGTGCATTCTATGATGGTTTTCACAATTGAGGAAATCAATTATTTTACCAGAATTTTCATTCATTATGCATTAATTTGTTTGATTTTAATAAATTTAACCCTTTCCCTCATAGAAGCATCTCTTGACGCCATTACCAATACGACATACATTGATAATGTAGTAGCCAGACCAATGTTAATAATAAAGGCCAGAATCTCATGTAGTCCCAGTAATATCTATGGAGGTGGGATAGATATGGTGACTATTTATCCACTGCATGATAGCTAAATTGATGTCGTCAAGATATAATAGTATATTAACATAAATCTCTTTGAAGGAAAGGCTTACGGTCCGATGCTATCAAAGTAATTAAAGAAAATACGACTTATTCCCATGTGATTTAATTTTTATAATGCATGAGAAATTATCAAATCACCGTGAGACCGTGATTTCATTGGGAATTGTGTGAGACACACGGCGAAACCACGAGACTTGACAGGTATGCATATATGCCTTCAAATTGTTAATCAAATGAATGAGAAATTGAAATGAAATAAAGACAAAACACAGGATTATATAAATCTACAGACCTTTGGTTTTGCCAGTCTCGCTGGTTGAATATGCAACATCTGAGCACATTTGCATAGACGACACTGAATCACTACATGTTGCCCACCCTGACAGTTTGATGCATAGACAGCACTAACTCACTACCTTCTCCCGTCCCCGGACAGTTCGATGCATAGACAGCACTAACTCACTACCTTCTCCCATCCCCGGACAGTTTGATGCATAGACAGTACTAACTCACTACCTTCTCCCATCCCCGGACAGTTTGATGCATAGACAGCACTAACTCACTACCTTCTCCCGTCCCCGGACAGTTCGATGCATAGACAGCACTAACTCACTACCTTCTCCCATCCCGGACAGTTTGATGCATAGACAGCACTAACTCACTACCTTCTCCCATCCCCGGACAGTTCGATGCATAGACAGCACTAACTCACTACCTTCTCCATCCCCAGACAGTTCGATGCATAGACAGCACTAACTCACTACCTTCTCCCATCCCCGGACAGTTCGATGCATAGACAGCACTAACTCACTACCTTCTCCCATCCCCAGACAGTTCGATGCATAGACAGCACTAACTCACTACCTTCTCCCGTCCCCGGACAGTTTGATGCATAGACAGCACTAACTCACTACCTTCTCCCATCCCCAGACAGTTCGATGCATAGACAGCACTAACTCACTACCTTCTCCCATCCCCGGACAGTTCGATGCATAGACAGCACTAACTCACTACCTTCTCCCATCCCCAGACAGTTCGATGCATAGACAGCACTAACTCACTACCTTCTCCCGTCCCCGGACAGCTTGATGCTTAGACAGTGGTTGCTGAATCAAACCAAGCAGTACTGATGCAGTTATGCTTTCTGAATCAAACCACGCAATACTGATGCAGTTACGCTTGCAGAATCATACCGAGCAATAATGATGCAGTTACACTTGCAGAATCAAACCGAGCAATACTGATGCAGTTACACTTGCAGAATCAAACCAAGCAGTACTGATGCAGTTACACTTGCAGAATCATACCGAGCAGTACTGATGCAGTTACGCTTGCTGAATCAAACCAAGCAGTACTAATGCAGTTACGCTTGCAGAATCAAACCAAGCAATACTGATGCAGTTACGCTTGCTGAATCAAACCGAGCAGTACTGATGCAGTTACGCTTTCAGAATCAAACCAAGCAATACTGATGCAGTTACGCTTTCAGAATCAAACCAAGCAATACTGATGCAGTTACGCTTTCAGAATCAAACCAAGCAATACTGATGCAGTTACGCTTTCAGAATCAAACCAAGCAATACTGATGCAGTTACGCTTGCAGAATCAAACCGAGCAATAGTGATGCAGTTATGCTTGCTGAATCAAACCGAGCAATAATGATGCAGTTACGCTTGCTGTATCAAACCGAGCAATACTGATGCAGTTACGCTTGCTGAATCAAACCAAGCAATAATGATGCAGTTACGCTTGCTGTATCAAACCGAGCAATACTGATGCAGTTACGCTTGCTGAATCAAACCGAGCAATAGTGATGCAGTTACGCTTGCTGAATCAAACCGAGCAATAATGATGCATTTACACTTGCAGAATCATACCGAGCAATACTGATGCAGTTACGCTTGCAGAATCAAACCGAGCAATAATGATGCAGTTACACTTGCAGAATCAAACCGCAATGTTGCTGCAAGTACGATCACTGACTGACTCAAATCTAGCAATACTCATGCAGTTCAACTCTTCCACAAAGGTGGTCCAATCTGTCCTTAATTCATATTAGTATCCCGATATAAGGATCAACAATCAACCTCACAAACAATTATAAGTCTTCTATATGCTTGCAGGTGGTGTATGTATTATATGAGCTTGCAGGTGGTGGATGTATTATATGCGCTTGCAGGTGGTGGATGTATTATATATGCTTGCAGGTGGTGGATGTATTATATATGCTTGCAGGTGGTGGATGTATTATATATGCTTGCAGGTGCTGGATGTATTATATATGCTTGCAGGTGGTGGATGTATTATATGCGCTTGCAGGAGGTGTATGTATTATATGCGCTTGCAGGTGGTGTATGTATTATATGAGCTTGCAGGTAGTGGATGTATTATATGAGCTTGCAGGTGGTGGATGTATTATATGCGCTTGCAGGTGGTGGATGTATTATATATGCTTGCAGGAGGTGTGTGTATTATATGTGCTTGCAGGTGCTGGATGCTTCAACGTACCTAAACCTTGCCATAAAACTTCTGGCAACAAACATTTCTGAGACAACACTAGGTCAGACAGTAGGATATACTAC
Organism: Archivesica marissinica; assembly: GCA_014843695.1. Taxonomy (NCBI): domain Eukaryota; kingdom Metazoa; phylum Mollusca; class Bivalvia; order Venerida; family Vesicomyidae; genus Archivesica; species Archivesica marissinica. Next base: position 50,828,385 of record CM026395.1, on the reverse strand, counting down.
AAATGTGGCACAACATACAGCATTACTATTAGTACAAACACTTGTGCAAAGTTTCAAGGACAGATATTTAGGACTACAATGGATTGGAAGATCAGCATTATATCACCTGCATTCTGTTCTGGAACCTCCATCCACAGGTGGTGGGGGTTGGGTTACGAAATATATATACATATATATGCCTTCAACTATATAATCAAATGAATGAGAAATTGAATTGAAATAAAGACAAAACACAGTATTTTCTAGATCTACAGACCTTTGGTTTTGCCATCCTTGCTGGTTGAATACGCAATGTCTGATTGGTATTCAGTCGATTGTATTTCATCTTGGCTACCTTCATGCAACCTGGAACAACATTTTCATCTTGTTAATAAAAGCATGAATTTCATATTTTTTTTATTGTAGCAGTACATATAATATACTGTTACATATGTATTATTGTACAGTTGAGATGAATGTGCTTAACTTAAGTATGTATACCGAAAATATAATAGGGCCGCAGAGATGGTTTGTACAGACGGGTGTCATAGATTAGAACCAGTGCCTTGCTGGTTTGTACAGACACAGACGGGTACCGTGGATTAGAACCAATATCATGCTGGTTTGTACAGACACAAATGGGTGCAGTAGGTTAGAACCAATGCCATGCTGGTTTGTACAGACACAAATGGGTACCGTAGGTTAGAACCAATGCCATGCTGGTTGTACAGACACAGATGGGTGCAGTAGATTAGAACCAATGCCATGCTGGTTTGTACATACACAAATGGGTGCAGTAGGTTAGAACCAATGCTATGCTGGTTGTACATACACAGATGGGTGCAGTAGATTAGAACCAATGCCATGCTGGTTTGTACATACACAAATGGGTGCAGTAGGTTAGAACCAATGCCATGCTGGTTTGTACATACACAGATGGGTGCAGTAGGTTAGAACCAATGCCATGCTGGTTTGTACATACATTGATGGGTGCAGTAGATTAGAACCAGTGCCTTGCTGGTTTGTACATACACAGATGGGTGCAGTTGGTTAGATCCAATGCTATGCTGGTTTGTACATACACAGATGGGTGCAGTAGATTAGAACCAATGTCATGCTGGTTTGTACATACACAGATGGGTGCAGTAGGTTAGAACCAATGCTATGCTGGTTTGTACATACACAGATGGGTGCAGTAGATTAGAACCAATGCCATGCTGGTTTGTACATACACAGATGGGTGCAGTAGATTAGAACCAATGTCATGCTGGTTGTACATACACAGATGGGTGCAGTTGGTTAGATCCAATGCTATGCTGGTTTGTACATACACAGATGGGTGCAGTAGGTTAGAACCAATGCCATGCTGGTTTGTACATACACAGATGGGTGCAGTAGATTAGAACCAATGTCATGCTGGTTGTACATACACAGATGGGTGCAGTTGGTTAGATCCAATGCTATGCTGGTTTGTACATACACAGATGGGTGCAGTAGGTTAGAACCAATGCCATGCTGGTTTGTACATACACAGATTGGTGCAGTAGATTAGAACCAATGCCATGCTGGTTGTACATACACAGATGGGTACCGTAGATTAGAACAAATGTCATGTTGGTTTGTACATACACAAATGGGTGCAGTAGGTTAGAACCAATGCCATGCTGGTTTGTACATATACAGATGGGTGCAGTAGGTTAGAACCAATGCCATGCTGGTTGTACATACACAGATGGGTGCAGTTGGTTAGATCCAATGCTATGCTGGTTTGTACATACACAGATGGGTGCAGTAGATTAGAACCAATGTCATGCTGGTTTGTACATACACAAATGGGTGCAGTAGGTTAGAACCAATGCCATGCTGGTTTGTACATACACAGATGGGTGCAGTAGGTTAGAACCAATGCCATGCTGGTTTGTACATATACAGATGGGTGCAGTAGGTTGGAACCAATGCCATGCTGGTTGTACATACACAGATGGATGCAGTTGGTTAGATCCAATGCTATGCTGGTTTGTACATACACAGATGGGTGCAGTAGGTTAGAACCAATGCCATGCTGGTTTGTACATACACAGATGGGTGCAGTAGATTAGAATCAATGCCTTGCTGGATATCTTCCACACTACGAAGACTTCATTCAATTCAATAAGTGTTTAATTTCTAATTTCTGAATTTAATTTCTTGCCAAAGTTAATATCACATTTACAATCCATAGCACTCTAGCTACACATCATTCTGATCAAATAGTCAGTTACTAAATACAACTAAGTCAGTAACTAAATACAACTAAGTCAGTTACTAAATACAACTAAATCAGTTACTAAATACAACTATGTCAGTTACTAAATACAACTAAGTCATTTACTAAATACAACTAAGTCATTTACTAAATACAACTAAGTCAGTTACTAAATACAACTAAGTCATTTACTAAATACAACTAAGTCAGTAACTAAATACAACTAAGTCAGTTACTAAATACCACTAAGTCATTTACTAAATACAACTAAGTCAGTTACTAAATACAACTAAGTCATTTACTAAATACAACTAAGTCAGTTACTAAATACAACTACGTCATTTACTAAATACAACTAAGTCAGTTACTAAATACAACTAAGTCATTTACTAAATACAACTAAGTCAGTTACTAAATACCACTAAGTCATTTACTAAATACAACTAAGTCAGTTACTAAATACCACTAAGTCATTTACTAAATACAACTAAGTCAGTTACTAAATACAACTAAGTCATTTACTAAATACAACTAAGTCAGTTACTAAATACAACTAAGTCATTTACTAAATACAACTAAGTCAGTTACTAAATACATGTACAACTAAGTCAGTTACTAAATGCAACTAAGTCATTTACTAAATACATGTACAACTAAGTCAGTTACTAAATACAACTAAGTCAGTTACTAAATACATGTACAACTAAGTCATTTACTAAATACATGTACAACTAAGTCATTTACTAAATACATGTACAACTAAGTCAGTTACTAAATACAACTAAGTCATTTACTAAATACATGTACAACTAAGTCAGTTACTAAATACATGTACAACTAAGTCATTTACTAAATACATGTACAACTAAGTCAGTTACTAAATGCAACTAAGTCATTTACTAAATACATGTACAACTAAGTCAGTTACTAAATACAACTAAGTCAGTTACTAAATACAACTAAGTCAGTTACTAAATACCTGTACAACTAAGTCAGTTACTAAATACAACTAAGTCAGTTACTAAATACAACTAAGTCAGTTACTAAATACAATTAAGTCAGTTACTAAATACATGTACAACTAAGTCAGTTACTAAATACATGTACAACTAAGTCAGTTACTAAATACAACTAAGTCATTTACTAAATACATGTACAACTAAGTCATTTACTAAATACAACTAATTCAGTTACTAAAATGTTACTATATCACTAACTTATTATAAATACATAACTAAAACCAAATTTAATTCATACCTCTCAATCTCTTTTTTTCTTGCTCATTCTCTGTGCTTGTTCTTTTAGAACCTGTTTCAGTAGGACATAAAACAGAGTACATTTCGTGTATACAGCTAGCATAGAATTACTGAAAGAACTGATCCAGGATATATTTAGACCAATAAATTGATCAGAAAATTGCATTTCATATATTATATCGAAATGAGTATATTTTGTTTACCAAATATAGCAAAATTACTGGCAAAACGTGCAGATCATGATAAGGCTCATCTGGATCTACATTTTTTGTAAGCCTATTTAGAGGTTTGTAGTGTTGAAAGGGTTAACAGATCTGAACAGGGTGGAAGAAATTTACTGATGCTCAATACTAAATGAAACAAAGTTAAATTATGGATGTCAAACGACACCCATCAAAAAACATGAAAAACAGTCCTGGAGATAATGATCTTATGATATTATTTCATTGTAAATTAGTAAGAATAAATGAAACACTTAAACATATATTAGGTTTATATATTAGGTGGGACAGACTATATAGTATATAATATCAAGACTTATTCAACAAGAAACTATGCTCTATGAACTTTCGATTGGTCCCTAATAAGGACAGGTGTATCCGCACTAACAATGCCAATTTCAACACATTCACTAAAGAGTGTTAGTTTATACAAATTTATTTTAGCTCGATTACAAAACAAGTTCTTACAACTTATATTAATCACTCTCAAGACTTCATTCCTTATGGAATCCATCGCCACGAGGGAGAGAGAAGAGGCATGTGGAATTTAATTGCATTGCATAATGACACAATCGCAACGGCTCCAGTGGGGCTTAAACTCTGGGCCTTTCACACCTCAAGCGAACACTAAAGGGTGTTCTTAGTTATACTGAATGTTGTATGTAGCAGTCAATGTTCATACATGTATACAAACAACTATTAACAAACTAAACCTAAGAACTATTAACAAACTAAACCTAAGAACTATTAACAAACTAAACCTAAGAACTATTAACAAACTAAACCTATATTCAAAGAAAATTAAGGTTTTTGTTATTTCAAACTTTTCCCAGTTCCCAAACTAAAAATAACAACAAACACATAAGAAATATAATAACTAGAAACACATAAGAAATATAATAACTAGAAACACATAAGAAATATAATAACTAGAAACACATAAGAAGTAAACTAACTAGAAACACATAAGAAGTAAACTAACTAGAAACACATAAGAAGTAAACTAACTAGAAACACATAAGAAGTAAACTAACTAGAAACACATAAGAAATATAATAACTAGAAACACATAAGAAGTAAACTAACTAGAAACACATAAGAAGTAAACTAACTACAAACACATAAGAAGTAAACTAACTAGAAACACATAAGAATGAATTAAGCACATTGATTACATATAGTTCCTTTTATATACTGCTATTCTGTCCATCCTTGTAACTATAAATTGAAAAGGTAGTTCATAATTTGACATATAAAGTCAGACTCTGAAAGACATTCATTAACACAAACTGATATTTTTTGCTGATAATATACAATTATTATATATCCATAAGCTTGCATACTCATTCCCAATTCATTGCTGTAACTTTAAGATTGACCCCAGGCCCATCACAGCCACATTGAGGCAAATGAGGCACTCACCTCGGATAGGCAAGAAACAAAAAACAAATGTATGGGAAAATGCAGAAAAACTGTAGAAAATCACATGTTTCCATCTTGTTAACACATAGACCTTCATTCTAGTTTGTTCCCGAGCACTCAGATATTGTACAGTATGACGGATAAACACTGACCTGAATTTTGACCCAGCTCAATGTCTTAAGAATGCACAAAAAGGCACAGACAAGCATCTAACAAAGAATATTGCAGGATGGGGGCATGCCCTCTCACTACCATAGAAAGTTTGCCTCGGTTATTTTCATCTGCTGGCTATGGCACTGGACGCGTCCTATTTGTTTGCACTAAGCACAACTGCATGCATTATTCTGCTATCAAATAGTGATATGGATGTTTTTCTATCTTGATAGTAACATAGTTCACTGTAATGTAGTTCACTCTAACGTAGTTCACTGTAACATAGTTCACTGTTGTTTGTTGTGTTTTGTGTTTGTTGTTTGGAATCTAGGCGTACCCAGCCAATGTCGATGTGGACTCCAAATGTATAATCCTAGCAAAAGAGCACCGACGGTACAAGTGCCGTATGTGGGTGTGGTGGCATCGCCCCACAACATTTTTGGGAACCTAGACGTCAGTTGGTGCACTCTGGCGACCTTGGGAACTACCGGTAATTATATTCCTATTAATAAATAAACTTGGAAATTGCATGTTTTTTATTCGGCAATTTGATAAATTGTCTGAACTATACTGTACATCAGTGCATCGTTTGAGTTTCATATTTTAGTTGGGTAGTGTATTACAAGGAATGCATCTACATGTCTGTAGATCTACCTGCTTGTGCCTATACTTGTGTTGTCATTACAGTGTCAATGTCATCAATGTCAAGTTTTTCGTGCCTATTGCTATGTAGTATGGCTAGGCCAGAGAGACGGTCTGTTGTCATGGTAGATGGTAAATAGTTCTTAACTGTATGCATGACATGACCTCGTAGCAGTAGCCATACTAGCCATAGATACTGGCATGGTAATTAGTACAACCAGACATGTATATATACATATAATATATATATCTGGGTACAAGGCCATGTTCGTGTTGGCTATGGCACTCTTCAGATCAGCTAGCTCTCACGGTCGCCTACAGGTGGGGTATGTGCTTTAGAATGTTTTGTAATAATTGGGGGGGGGGGGCTGTGGATGCCAATCATGCCACTGTGTAGTTGTGTATAGGTAATGATACTGGTAGTAGGTCATGAAAATTAGGTTTAACTAGACAGCCATGGATCCACAGGCACAATAGACAATAATTGTGTGTGCCCTATGGTCTTATCATGTTATAGTAATAGTTATATTGAATATCCAATGTTACTACTATAAGACCATAGGGCACAATTAACATTTATGGTGTATTGTGCCTGTGCCAGGATCTTATAAAAACCAGGTACAAGACATTTGTTTTAGTTTAATATTTTGTCATTCTTTGTTAAAAACATGGGGGAATTATGTCTGGGGGATTGTGTCTGGGGGAATTATGTCTGAGGGGGATTGTGTCTGGGGGAATTATGTCTGGGGGGATTGTGTCTGGGGGGATTGTGTCTGGGGGGATTATGTCTGGGGGGATTGTGTCTGGGGAATTATGTCTGGGGGGGATTATGTCTGGGGGGATTATGTCTGGGGGAATTATGTCTGGGGGGATTGTGTCTGGGGGGAATTGTGTCTGGGGGAATTATGTCTGGGGGATTGTGTCTGGGGGAATTATGTCCGAGGGGGGATTGTGTCTGGGGGGATTGTATCTGGGGGAATTATGTCTAGGGGGATTGTGTCTGGGGGAATTATGTCTGGGGGGATTGTGTCCGAGGGGGGATTGTGTCCATATCCTTTAATGGTGTGTGCATAACACAGATTGCCATTTTCTATACATATACCGAAGACCAAAGGATATAATACACCCAGAAGTTGTAACAGGGTAGTTGTCCTATTTTCGGACATTTTATGACTGCTATGTTTTTCATAAAAGTATCATTTTATGATTTCAAACATATTTGTATACGTACACAATAATATCAACTTAAAATTGGAACCAAAGTATAGCAAATTATGCTGTTATTTAGATGACATATTGATATGTGATATTTTAATTTTTTGAAATGCATTCCCCCTGCCATTTGATATGCATTGCACATCATTTATTAACTCTTTGCGCCAATTCAAGCTGCGAAAGGTGTATATTCTAATGCACGATATGTTCATGTACAATTCTGACACAAATCCATACAAATTTGGTGGCTAAAAACAATTAAATACCTTTATTTTTGCGAGACATTTCGGTTTCGTGTGTTGTTCGTTGCTTGTGTGCTATGAAATGAAGCCAGGCTAGCAACATCCCCTGTCTATAGTTGAAAACGAGGCTGCAGGCTGATTCGGACCAAAATGATTCGGCCCAAATACGGAAGTAGACGTCAATAAATTAAAAACATGCAGGTCCACTTTTTAATACCGGGATAGCTACATTTTACTCTGTCTTGCGTGCACATATGGTTCTTCGATGACAACAGTAAGTAAGCTCAATCAACACATCGTCTGTAGCATGACTATTTACCGATAAGTATCTACAGATTCTAAAGCTGACAGACGAAATCCTGTTGTATCCGACTGCCGGTTCTCTTCTGGATATATGCAGACAACAGCCAGACAACTCTACTGCAAATCTTTAGTCATCCAATAATATACAAACTTCGACTGAATGGATCTGAAGTACGGAACACATATCTCGAATTTGTATACTGTGAACACCGAATTTGATACATTTTTAAAATCATATAATGAAGTTGAAAGTCATATAGCTAGTTATCCGGGACTGGGTACAACCGATACGTCTACATAGAACACTAAATTGTGTGTTTGGCTGTGATATGTTTTATGATGGACAGTAGTTAGAAAGGTGAGACTACATGCTAGTGTATATACTTAGTTGGAAACAGTATAAATGACAAGAGTGGCGCTATACACATGTTCGTTCAATGGTAATCATGTATCACGACTCACACCCACATAGTAAGTATAAGTATTAGGTTGATGATGATTACATTTATTTACCCTCGCCGCAGGCGAACCATTGGGAGAGCATTTTCGAAGGTATTTAATTGTTTTTAGCGACCACATTATTAATTCCGTGCATTCCTAGCACCGTCGGTTAGTCGTGATGTGTCTGTATATTGTAGAATGCTGTCTTGTAGTGTGGTTGTCTTGGAGATTTCCGTGATGGTACAGTAACAGTGACAACTGGAAGAGGCTTCCTCCTCCGTGTGACAAGTCATTGTCTACTTTCCGAACGGCTCTTCCTCACTGTTGGTATATGCATAATCATCTGCTATTATGTTCGCGCCTACATTATCAGTTCTCTTTTTGTGCGTAAGTGACTAGAATATTTGTGCCTTGTGTAAATTCATAATTTTAAAAAGGGTATATAGTAGAATTAAGCGCAAAGAGAAAACTAAATATAAAAGAAATGAATTTTTTTAACAAACCTGGCGAAACAAAGCCAAAACAATTTTAGAAAAAAATTAAACAGCAGTATAAAAAGAATGACAAGTCTGGCTTATATGATTATTTTAAAGACCTGTATTATACAGAAAACAATGAGGAAATTTACAATAGACAAAATAATGTAATACCAGATATTTTAGATGAGGATTTAGATAAAGAAATAAGTTTAACAGAACTTAACGATGCTATCTTTGCACAAAATAATAATATGAGTAGTGGAGTGGATGGCCTTATTGCTGAAATTTTTAATCATTCATATAATGAAATATCACCCTTTTTACTTAAATAATGTAATAGACTTATTTAAAAGAATGGTGAATATCCTAAAACATGGGGAGAAGGAATTATAGTGCCCATATTCAATGGAGGTAGTATTGAGGAAGCCAAACAGTATAGAGGAATTACTCTAGTTAATGTGCTGGGTAAAATATACTCTCAAATTCTATTAAGAAGATTAACATTGTGGTCCGAAAAACATGAAAAAATATACCCAACCAATTCTGATTTCAAAAAGGGAAGTGTATTATTTTCAGAAATACAACAAGCGCTACAGTTTACGTTAAATGACCTTGAAACATATTGTAATCAGTGGAGTTTAACCATTAATATTAATCAAATCAAATCACAATTTTAAAATTGGTAATGATGTTCTAGAAGTTGTAGATTCCTTTAAGTACCTACGTATAAATTTCTTTAAAACTGGCAATTGGTTCCGTACACAAAAGAGACTGGCACAACACGCCTCATTACATATTTTTTTAATTGTGTTTAATGAAACTGAAATATCCACTGCAGAACAATGTACATTATTTGATAGCCTTGTTACATGAGTCTAATTATTTTACATTGTAAATGTTTACGTAAATTTTTATGTGTTAAAAAATCAACGAACTTATATGTTCTATATGGAGAAGCAGGTAGAAATAGAACTATGATAAAATATTGGATATAATTACTTAAATCAGAGAATTCCCTGCCGCTCTATATTCATAAAATGCTAAAATCTGACACAGGATATAATATGACATGCAGAGGTTCAAACTGGGCATATCAAATAAAAATACATTGTCGATGAAGTTGGAATGACTAATATATGGGAAAATCAAGACACGAACTTATTAAACTTTAAAATAATAAAGCAACGTATACTAGATATTTATAAACAAACATGGTAAGCTAATATTAATAATTCAAATCGATTACCCTCATACTGTGAATATAAACACGAACGTGAGTTGGAAAAATATATGAATAGTATACACATAAATACATATAGAATATCACTTCCGAAATTTCGACTCTCGTCACACGACCTAGATATAAAATCCGGTCGATATACAAATATACCACGAGAAGAAAGAAAATGCTTAAAATGTAACATGAACATGATAGAAAATGAGTACCACCTTCTCTTAGTCTTACGACGCCAATACTTCAAACCGTATTACTGTCGTTCGTCAAATTTACATAAGTTCGAAATCTTAATGTCTGCAAACTCGACTAAAGTAATAGATGCTGTTTCGAAATATATATTTAATGCAATCAAATTGACAAATGCTGATACTAATACGTAAGTGTCTATTATAATGCCCATTATTAAATCAACCGTATTCTACGTAGGTATAGTTAGACTTTGTTTTCGTCAACTTCAACTTCATACTGCGAACAATGAGTAATGATTATGATTGGCATGCGCAGTCTAGAACAGTTATTTAATCTAATATGTTATGTGCAAGTTAAAAAGATAACATGATCTTAAAACAAAACAGACATTACACGATTCTCTGATATGAATCTTTTCAAAGCACTTGATAATAATTACCACGTTTAAGTTGGAATCTCATTTATGGAACTGAAAGAGTGTATTTCTGAAAATATCCATCTGCCACGCTACTTGGACATATACTAAAGTTTATAACCAGCATATGAGTTTAGCTTTCTGTAAGCTTATTGTAACAATAATTTATTGCAGAAATCGGGAAACTACGAAATATATCCGAGAGTTGGAACCATGGAGCTATTCAACCCCATATTGTAGCAAAACTTAAATAGTACCCTGAGTTATATAATTATACCTAATTTTGAAGAGATCCATGACCGTAAATTTGCATATCGGAAACGATCCAGTCCCAGATATTTACAGTTGTCACAGGCATTTGTTTCAGTCAATAAACAAACTCCTCTACCGCGCTTGTTTCAGTCAATAGAAAAAACCCTTTCTACACTTCTTTTTATGAGAATAAGAAGAGTAGAGGGGGTATATTTTGTTTTATTTACTGAAAAATGGTAGAGTGGAATTATTTTATTGACTGAAGCAAGCGCCTGTGGTCGTCGTACGAGGAAGTAGTTTTTGCAAACAAGCATTCCACAGTTTGATGATGTTTAAATTGTTTTTACTGTAGAGCAAGAGACATTTTGCATTTCTTAGTGTGAGTGTGGTGCATTTTGGCATATTATTTTAATCTTTAGGAGTTTGTTTATGAATTTAGTTCAGTACTATTTGCGCCGGCGTATGAATATGTCAGCCTTATATGGCAGCTAGGATCTCTACGCGTGCTATTATCTGCCGGGAAAATGAAAACAATAACATTTAATAGATATAGTGTTTACACACTAAATCAACAGTTAATTGAAGGTCTATTTTGACTGTGATATTTCTTATGTTCGTTTGCATTATTTGATGTCATAAATGCTTCTTTTAAGATACAAGAACAATGTTAATATAGTCATATGTTTTCGCGAGGTTTTATCAATCTATCTTCCGCTAATGTCGTACCCCTCGCGGGGACGTAGCCATGTTGCGCGTCAAAAACCGCAAAGAAGTTACAAGTATGAGTAGTTAAAAGTATAATTTAAGAAAGTAATGAAAATAAGTTGTGGTAAAAGTTTAAAAGCAGCTGCGCAGAACAACTAGGGTCCCGTAGGGACTGGCATGATCAATATGGCAAACTGCCGTGTTGAATTGCTCTATGGTAGGGAGATGGACAATGTCAGGAGGGAGGTGGTTCCAATGGTAGATTGTTCTTGGAAAAAAGGAAAACTTGTAGTAGTCTATAGTTGCTGTAATTAAACTATAGCTTAAGGAATGGCAATGGATTTAGGTCAGACACCGCTATTGAAATTTCCATAGGCCTACTGTATAACATACAGTCCCATTATATGTTCCCCAAAACTAGTTTGGTATAAACGACTGTGGTTATCATTAGAGCTGCAAACAGACGCCACTGTTTATCCGAAACCACAATTATGTATTTGGTATTGGTAAATGGAGTGGCGCATTGATTAACACGATGGACTGTGAATCCAGGCATCGCATGTTCGTGAATCCAGGCATCACATGTTCGTGAATCCAGGCATCGCATGTTCGTGAATCCAGGCATCGCATGTTCGTGAATCCAGGCATCGCATGTTCGTGAATCCAGGCATCGCATGTTCGTGAATCCAGGCATCACATGTTCGTGAATCCAAGCATCGCATGTTCGTGAATCCAGGCATCGCATGTTCGTGAATCCGGGCATCGCATGTTCGATCCCCTGACTCTAATCATATTAATAGTCTTTGAGATGGGACTAACCCCGAGGCCACGTGTATCGGTGCTATACACGGTAACACCGGGCATGTAAACTAACCAGGGATGCTGCTGGATTTGAAGTGGCTATTGTGTCGTGTATCTTGTAACATCATCCAAAAACATCATATAACTACTATACTCCTGGAGGAATCGCCCCAATTAAACAGGGGGCGGCTGAACATTTCTGTACAAATGTTACTTAGATTGTTTGGCTTTGTCTGTTTGGTTATGTGTTTAAAGTTTCATAAACAGTTTAGGTCATATGCGGACTCTCCAGCTATTATTGATGGAGGAAGACTCGGATGTCCCTCTGTTTCTGGGGGTTAAAGCCCTGGATGCCCCTCTGCTTTCGGGGGTTAAAGCCCCGAATGCCCCTCTGTTTTCGGGAGTTAAAGCCCCGGTTGCCCCTCTGTTTTCAGGGGTTAAAGCCCTGGATGCCCCTCTGTTTTCGGGGGTTAAAGCCCCGGATGCCCCTCTGTTTTCAGGGGTTAAAGCCCTGGATGCCCCTCTGTTTCTGGGGGTTAAAGACCCGGATGCCCCTCTGTTTTTGGGGGTTAAAGCCCCGGATGCCCCTCTGTTTTGGGGGGTTAAAGCCCCGGATGCCCCTCTGTTTCTGGGGGTTAAAGCCCCGGATGACCCTCTGTTTTTGGGGGTTAAAGCCCTGGATGCCCCTGTTTTTGGGGGTTAAAGCCCCGGATGCCCCTCTGTTTTTGGGGGTTAAAGCCCCGGATGCCCCTCTGTTTTTGGGGGTTAAAGACCCGGATGCCCCTCTGTTTTTGGGGTTAAAGCCCTGGATGCCCCTCTGTTTTCGGGGGTTAAAGACCCGGATGTCCCTCTGTTTGGGGGTTAAAGCCCTGGATGCCCCTCTGTTTTCGGGGGTTAAAGCCCCGGATGTCTCTCTGTGTTGGGGGTTAAAGCCCTGGATGCCCCTCTGTTTTCGGGGTTAAAGCCCCGGATGCCCCTCTGTTTGGGGGGTTACAGCCCCGGATGTCTCTCTGTGTTGGGGGTTAAAGCCCCGAATGCCCCTCTGTTTTTGGGGTTAAAGCCCCAGATGTCCCTCTGTTTCTGGGGGTTAAAGCCCTGATGCTCCTCTGTTTCTGGGGGTTAAAGCCCTGATGCTCCTCTGTTTCTGGGGGTTAAAGCCCTGGATGCCCCTCTGCTTTCGGGGGTTAAAGCCCCCGAATGCCCCTCTGTTTTCGGGAGTTAAAGCCCAGGATGGCCCTCTGTTTTCGGGGGTTAAAGCCCCGGATGCCCCTCTGTTTTCGGGGGTTAAAGCCCCGGATGCCCCTCTGTTTTGGGGGGTTAAAGCCCTAGATGCCCCTCTGTTTTCGGGGTTAAAGCCCCAGATGCCCCTCTGTTTTCAGGGGTTAAAGCCCTGGATGCCCCTCTGTTTTGGGGGGTTAAAGCCCTGGAAGCCCCTCTGTTTCTGGGGGTTAAAGACCCGGATGCCCCTCTGTTTTTGGGGGTTAGAGACCCGGATGCCCCTCTGTTTTGGGGGTTAGAGCCCGGATGCCCCTCTGTTTTGGGGGGTTAAAGCCCCGGATGCCCCTCTGTTTTCAGGGGTTAAAGCCCTGGATGCCCCTCTGTTTTGGGGGGTTAAAGCCCTGGATGCCCCTCTGTTTTTGGGAGTTAAAGCCCTGGATGCCCCTCTGTTTTTGGGGGTTAAAGACCCGGATGCCCCTCTGTTTTTGGGGGTTAGAGACCCGGATGCCCCTCTGTTTTGGGGGGTTAAAGCCCTGATGCTCCTCTGTTTCTGGGGGTTAAAGCCCTGATGCTCCTCTGTTTCTGGGGGTTAAAGCCCTGGATGCCCCTCTGCTTTCGGGGGTTAAAGCCCCGAATGCCCCTCTGTTTTCGGGAGTTAAAGCCCCGGTTGCCCCTCTGTTTTCAGGGGTTAAAGCCCTGGATGCCCCTCTGTTTTTGGGGGTTAAAGCCCCGGATGCCCCTCTGTTTTCAGGGGTTAAAGCCCTGGATGCCCCTCTGTTTCTGGGGGTTAAAGACCGGATGCCCCTCTGTTTTGGGGGTTAAAGCCCCGGATGCCCCTCTGTTTTGGGGGGTTAAAGCCCCGGATGCCCCTCTGTTTCTGGGGGTTAAAGCCCCGGATGACCCTCTGTTTTTGGGGGTTAAAGCCCTGGATGCCCCTGTTTTTGGGGGTTAAAGCCCCGGATGCCCCTCTGTTTTTGGGGGTTAAAGCCCCGGATGCCCCTCTGTTTTTGGGGGTTAAAGACCCGGATGCCCCTCTGTTTTGGGGTTAAAGCCCTGGATGCCCCTCTGTTTTCGGGGGTTAAAGACCCGGATGTCCCTCTGTTTGGGGGTTAAAGCCCTGGATGCCCCTCTGTTTTCGGGGGTTAAAGCCCCGGATGTCTCTCTGTGTTGGGGGTTAAAGCCCTGGATGCCCCTCTGTTTTCGGGGTTAAAGCCCCGGATGCCCCTCTGTTTGGGGGGTTACAGCCCCGGATGTCTCTCTGTGTTGGGGGTTAAAGCCCCGAATGCCCCTCTGTTTTTGGGGTTAAAGCCCCAGATGTCCCTCTGTTTCTGGGGGTTAAAGCCCTGATGCTCCTCTGTTTCTGGGGGTTAAAGCCCTGATGCTCCTCTGTTTCTGGGGGTTAAAGCCCTGGATGCCCCTCTGCTTTCGGGGGTTAAAGCCCCCGAATGCCCCTCTGTTTTCGGGAGTTAAAGCCCAGGATGGCCCTCTGTTTTCGGGGGTTAAAGCCCCGGATGCCCCTCTGTTTTCGGGGGTTAAAGCCCCGGATGCCCCTCTGTTTTGGGGGGTTAAAGCCCTAGATGCCCCTCTGTTTTCGGGGTTAAAGCCCCAGATGCCCCTCTGTTTTCAGGGGTTAAAGCCCTGGATGCCCCTCTGTTTTGGGGGGTTAAAGCCCTGGAAGCCCCTCTGTTTCTGGGGGTTAAAGACCCGGATGCCCCTCTGTTTTTGGGGGTTAGAGACCCGGATGCCCCTCTGTTTTGGGGGGTTAAAGCCCTGATGCTCCTCTGTTTCTGGGGGTTAAAGCCCTGATGCTCCTCTGTTTCTGGGGGTTAAAGCCCTGGATGCCCCTCTGCTTTCGGGAGTTAAAGCCCAGGATGGCCCTCTGTTTTCGGGGGTTAAAGCCCCGGATGCCCCTCTGTTTTCAGGGGTTAAAGCCCCGGATGCCCCTCTGTTTTGGGGGGTTAAAGCCCTAGATGCCCCTCTGTTTTCGGGGTTAAAGCCCCGGATGCCCCTCTGTTTTCAGGGGTTAAAGCCCTGGATGCCCCTCTGTTTTGGGGGGTTAAAGCCCTGGATGCCCCTCTGTTTCTGGGGGTTAAAGACCCGGATGCCCCTCTGTTTTTGGGGGTTAGAGACCCGGATGCCCCTCTGTTTGGGGGGTTAAAGCCCCGGATGCCCCTCTGTTTTCAGGGGTTAAAGCCCTGGATGCCCCTCTGTTTTGGGGGGTTAAAGCCCTGGATGCCCCTCTGTTTTTGGGAGTTAAAGCCCTGGATGCCCCTCTGTTTTTGGGGGTTAAAGACCCGGATGCCCCTCTGTTTCTGGGGGTTAAAGCCCCGGATGCCCCTCTGTTTTGGGGGGTTAAAGCCCCGGATGCCCCTCTGTTTCTGGGGGTTAAAGACCCGGATGCCCCTCTGTTTTGGGGGGTTAAAGCCTCGGATGCCCCTCTGTTTCTGGGGGTTCAAGACCCGGATGCCCCTCTGTTTCTAGGGGTTAAAGACCCGGATGCCCCTCTGTTTTCGGGGGTTAAAGCCCCGGATGCCCCTCTGTTTTCGGGGGTTAAAGTCGCACCAACAGCTTAGTTCAAATGCATGCAGACTCTTACGGAGGTTGGTGCACCCAAGTGCTGGTTAACCGCTGGAGCCTGCCCAGGAAAGGTGTTGTTAGGTAAACTGCCCGCCGGCGATATAGCCCAAAATGGTGCTGATGCAGGCGTAAAACCCGAAATATAACATAACATAAGACTCTTTAGCTATTATTGGTGTAGGAAAACCCCAGGTGCACCTCTGAACAGCACCTCAGACACGGATGGGCACCCAGGTAGAACCACCGATGAAAGAATGAGACCCTCAGTGGGATTTGGGCATACAGCGGTCAACAACATAAACCACTTGGCCACGGAGACCCCTAGATGATTGTGTAAAACTATTAATGTGGACTGATTGAATTGTTCACACCAAGATTTTAATGAATTTCCGAATATTCACTAAAACCTAAAATGATTATCTCTTAACCCTTTCAACACCACAGACCTCTTAGTAGGCTTGCAAAAAGTGTAGTAAATTAATTAAATAAAATTTGTCTAAAAATAGTAATATTACTGGCAAAAAGTGCCGATCCTGATTGAGCCAGTTTAAAGTGAATGCGCTACAGAACCCCATTTTTGCAAATGCCAGAAGCAACACTGTAATCTAATATGTTACATTTCCCATTTACTGACAGGTACAACAAGGGACAATTTTAATGGGAAGAAAGTTATGAAGCCTACGATCTGATGGCAAATAAACAGATACAGAAAATCTGCGCCGACATCCGGTCTAAATGGAATGTAGAAAACATTGCTATTGTCCACCGAATTGGGTACATAAAGTTTGAATTAAATTTTTATTTTATTTTTGACTTCAAATCACCACTATGGTTCAAACCCCACTGTTGGTGTCAAATTCTTTTGAGGAAGCTATCCAGCTGGTATGCGGAATGTCGTTGGTTCTACCTAGGTTCTTGTCCGTGCCTGAAATACTGATCGGAGCGGAACACAGGGGTCTTCCTCCAGCAATAATTGCTTGTAGTGTCGCCGTATGTCCCAAGCTGTCCGTGCCTGAAATACTGATCGGAGCGGAACACAGGGGTCTTCCTCCAGCAATAATTGCTTGTAGTGTCGCCGTATGTCCTAAGCTGTCCGTGCCTGAAATACTGATCGGAGCGGAACACAGGGGTCTTCCTCCAGCAATAATTGCTTGTAGTGTCGCCGTATGACCTAAGCTGTTGGTGCGACATTAAAAAACACAATATGGTAGTACTTGGGCTTATGTATATTTGTGGACAGTTTTGCCTGATTCTTGGCAACTAGGCTTAAATTGCTCTAAGTAGAATATGAAATAAAGAAATTGCTGTTGCCAAATTTTCACAAGATGGCCACCATTGCGGACCTACATTGCCGTATATCTCCCTTATTAATCAAGATATCAGCACAATTACCCACACTACAGTGAAGTATAGAATTGATGGCATGTTATTTCGTTACAGTGAAGTACAGAATTGATGGCATGTTATTTCGTTACAGTGAAGTACAGAATTGATGGAATGTTATTTCGTTACAGTGAAGTACAGAATTGATGGCATGTTATTTCGTTACAGTGAAGTACAGAATTGATGGCATGTTATTTCGTTACAGTGAAGTACAGAATTGATGGAATGTTATTTCGTTACAGTGAAGTACAGAATTGATGGAATGTTATTTCGTTACAGTGAAGTACAGAATTGATGGAATGTTATTTCGTTGCAGTGAAGTACAGAATTGATGGAATGTTATTTCGTTGCAGTGAAGTACAGAATTGATGGAATGTTATTTCGTTACAGTGAAGTACAGAATTGATGGAATGTTATTTCGTTACAGTGAAGTACAGAATTGATGGAATGTTATTTCGTTACAGTGAAGTACAGAATTGATGGAATGTTATTTCGTTACAGTGAAGTACAGAATTGATGGAATGTTATTGTTACAGTGAAGTACCCATAACTGAGATTAGTGTTGCCATTGTCGTCTCCTCGCCGCACAGGAAGGAGTCGTTAGAGTACGGAATTGACACACTTAAAGCTACAGTGCCTATCTGGCAAAAGGTAATTTGAGATTCTGGAGATATTTTGGCACACTGCACTTCATTAAGGTCACTCACTTCAAATCACTTGCCCCTCGCTGCTGTAGGTTCAAATCCTCCAATCATTCAGTACTTCCAAATCACTAGTGTTCCCCTTTGTCAGATTGTGACGGATATGCACACACAATACTCCAAATCACTAGTGTTCCCCTTTGACAGATTGCGACGGATATTCGCACACAATACTCCAATTCTCTAGTGTTCCCCTTTGACAGATTGCGACGGATATTCGCACACAATACTCCAATTCTCTAGTGTTCCCCTTTGACATATTGCGACGGATATTCACACACAATACTCCAAGACACTAAGTGTTCCCCTTTGTCAGATTATGACGGATATTCACACACACAATACTCCAAGTCACTAGTGTTCCACATTGACAGATTGTGACGGATATTCACACACAATACTCCAAATCACTAGTGTTCCACATTGACAGATTGTGACGGATATTCGCACACAATACTCCAAGTCACTAGTGTTCCCCTTTGACAGATTGTGACGAATATTCACACACAATACTCCCTAGTCACTAGTGTTCCACATTGACAGATTGTGACGAATATTCACACACAATACTCCCTAGTCACTAGTGTTCCACATTGACAGATTGTGACGGATATTCACACACAATACTCCAAATCACTAGTGTTCCCCTTTGACAGATTGCGACGGATATTCGCACACATTACTCCCCGTCACTAGTGTTCCCCTTTGTCAGATTACGACGGATATTCACACACAATACTCCAAGTCACTAGTGTTCCACATTGACAGATTGTGACGGATATTCACACACAATACTCCCTAGTCACTAGTGTTCCCCTTTGACATATTGCGACGGATATTCACACACATTACTCCCTAGTCACTAGTGTTCCACATTGACAGATTGTGACGGATATTCACACACAATACTCCAAATCACTAGTGTTCCCCTTTGACAGATTGTGACGGATATTCGCACACAATACTCCAAGTCACTAGTGTTCCACATTGACAGATTGTGACGAATATTCACACACAATACTCCCTAGTCACTAGTGTTCCACATTGACAGATTGCGACGAATATTCACACACAATACTCCCTAGTCACTAGTGTTCCACATTGACAGATTGTGACGGATATTCACACACAATACTCCTTAGTTACTAGTGTTCCACATTGACAGATTGTGACGAATATTCACACACAATACTCCCTAGTCACTAGTGTTC
Organism: Archivesica marissinica; assembly: GCA_014843695.1. NCBI lineage: Eukaryota > Metazoa > Mollusca > Bivalvia > Venerida > Vesicomyidae > Archivesica > Archivesica marissinica. Next base: position 50,809,098 of record CM026395.1, on the reverse strand, counting down.
CACATTGACAGATTGTGACGAATATTCACACACAATACTCCCTAGTCACTAGTGTTCCACATTGACAGATTGTGACGGATATTCACACACAATACTCCAAATCACTAGTGTTCCACATTGACAGATTGTGACGAATATTCACACACACACAATACTCCATATCTTTAATGTTCCACATTGATACATTGTGACGGATAATCACACACAATACTCCAAGTCACTAGTGTTCCACATTGACAGATTGTGACGAATATTCACACACATTATCCCCCGTCACTAGTGTTCCACATTGACAGATTGTGACGAATATTCACACACAATACTCCCTAGGCACAAGTGTTACACATTGACAGATTGTGACGAATATTCTAGGGATGGGACCGAATATTCGAATATCTGACCCGAATATTCGAATCCTATTTCGGTATTCGAATACCAAAAAATAAAATAATTCCATTTTCAATTTTTGTTTTAATATTTGTCAGGTCTAGTTATTTCAATCTATAAAGTACACCGATTCACACCTCCTCGTGTGTTTGTTTAAGTGCGAAAACTTGGCCACCTGTTCCCAATCTCGGGCGTCTCGGCACTTTGTACAAGGTGTTGTTATAGAAGCTTAGCTTCAAACAACTTTGACACAAGATGATCCAAGGGGGATTACTCACTATGGTAGAATACCAAGACCATGTACAATATCTACAATTTATTTACATATAAATGAATGATGATACTATATATAGATGCAAGATGTAATGACTGAAACGTCATTTGGCGGCCTGAAAAGTTCACGTGTTCCGTTGTTAGTTCTCTTTGCTGGTTATACACTTGTCGACTTATTTAATCATTCGCGGACTATTTCAATGATGTAACGTTTTTACATATATCTGGGTTGGTTCGCTCTTGAGCGTGTCTGGCCAACCTCCTATGCCGGTTTCCTGGTTGTCCGGTCACGTGGTAACTCCGGGTCGTTCCGGTCTGCAGTTCCACTGTTAGTTGCTTAGCCCGGTGGGTCTGTCGTCGCTCATTGGGCGATTACGTGGGCGACGTCCTTCGACGGCTATCCACACATTGGCAGTTCCCCAGCTGTTAGCATCTCACACTCCACTCCATGTTGCATGCGGCTACAATTTTATAAGTACGTCATATTAAAGACGAGCATCTAGTATGCATGTTCATTGGTATTCCATACCTGTGACTTCACTAAGTCGGTTCCACCTGGTGTAGGCTCAGCTCCTATCTCATAGTGCCCTTCGCATCTAATTCACCAGTTTCCGCGTAAATACATACAGTTTCGTGACATCTTATCAATTATGTGATTACATCGACAAAGTTCCATTATATCAATCAAGTTCCCTCATACACGAGTATATACATAATACGTCAATTGTACACTGTAAGCTGTGTACATAACACCTTAATTATTCACTGTACGCGGTGTATGGTTACCTTAGTTCATAACGGACGGATGCCGTATAATGTATCGGACTGGCACCATTCATACATCAGACGGACGATATCTCACAGTGACATTCACATTTATACATCCATGACAATATAAAGTAACAATATAAAGTAATTACATTCATCAAAGTATGCAACATAGTAACATGCCTTAGACTCCTTATTCCAATGGAACATGTTTCGCCATCGGGCGAACTATAGTTGTATAAATAACCACCTGGTTACTAATTTACAATGAATGAAACCCCGGTCAGTTCTACATAATGAACTTGTTTCGTAATCAAGTGAATGGATCGTAATCAAGTGAATGCAAACTGCATACCACGTTCTATATACTGAACTTGTTTAGCACTCCAGTGAAAGTAAACGATATACTAAACCATTGCAATAATTTACTCGAATAGCTATAACGCAAAAGACACCACCTTCTGTAGGCTGGTGAAAACAGTCAAGATTCCTTGCACAATTTGGCTATAAATATACAGCGAGAATAGTAGCCAAATTGAGTTTAAAAAGAAATATCTATAAATTGCACTTACGTGATCAAATCCGCATTTCGCTCTGACCAAATTCTCACAACGTTTGCTCCACTCACGGTCAGTTCGTGTTGTCTCGTTTGAAGTGAATGGTAATATGTCAGGTCTCTTACTGTGTTAAATAGTTGTTCAGCCCCATGCTAATCTCACAATTCACTAAATCCCTGTGCTACCGTTATCATGTGATATGTAAAATAAACTAGTTTATAGAGGCCCTGGTATATGGATTTATTACAATAGGTTACACAGAAATAAACCTTATTATGTTATCTCTGTCCGATTTTATCCAGGAAACGCTTTAAATAGTTCCCCTATAACATCCAAGAAGATTGGATCCCCTTAGATCACCATACCTCCCCTTATACTCCACTTATACCTGGATCTTCGAAGATGTGTTTACCTTGATTGGAAAACCCCTTCTATAAAATGGGAAAATGAGGCCCCGACTTAGGGTTATAATAATGTGTTCATTAATACAAGAGTCATTTTGTGACAAACTTTTAATGGGGAAATTATGCAAATCGACCAGTACCTTATTTTAATAAAATGATCAATATGGTCCCAATATGGTCACTAAAACGAAAAACAATGCTAATTGCCTCTTTGTGAACAACATACCATTTCAAAGTGAGACACCGACGAATAAAACGGAAAATGTCATTGGATGTTTTGTAACTAATTATTTACTCAATAATATTGAGTCAATCTTCATTTTTACACCAATTTGTATATATAGAAATAAAAATGTGAAACTTTCTCATTTATTGTCATTCTGTCTGATAATTATAACTACTATTCAAAATTCATCATGCCTCCGCGTCAGCCATCAGCTGTATGGAAATTCTTCACGCGCTCTGCCGACAAGACTTCCGCTACATGCCAACTATGCAACGACAAGTTTGCGTACACGCCTGGCGGAACGACGTCAAACCTCAACAACCATTTACGGAACAAACATCCCTCAGCCGATATGTCGGACTCTAAGAAACAAGTGTCAATGAGTGCTTACACCTAAGAAAACATTGTCTAAAAGTGAACACGAGAGGATTACACAAGCCATTGCAAACATGATTGTTGAGGATTACGTGCCACTTAGTGTTGTGGAAGGTGCTGGTTTCCTCAAGCTGATGGAGATAGTTGCCCCGGATTATAATGTTCCAGGTTTGAAAAAGTTTGGATTTGTTGTGAAATATTCATCGAATATTCGAATACTATTCGAATACCACTTTCGAATATTCGAATACCATTTAGCTATTCGGTCCCATCCCTAGAATATTCACACACATTACTCGAAATCACTAGTGTTCCATATTGACAGATTGTGACGGATATTCACACACAATACTCCAAATCACTAGTGTTCCACATTGACAGATTGTGACGGATATTCACACACACAATACTCCAAATCACTATTGTTCCACATTGACAGATTGTGACGGATATTCACACACACAATACTCCAAATCACTATTGTTCCACATTGACAGATTGTGACGGATATTCACACACACAATACTCCAAATCACTATTGTTCCACATTGACAGATTGTGACGGATATTCACACACACAATACTCCAAATCACTATTGTTCCACATTGACAGATTGTGACGGATATTCACACACACAATACTCCAAATCACTATTGTTCCACATTGACAGATTGTGACGGATATTCACACACACAATACTCCAAATCACTATTGTTCCACATTGACAGATTGTGACGGATATTCACACACACAATACTCCAAATCACTATTGTTCCACATTGACAGATTGTGACGGATATTCACACACACAATACTCCAAATCACTATTGTTCCACATTGACAGATTGTGACGGATATTCACACACATTACTCCAAATCACTGCGGCCATACAAAGTTTACGCATTGATTCTCCAGGCCCATCATTCACACAGTGTAATGCGCTGTTGAGTCTGCCTTCATAGTTGCGAGAATAGGTGACATTTTTAGGTATGCATTTTCTAATAGCCCTATGTGTTCCTTCGATCTTTTGTGTGTTTGTGTTCAACCTTGTTTTCTGAAGCATGTCCTCACCTAGCCTAAACTCGATCCAGTCTAGCAGCGTATATTCATTATCTGAAGCTGTTAAATTTATTTTGAAGTTTCTAGTAAGGAATGAGCTGTTGGATAGCCAGTTGTAAGTCCCCCCCCCCCTCCCCCCTGCAGACCAGGGAGTTGAGTTTGCATACACTGTGATCATTGGCATAACATCGCTTAATAGCATTTATGGACAATTTGATATGTTCTGTGACTTTAGAGAAGTTGCCCGACTCTTTTTCATAAAAGGCATTAAATTCAGCAGTGCATCTTTTACTCAGGTCTAAGGCAAATCTTCCACGAAGGAACTTGCGATATGCTGCATCATGGCCAGGCATCATATTTAGAATACGACTGCAATTGTTCATCTGTTTTCTGTAATTGTCGGCCAAGTGCCTTGTATCGAACAGATGGTGTGGTTTCGTGGCGGTGATATTTTTGTTATAGAGATCTTCAGCTGCCTGAAATGTTCCAGTGTCGGCATCAGTGGTGAGGAAATTGGTCTCAAGGCCGTCATCATGGAGGTCCTGAAGGCAGTGAGTAGCCCAGGTTTTCTCATCGCCAATCGTTGTCTCCATGCATGCGGTGGCCGAGCACCCGTCACAGTTTACGTCACAAGGATCATCATGTCTTGCATGAAAGCCATGCTTCGAGCAGAGTTTATTAATAGCTTCTGCTGCAATTATCTGCTTCTTGAAGGTGACATTTTCTGCAACAGTATATGATGCTTGTGTCGCAGGCTGGAATGGAGTTTTGCCCACACCACTATATAGGTTGTTGTTGTACTGGCCGTCTGCTTGGATCGGAATTTGCTTGGATGTGTACTGACATACCGGTATTGGCAGTAGCTGCTTTGACACCTCGTTTTCCAGTGTTCACCTACATGTACAGCTTGAAGCGCTTAGATGTGTACTGACCTACCGGTATTGGCAGTAGCTGCTTTGACACCTCGTTTTCCAGTGTTCACCTACATGTACAGCTTGAAGCGCTTGGATGTGTACTGACATACCGGTATTGGCAGTAGCTGCTTTGACACCTCGTTTTCCAGTGTTCACCTACATGTACAGCTTGAAGCTCTTGGATGTGTACTGACATACCGGTATTGGCAGTAGCTGCTTTGACACCTTGTTTTCCAGTGTTCACCTACATATACAGCTTGAAGCGCTTGGATGTGTACTGACCTACCGGTATTGGCAGTAGCTGCTTTGACACCTCGTTTTCCAGTGTTCACCTACATGTACAGCTTGAAGCGCTTGGATGTGTACTGACATACCGGTATTGGCAGTAGCTGCTTTGACACCTCGTTTTCCAGTGTTCACCTACATGTACAGCTTGAAGCTCTTGGATGTGTACTGACATACCGGTATTGGCAGTAGCTGCTTTGACACCTTGTTTTCCAGTGTTCACCTACATATACAGCTTGAAGCGCTTGGATGTGTACTGACCTACCGGTATTGGCAGTAGCTGCTTTGACACCTCGTTTTCCAGTGTTCACCTACATGTACAGCTTGAAGCGCTTGGATGTGTACTGACATACCGGTATTGGCAGTAGCTGCTTTGACACCTCGTTTTCCAGTGTTCACCTACATGTACAGCTTGAAGCGCTTGGATGTGTACTGACATACCGGTATTGGCAGTAGCTGCTTTGACACCTCGTTTTCCAGTGTTCACCTACATGTACAGCTTGAAGCGCTTGGATGTGTACTGACCTACCGGTATTGGCAGTAGCTGCTTTGACACCTCGTTTTCCAGTGTTCACCTACATGTACAGCTTGAAGCGCTTGGATGTGTACTGACATACCGGTATTGGCAGTAGCTGCTTTGACACCTCGTTTTCCAGTGTTCACCTACATGTACAGCTTGAAGCGCTTGGATGTGTACTGACATACCGGTATTGGCAGTAGCTGCTTTGACACCTCGTTTTCCAGTGTTCACCTACATGTACAGCTTGAAGCGCTTGGATGTGTACTGACATACCGGTATTGGCAGTAGCTGCTTTGACACCTCGTTTTCCAGTGTTCACCTACATGTACAGCTTGAAGCGCTTGGATGTGTACTGACATACCGGTATTGGCAGTAGCTGCTTTGACACCTCGTTTTCCAGTGTTCACCTACATGTACAGCTTGAAGCGCTTGGATGTGTACTGACCTACCGGTATTGGCAGTAGCTGCTTTGACACCTCGTTTTCCAGTGTTCACCTACATGTACAGCTTGAAGCGCTTGGATGTGTACTGACATACCGGTATTGGCAGTAGCTGCTTTGACACCTCGTTTTCCAGTGTTCACCTACATGTACAGCTTGAAGCGCTTGGATGTGTACTGACATACCGGTATTGGCAGTAGCTGCTTTGACACCTCGTTTTCCAGTGTTCACCTACATGTACAGCTTGAAGCGCTTGGATGTGTACTGACATACCGGTATTGGCAGTAGCTGCTTTGACACCTCGTTTTCCAGTGTTCACCTACATGTACAGCTTGAAGCGCTTGGATGTGTACTGACATACCGGTATTGGCAGTAGCTGCTTTGACACCTCGTTTTCCAGTGTTCACCTACATGTACAGCTTGAAGCGCTTGGATGTGTACTGACATACCGGTATTGGCAGTAGCTGCTTTGACACCTCGTTTTCCAGTGTTCACCTACATGTACAGCTTGAAGCGCTTGGATGTGTACTGACCTACCGGTATTGGCAGTAGCTGCTTTGACACCTCGTTTTCCAGTGTTCACCTACATGTACAGCTTGAAGCGCTTGGATGTGTACTGACATACCGGTATTGGCAGTAGCTGCTTTGACACCTCGTTTTCCAGTGTTCACCTACATGTACAGCTTGAAGCGCTTGGATGTGTACTGACATACCGGTATTGGCAGTAGCTGCTTTGACATTTCGTTTTCCAGTGTTCACCTACATGTACAGCTTGAAGCGCTTGGATGTGTACTGACATACCGGTATTGGCAGTAGCTGCTTTGACACCTCGTTTTCCAGTGTTCACCTACATGTACAGCTTGAAGCACTTGGAAAGGTACTGACATTTCGGGCAATAGGCAGCTTCCCACCAACCTAGGCCCCACTGTAGTGAAGAAGATGGATCAAAAGAGAGATTACCGTCACAGCCTGGGTATTGGGAGAGGTGCTCTTTTGTTACAAAATTTACCATATCCCACAACTTTTGGGGGTGCATCAGCTTGTACGGCCCTGCATCTGGCCTGAAATGCATCTCAAATACATTTCATTAGCATCCTTCAGCACAAAATCATCATGTTGGCTCACAAAAGTTTTGTGTCATTTTCAATACAGTTTGCACAGAGGTACATTTATACTTATTGGAGTTGCTTCCCTTGCACCAGTGAAACAAGTTCGTTTTCACTTGTGACAGCAGCAAATTTTGGACACTTCTGATTTCTTGTATTGTAAGATCGACATGAGCATCATGCAGTCGCTACAATAATAAATGTTTGAGGATGTCTTTGGTTTTTGCAAGCAGATTTTACTGCCCGTCGGACAATATATATCAAATGTTGAAAAAAGATAACCTCTGCATAACATTTTATGAAAATTGCTAATTCCTGTACATGTAAGTCACAGAGTATGTTCAGCAGTAAGGAAATATAGTTTTACCTTGTCTTATTTGGTTTCCGGATTGCATTTTCAACACCAGGTTCGGTCACCGGCCGGCTACGTAGGAGCTTGAAATTCACATGCTCCTCGTCCGAGCTTGTGGTATGCTGCTGCAATGCATCTGAGTGTATAGGCTGCTGCTCAACCAGATTGCGCATTTCTTGGCTCAGCCTTACATATTCCACTTTATCCTCCTGAACAATAGTCCTAGAATATGAATGCACAGCACTGACACCTGTCTTTCCTTGGAGACAAGGTATTACCCTTGCTGAAGTGAGTGAGTTTTCTTTTGTAGAAACCTTTCCCAAATCGTGGCATCTTTTTTTGTTTTAATTTGTATAAAACACTGACATTTGGTATATGTAACACCTCTTCTGATGTGATTTTGCCTGTAATTTGATACATATAGGCCACAGAGATAGAGTCCAGCATTGCAGGATTGTTTATGTGATGCAGAGTTGGATGCATAGTCTGTGAAGGCATATTTTTCTTCTCTTCTGTCACAGCTTGTATGATCATCAGGTGGGAGTCCATTTTCAGGCAGAGCACCACTTTTGCACATTTTATATATCAATAATGTGTTTATTGTTTGATTGGATGCCTTGCTTGTCACACAGACCCATATAAAAAGTGAAATTTTACAAAATTGTCATGGGTGGGGTATAAAAAATACCCCATAAATACCAACACCAAAAAAAACATGCTAAAAAGTGTGCATATATTCCTTACATATGCCCTTATAAACATATAAATTCAAATGGCCAATCATTATTATGGAAACAAAGATACAGGAGTTTCAATAAGATCACTAGTCATTATTTCATATCATTTTACAGGGCCCTGTAATGCACTAGTGACTTATATAGGATATATGGGGTCACAAGAATTGCCATTAAGGGACCAATATTTGCTGGAAATGATACATCATTTGATGCGTAATTGTATATTGTGTTGCAAAAATAGGCGATGGTAATGAACCGCCAAAATAAAATTTGTCTTTAGGTCAGACACTGTTATTGAAATGACGGCCTCGGATTGGTTCAAAAAGTGTAGGGAAGCCCTTAAGAGATATTAAAACATGAGCTGATTGGCTGAGCAGGTATTGTCATCAATAGTGAAAGTGACATCTAAATATTAAAATACAATATATGAGCTGCATTTTGGAATACTTAATAATATTTGCAACATATTTGGTAAGAAATAAATAGCATATTATAAATGCAGGTGTCAGTGCAACATTCACCTCCAAATCACTGTCAGAATAGAGGGTAGGTGTCTTTAGGGCGAAATTTAAAAAACCGCAATCGGTCAACCCCATTGAAATTTGTCATGTTCATTTTTTTGTTTTGTTTTTTGTTGTTGTCATGTTCTTGTTGTTCAAAGGTAAGTCTATTGATAACCACAGTCGTTTATGCCAAACTATTTTTGGGGAACATACAATGGGACTGTATGTTATACTGTAGGCCTATGGAGATTTCAATAGCGGTGTCTGACCTGCATGTTCGGTTCGATTCGGTACTAGCAAAGTAGCTGTGTTTTAACCCTAGCCTTTGTTAATTAATACTAATGAAATGCGCGATTTGATTGGTCGCCGTTCGCTCCGCCAGTGAATCAATATCGCTGGATTATTTCTCGTGTGCTTTTCTGTACAATATGGATGCGCTCAGTGAGATAGTGAAATTGCGTGATCCGCCGAAGAATTATAGGTCGAAAGCATGGAAACATTTCGGTTTTAAGGGTGAGGCGAAAGACAGTGCAACCTGTCACATTTGTTTCCCGAATGTGTGTTGTAAAACGGGAAATACCAGTACCATTGGCGTACCGGTAATCAGCCGTCTATGGCTTTTCGATGAATGGTTTCTTGTCAGTCTGTTTTACAGCAGGTGAAATAGTATTACTAAGTAAAGTGATAATTTTTGCATTTAATGCAATTGTCTAAACTGAGATTGCATAACAAATGTTCAAAATAAAATACACTTTCACTCCCTTGTGATTTCAACATGGCATTGAAAGAAGTTTCCACAATGACCCTAATATCGGTGAATACTAATAAGCGGTGATATCAGAATAAATCCAAATGAACCGCACATGTTCATTTTGTGCTTACTATTGACAATTTCCGTTGGATTTTTGCAACTGTCCATAGCAAAAACTAGCTGAAATGTCATTTCTACGGGTAAATTTACCTTAATTTATTCAAAACTTGTTTTTTCCTCTTACACTCGTAAGTTTTTGTTCATGTTGTCAATATTTAGGTGAATTTCAATGACTTTGTTATCTATCGGCTGCATTTGACATTTGTAAGGTGCCTGCTACTCGTGTGACGTGGTTTATATGGCATTTATTGCTATTGGTAGGAACTTTTGATGTGAAATTTACATCGTCACCGGTTATTGGTATCATCGCGTAAATAAAAGATGGAGGCATGTGCTGTTGCTTTCACTTTGTTTTTGATTTAATTATGATATTGCATACAATAAAATAAATAAGATTATGCTTAATTGAGAATGAACATTATTTGCACAGCCTCGTTTTGGAACAAAAATACACAGGCTATTGCTTATGTCACCGGTTACCGGTATACACACAGGCTATTGCTTATGTCACCGGTTACCGGTATACCCAGGATACCTGCCAGTTGTCATAGTTGAACTCATGTATGTCTTCAAGCGACGCATGCTGATAAATGACCTCTCAGCAGAGGCAGTGGAGACTGGCATAGCATGTGGAGACAGGTGGTCACATTTGAATACATGTTCATTGATGTCGGCTAACATGTCTGCAATAGTGGACGGTGGGTTTTCCTCTGAAAGGCTCCTTACCTTCCAACAACGCATTTCTGCTTCAAACTCATCTGTATCCCGTGGTGGAAGATCTGTCATAAAAGTGCCGTAGATAGAAGCCAGTGTGTCATCTGATAAGAGTCCCACGTTGCTTGGAATCAGGTATTGGGCAGTCAAACGATCCTCAACTTTCAATAGCCTGTCTGACAATTCTGTGGTGAGATGATCTACGTTGTCAATTACATGATATTAGTGCGGTAATCGTTTGATGTTTACAGCAAAACTACCGACATTTGTTAGTTTCTTTGAAGTGGACTGAATGATTGACAGTCGATTATTTTAGAATTTTATAAAGAATTTGTTTTTAAAATGTTTGCATTAAATTAAAGAAGTGTGCTAGGATTAATTTGCAATTAAATAATAATTAATATTTTAAATAGAAATCCGAAAATCCGTTATGACTCGGAATGTACTCAAAATATACGACGGGTATATAATGTTTAGTATTTTTATTGTACAGCGCACAGACGGATATGTAGTCCAGTGGTAACACGCTGGACTGGTAATCCAGGGATCGCAGGTTCGATCCCCCGTCTGACCCTAATAAAATTAACAGTCTTTCAGATGGGACGTTAAACCGAGGTCTCGTGTCGGTGCTTTACACCGTGCACGTAAAAGAACCAGAGGAGATTCTGGAATGGGTCTCTGTCTGTATCATGCACTATCCTCCAAAATCTAAAATAACTAATCTCTTCATATGGGCAACCGGTAGCGACGATAAATAAACGTAAAAACACATTGTACAGCGCCCTTCAATTCAATATTGAAATGGCACAACGCAGTATATCTGTGATGTTTAAAGAGTCAAATGCAGTTGATATAATATAGTTTGACGGGACCGAGTTCGATTTGGGCCGAGTTCACCCGCTTCCACCGGTGATACAGGTGACTAGATAAAATTTACCTCTATCAAAATGTCCTACCATTCATTTATTTTTAAATGCCGTACACTTAAAACTATTATTAGACAAAAGGAAAATTTACCAGACCTATAGTAACGGGTAAAGTACAGTTTGTCCTGAACATACATGCGATTTTTAAATATAATTGACTGGTGACAGCATGGAAATAAAGCAAAAAAAGCAAATTGGAATTACGATTTTATGGGGGGGGGGGGTGCAAAAATATTGGCAGGACATGATGGGGGGGGGGGGTACTGACTCGATTTCGGCCCGGACCGATTTGGTTTTGAAAATTTTCGAAGCCCTGTGTATACATAGTACTTTTGATGTGCATGGATAATCATGGTATTTATTGGAAAGTGAACATTATTTAATTTAACATAAGGTTGAAAATTAAATTGGTGAACCCCGTCCCATTTACAAGTAAGAAGCAACATCTTGTCTTTGTTGTCTTCCAGCTTGCCGGCTAAAACATCTTTGTATGGGAGACCGCTAGATGTTGCGGATGCGGCCGTGTTGTGGAAACAAAACAAAGGGAGCATTAAAAGAAGATAACGGAATTATTTCTCCTTAATGTGCAAGAGATATTTACTGCTGAATATTTCAATGTTATATAACGTTAATTAGATCTCAAGATCTACTTCTGTTTTGCTTACCATATGGCTCGAGTTTCCGTTCACTTATAGTATATGCCATAATTTGGAGACCGTACCCGGATAAGACATCGATTTTTACTGCATATTTCGCGTTTTTATGTTTATGACTTTTCCATTCAAGTGTGCGTATGCCTAGGCACGCGCCTGCAGTCAGGTGTACGTCTAAATGTAGAAACATGTTCTAGTGGTGTCCATCTATCCATCTAAATGTGGAAACATGTTTTAGTGTTGTCCATCTATCCATCTAAATGTGGAAACATGTTTTAGTGTTGTCCATCTATCCATCTAAATGTGGAAACATGTTTCTAGTGTTGTCCATCTATCCATCTAAATGTAGAAACATGTTTTAGTGTTGTCCATCTATTCATCTATATGTAGAAACATGTTTTAGTGTTGTCCATCTAAATGTGGAAACATGTTTTAGTGTTGTCCATCTATCCATCTAAATGTAGAATCATGTTTTAGTGTTGTCCATCTATCCATCTAAATGTAGAAACATGTTTTAGTGGTGTCCATCTATCCATCTAAATGTAGAAACATGTTTTAGTGTTGTCCATCTATTTGTCACAGGATGAAATGTTAATGTTTTATATTCACGCGGACCATAACTTGTAATATAAATAAATACCATCAACTACCACTTGTCCCTGTGAATCTCTTTAGATCATTACCATATGTCCCGTTATGTTTGTTCTTCCCACTTATCCTCAACTCCGATAGCCTATACTCTAACTGTTACTAACCCGGCACATGTAACTCGATCTACCATGTCCGGATACTTTGTGCAATGCTTGGTTGCACTTGTTATCTCGACGTTGTTGGGTCGAGTTACGATGACAATAAATATCTATGATATATATGAATAGCTGTGTTGTTTCAGTTATCTACCCGGCATACCCACAGCGGACCCTCAATAAATGTATGCCGACTGGGCTACGTCGACATATTCATCTATATGTAGAAACATGTTTTAGTGTTGTCCATCTAAATGTGGAAACATGTTTAGTGTTGTCCATCTAAATGTAGAAACATGTTTTAGTGTTGTCCATCTATCCATCTAAATGTAGAATCATGTTTTAGTGTTGTGCATCAATCCATCTAAATGTGGAAACATGTTTCTAGTGTTGTCCATCTATCTTGTTGCCAGTACATCCACAATCGTGCATTGAGTACTTCCAAAGTATGATTAAAGTTTTAATAAATACAGACTAATTTCATGCAGTTTCACTACAAAGCTTACAGGTTAGATAGAATAATAGTGCATGCACATCTCCATGCCTACAATAGCTACAGTTTCACTGTACATAATATCTGAACATTAATAAATGAATACAAGCTTGGCAGTCTTACGCTGGAATATTTTATGGTGTAGTATTAAAGCTAGCAGTGATAGTGCAGTATTTTATTATTTAACTATTGTATTTTTATAGCGATGCTATGACGTCACATACATATCTGATTGATTTATGTGTCTTATTAATTGGCTAATGTATTTCTATAGCATTGCTATGACGTCACATACATGAGTCCATTATTTTGTTATTTGACTATTGTATTTCTATAGCGTTGCTATGATGTCACATACATATCTGATGGATTTCTGTATTTTATTATTGGACTAATGTATATCTATAGCAACTCTATGATTGTCACATACATATCTGATGGATTTCTGTATTTTATTATTGGACTAATGTATATCTATAGCAACTCTATGATTGGCACATACATATCTGATTGAATTCAGTGTTTTATTAATTGGCTAATGTATTTCTATAGCAACTCTATGATTGTCACATACATATCTGATTGAGTTAAATATCTTATTATATCTCCCCTGTTACTGTTGTGAATCCTGTCCCTGGTTACCGTTACTATGTAAAGTATCACTCCTGTTACTGTTATTGTTGTAAAGTATGTTCTCGGTTATTTTTAGAAATTATGTTACTGTTGTAAATTATCTCCCCTGTTACTGTTATGAATGCTGTCCCCTGTTACCGTTACTATTGTAAATTATCTCCCCTATTATTATTGTAAAGTATGTCCTCGGTTATTTTTAGAAATTATGTTACTGAGCTTGATATAGACAGTTTCAATGAATTCTGTAAGTCTATTGAAAAGGTAAATAAACGTTTCTCCAACATCTGGGTGGTTGGGGACCTAAACCTCCCAAAGATGGACTGGGGCACTATCAGCCCATCGACAGACAACAAACACCCATCCTTCTATAGGCAGGTCATTGACACATTTAATGATACAAACCTCACCCAAATGGTTAACCTCCCCACCCATGAAAACAATACCCTGGATTTATTCCTTACAACTAACCACACTTTAGTAAATCAGGTCAATATTCTACCTGGTGTCATATAGAATATTGACCCCCTTATAATAATGACCCGCGGTGTTCAGAATTAGTCCTCGGATGTGCATGTAAAGTTTCAAAGCAATACCTTCGGTATTTTTTGAGAAATAATATTTGAAATAATTTTGATGAAAAATTTCTGAAATTGTACTATGTTTTCAAATTTCAAGTTCAGTCACTGGTAGGTGGGTCCCCCAGATTCTTAGTCACCAGATGTACAAGTGATGTTTCAAAGTAATACCGTTGATGATTTTTGAGAAATGATAATGTTTTTTTAATGCATAAATAATTTCTGAAATACATGTACTCAGGTTTTGGTGGTAAATATTTAGAAAACATTTATAAATATATGGCTAATAGCAAAACTACAATCTGTACAATATTTCTGTTTTCACCAATTTAATGTCACTTCAATCATTTCGCCACCATATAAAAACTCAAGGGACATCAGTTATAATTTGGTCATTCACTAAATGTTATTTATCCTACCTTCATGTGTATATAATGATGGCCAAACACGGCCTGCCCTAATAAACCTTGGGTGATAGCTCTGTGTGTATCACGTCATATCTTCACAGATGGTATGATAAACTCTGTGTGTAAGTGACGTCATATCTTCACAGATGGTATGATAAACTCTGTGTATATCACGTCTAGAGGTGTAACGATAGGTCGACCTATCGATAGGTCACGATAGTGGAGCTGGCGATAGCAATAGGTCGATAGCAAAACTCCAAGTCGATAACTATCGCCGATAGTCCATCAAACTATCGATAGTTCGTTTAAAATTCAATTTTGTCGAATGTTTTCACTTACAATTGACAGCGATGCTTTTGAAAGTGAAAGTAACTACTCCAGTTCGCACAGGCGCTTATTTGATTGTATTGTGTACCCGCTGAAAGCTCCCTGGCGATATGATCGCGCAATTGCCCTAGAGAGGGTGTGGTAAATGGTCAATACCCTGTAGTGTACTAGACGACCGCTATGCAATCGTAACTTCTCGGACGCCCAGAATACAGGCATTTCAGGGAAATGTCCGAGGTGTTCCGTATAAACAGACAATAACAAGGATGGCAGACGACGCCGAGTTCGTAGAGAATAAAAAAGCCAAGTCTGCTATTTGGCAGTATTTTGGCTTCGTAAAGCAAAACGATGCGATAGACCACACAAAAGTCGGTTATAGATTGTGCAAATACATTCTCAAATACAGTGGCAACACTTCCAATCTCCAGGACCACATACGGCGAAAGCATCCTACTGTGTCAATCATGGCTCGATCGCCAGTAGGCCTAGTAAAGACAGCGTCCGCAGAACCTGACATAGCCAAGGTTTTCGGCAGTAAACTACCGGCCCATTCTAAGAGGGCGCTGGACATAAGTAGCTCTATCCTTCAATTCATTGTAAAGGATCTGCGACCATTTTCTGTCGTTCTGCAAACAACGGTTTCAAAAACATGCTGAACATTCTAGAACCGCGGTATACTATACCACCACGCCAGTATTTCTCAGACACATGCTTGGCGAAACTGTACGATGACATTAAAGCCAGTGTGACTGGAAGCTGAAATCGTATGTCTTGCAGGTAGAGTATTTTGACAAAATATTTATTTATTTATTACATTATTTTACTTTTTTTTACAAAATATGTCAGAGTTAATCAATGTGCTATAAATACTTACTTTTTAGGTGATACAAAATAAAAAGGTTTGGTCAAGTCAAGTTATATTTATTTGCAAGTCAGTACGCTGTCTCATGTAAAAGGACTTATGGAGTTAAATTAGTAAACAAAAGATGCTCAAGTTAGTTTTTATTTTAACTCTTTACAGCATATATATACCTTTATAGTCCAATTAAAATAGAAAGATGAATGCAGGCAGCAAAAACACACACACGCCACACTCCAAAAGCAGAATCTCCATGCATGCCAGATTTACTGATGTAGCATACAGAATACAACCTAAACAGCCTGCGAGTTGCTCAGACTTTTTTGGTTTTATGCTGTTTGCCCGTGGCCAGTTTACCTAAAGTTCTATGCTGTAAAGATGTTATTGATCATTTTCAATAATTAATGTTTTATTTGCAGACAAGGGTCATGAACGAAAGCCAACATAGCCAGCGTCCTGCTGGAGGCAGTCGATGAGTGGGGTCTACCTAAGGATCCACCATTGGTGACTGATAATGCGGCCAACATGTACGTAGCAGCAAAGGAGGCAGCCTTCACCATCCACGTAGGTTGTTTTGCTCACACTCTGAATTTGGCTTGTGGAAAAGCATTGAAAGTGGCAAGAGTGTCGAAATTGCTGGCACGCATGAGGCGAGTAGTTTCATTGTAGTGCAATTGCAACATCCATCCTTTAGGACAAGCAGAAATTGCAAGGTGTCCCTACCCACAAACTTGTTATTGACGTCCAGACTCGTGGAATTCTGCTGTCGACATGATTGTCCGGTTCCTAGAGCAGCAGGCTGCAGTCTATGCTGCTTTGACATCCTAGGAGCTTCGTGGCAAGGATAGCTCTATTTCATGCTTCTCTGATGGGGACATTACTGATGCACAGGACTTAGTCACAGTGCTTGGACCCTTGAAGACTGCAACCGTTGTCTTGTGTGAAGAGGCTGTACCTACTCTGTCCATCATTTTGCCTGTCTACCACCAGCTCCTGAATGTTGCCATGCAACCAAATGATTGTGATTCAGAACTACTGAAGCAGGCTGTATCTGGAGACCTGTCCGGACGTTATGCCAGTCAGAAGGGCATTCTGTCAGTCGCATCAATAATCGACCCAAGAGTCAAGAGAGCACCTTTCTTGTATGTGGAAGAGAGACTGGAAGCATACCACAGTTTGACATTGAATTCAATTTCATTGAGTCAACAACCAGCAACTGTGAAGGTAGAACCTGGCAACACCCTCGCTACAGAACCAGAACTACCCCAGTTGCCAGATGGAGAAACTGCTTCTAAAAAAATGAAACTTGATGACCAGACTACCAAACCATCTGCCATGTCCAGCTTACTTGGGGACATTTACATTGTCAAGGTTGAAAAAGCGAAGTCGTTGCAGGACAAGATTATGGATGAAGTCACGCTGTACAAGGAGATTGACCCAATCCCAACACATGACAACCCCTTGGAATGGTGGAAGGTGAACCAGCAGAGACTTCCCATATTGGCACGTGTTGCAAAGAAGTACTTGTGTATTCCTGCAACTTCAGTACCCTCGAAACGAGTGTTTTCTACTGCAGGGGATATTGTCACTGCACAGAGGTCAGCATTACGGTCTGAGCATGTGGACAAACTCATCTTCCTGAAGAAAAACTGGAAGCAGTGAACTGTGTATGACAATGGCATGTGCCATGATGAGATTGATGACGAGTAATGACAAGTTAAATGTTATCCTCCTGCCGGGTACATGTGCCATGCGCAGGCTGATCTGGAGCAACACTGTTCGCATATGGCATGTGACAAATGCAACCTGTGGCAGGTTAAGTGTTAAGAGTTAGACATGTTTGTTTAAGTTTCATACTGTTTTTTAAGTTTCATACTAAGTATAAGTCAGTGTTATAGCTACTTTAGGGTTTATTCTAGAGTGGTAAAAAAGGCAGGGTGGGTCAGAAAAGGGGCAGGGTGGGCCAGAAAAGAAAAGGGGCAGGGTGGATTTTTAGCCGCGGAGCCGTCACCCCACCCCCACCGATAAAACATTAAAACATGTATTTTATTATAACTACATTCTTTATTATGAGAGGCTGCTGATGCATATTTTAACAAGAGTTTTCAGATCAAACCTGATAGAAAGTTTGCTCAAGTGCTAAAGTAATTTGCTGTAAAACGTTAAGTTTGAGTTGCCCAATGGCTAAATTGAAAGCGTGTTTGAAAAGCACAATTCAGAACGAAATCTACGTTTTGAATATGTCTACATTTAATGGTAATCAGGTTAAAACTAATTCTCGAAATACTAGGTGTTACAATCATAGGCCCTACTTCTTCTTTTTTTAACAGTTGCAGTCATCCAATTATCACCAATTAATCCATTGATAAATCGATTTCTTACGGTATCGGCATAATTATGCCCCCAGCTGTTATGTACAGTATATACTAATTATTGATAAATTAAACAGATCACACGTATCGGCTAATATAAGGTTGACCGTTAACCTACCTTATAATGATTGACAGCTAATTAAGCATGATCAAAGAGTTGTGGTTCTAGTTTGGGCAGCAGGGCGGAAAAATCGGGCAAACGGGCGGGCATAAAGGGTAATAGGGCGGGGCTAAAAAGTGGCAGGGCACGGGTGGCCGCCCTGCCATTCCGCTCTAGATAAAACCCTATACTTAACCTATTCTAGTCATATTAAACTCTTTTTTGCATTGATATAGATTCATTAAATCAGTGTCAAACCAATATTGCATATTACCTGTGTTTAACCAAACTAACGCAATAGTATCGTGATAGCATAGTGACTATCGCAATAGTATCGTGATAGCATAGTGACTATCGCAATAGTATCGTGATAGCATAGTGACTATCGCAATAGTATCGTGATAGCATAGTGACTATCGCAATAGTATCGTGATAGCATAGTGACTATCGCAATAGTATCGTGATAGCATAGTGACTATCGCAATAGTATCGTGATAGCATTTGCAACTATCGTGATACTATTGTGATAGTCATTTTGGCCTCAATAGTCACCTCTAATCACGTCATATCTTTACAGATGGTATGATAAACTGTGTGTGTATGACGTCATATCTTCACAGATGGTATGATAAACTGTGTGTGTATGACGTCATATCTTCACAGATGGTATGATAAACTGTGTGTGTATGACGTCATATCTTCACAGCTGGTATGATAAACTGTGTGTGTATGATGTCATATCTTCACAGATGGTATGATAAACTCTGTGTGTATGACGTCATATCTTCACAGATGGTATGATAAACTGTGTGTGTATGACGTCATATCTTCACAGCTGGTATGATAAACTGTGTGTGTATCACGTCATATCTTCACAGCTGGTATGATAAACTGTGTGTGTATGATGTCATATCTTCACAGATGGTATGATAAACTGTGTGTGTATGACGTCATATCTTCACAGATGGTATGATAAACTGTGTGTGTATCACGTCATATCTTCACAGCTGGTATGATAAACTGTGTGTGTATGATGTCATATCTTCACAGATGGTATGATAAACTCTGTGTATCACGTCATAATCTTCACAGATGGTATGATAAACTGTGTGTGTATATTTCTTCTAAAACCGTTATCAGATGATAAGTACAATATTAGGTTGCTGTCTTATAAATTTAGATTCTACTATATCGCTGTGTATATTTTCTCCAAAGTGGCTAATAAATGACATACCTAATCAATTGAAAGCCAGTACCTAAAAAGGGGAAATATTCCCCTTGATAGTGGTCATTTACCAAATGTTATATAAGTCTTTATTCGGGGATAGCGCGAACGCAGTCCCCACACCAATAAATTGCGTACCCGAGTAACCCACATTTGGGGCTATCGCAGGCGTCAGCCAAACCGAAGTGCAATGGAAAGGCCTCTTCCTGGGGAAACCGCCTTGAGGATCACGGTATTCCCTGTACCAGGTAAGTATGCTACACACAGGACATGTGGGGTATTTGTAGCACTCGATACAGACAATACAGATGGTATAAGGATAGTAATACATTACCCACAGGTTATAATCATTGCTTGTAATTTATTAACATCGGAATAACTGATCTATTTTATGTCAAGTGGAAATACATTTAATTCTACTTCAAGAAAACAAAATACTGTAGATAATTTTTCAAAACTTCCCAAAAAGAATGTCTAAACAGAAAAAAAAGAGAATAAATTATGTTGAAGAAAGATAACTGGATAATCAACACAGCCTGATTACCACCCTTGTCCATGTCTATAAATAGATAATCATAAAGTGTGAGTAAAATAAGTTTTCACACCTCATTGATCATATTACTATACTGTATTCAACTGAATTAGTTGGGGCTTTGAAGATTGGCTGATGTAGAAAACCAGAGGGTCATGAAGGCCCTCCTGACATGTGTAATTTTAATGGTTATAAAACCATACACATGTTAGGTAAGCTTGCACATTCATTTTTAAAACTACTTCATTTTATTTTAACAAGTGTCCCATTTAAAGATAATAGTTACAGTCATTTGTAGGTGGGTGCGTAATATATCGACGGGCCGAATGGTTGGCGTTGCTAGTGGGGTCCGAGGGCATGCCACTTCCTGATTTATTTTTTAAACTACAATGTAGGAGATGTGTTTACATGCATTCTGGAAAGTATATTTTACACCTGTATTTGCCTTAGAATAAGGATAGAGAAAATAACAAATAGTGGATAATGATACAGTGTCCGGGCCGCCACATTGAAAAACTTATTTATGGCAGTATGGTAATAATATTTTAACATTTACGTTCTTATCGAGCGGACCTTGGCTGGAAAGGGGGTGCATGTATCGCACCCCCATGCCTACGGGCCTGTACAACACAACCATCCATAGACATATCCACATAGCTAGTGTTGTAACTTTATATAGAACTTTTA
Source organism: Archivesica marissinica (assembly GCA_014843695.1). Taxonomy (NCBI): domain Eukaryota; kingdom Metazoa; phylum Mollusca; class Bivalvia; order Venerida; family Vesicomyidae; genus Archivesica; species Archivesica marissinica. Next base: position 50,788,070 of record CM026395.1, on the reverse strand, counting down.
TTAACACGTTCTGTGTTGTCTGATCTGGCTCAATGCTGTTTGTAAAAGCCACTTTAGTCGTGATTGGCAGGTTGGGGGTTAAGAGGGAAATAGGTACAAATTCAGATACCGTACATTTTTTGCAAGAGTTATGGAATGTTTATGGAAAGGTAACGTTGTGCAAAATATATGAAAAACAAACAATATTTGCACGAAATGTAATATTGTCATATATAAATAGTAATGTATTATATAAATACATTAATCTATTTAATATACGACATCATTGATTTACCATGTACTATATATATTTGTCTTATGCGTATCGTCTGCTATCATTTTCGCCCCTAAAATATCAAATCTATTTTCGCACAGGAATGACTAATTATCGGGGCTGATTGCATAATTTTAAAGGCCGTATCTTTTGATGTGTGGAAAATCTTAATAATATTAGGTAACGTAACAGATGTTACGGCGTCTGCAAGTCTAGATGACCATCGCTTGTCTGTATGACGTAATTTATTAACCAAAGCAGATACACAAAGGTAACATCCAAGGAACGTATCGTTGCGTGATCTCGAAAATAAGATACAGAATTAACTGTTTCTATGATACTTAGAAGAGTATTGGCATTAAGAGAAAGATAACTTATGAAAGTTAATTGAGTATTTAAAAATAAATACGAGTTATGAGATAAGGAACATATTTAGTTCCCGTGAATATAATCTATTATTATGAGACAAAAGTTATTGAAGTGGAAACATTGATAAGATTCATTGAATATTGTAATTACGGATTAAAGAGATTAGAGCTTATCAGGACAATTAGCGATAAACGACTAAATTATGACTTAAATAACTCAAATAAAAATTGAATTAAGCAGATTAATGCATGAGATATAGCACAGAAATAAAGAAAATACAGAAGAATAATATTATATATAAGAAAGACAAACCACTGTGTTGTGTTATTATTGTGAGACCGAACTTACAAATACCCTTAGACAACTCCAGCAGATCTATGATAGGTTAGACCCTGGCAGGAGATATAACCAGAAGTGCGAGATCACCACATTGAGCGATCGACCGTGCCACAAAGATAAATAGAAGTGTGGGTCATGACACCCACTGGGGGCTCGTCAGCAACGAACATTTGGGACAACGCGTCCGCCACAATTGGGCCGCTCGTCCGGGATATGGAAGGTTAGCGGGACCATACGAATTACAGAAGAAAGAAGAGACATAGTGTGACATATTGTGAAGGACACTACAAGTATATGTCATACAACGGACAGTTAAATAACGTGGGATACAACAAACTTTTCATTAAAGTGCGAAAACAGAAGGAATACAAGACAGTGTTAAAAATTTATTTTGGAATATTTTAAATTTGTGAAATGTGATGAAATGAATACGTCCCCTTTATATTAGAAATCCAGTTTGACTCTTGAAAAATCCAGCTTGACTCTTGAGATTTTGACCTCAAGGGTCATTGACTCTTGACTTTCAAAGTCTAGTGAACGCCCTGTGATCTTTGGATATTATTGGAAAAAATTTAATTGTGATAAAATAAGATATATTGGATTAACAGAAGATACGGAATTCGGTAAGTACCAATTTCTTTTCATTGAGTCTTTGTAAACAAATAGTAATACAAACGTATATTAGTGATTCACGTCCCTTGATTAAACTTGGAGAGACTCCCCTACTTTAATCAGGCAAGCCTGGAACGTCGGGGTGAGATTTATGAGAGAGGGAGAGGGAGGGGGAGGGGGAGGGAGAGGAGAGAGAGGAAAAAATGCAGAGGGAGAAAATGCAGATGGAGATTCGTCTAAGAGAAATCCAGAGAGATCAGGAATCCCACCAAAATAACAGCCCCATACCGATAATAGACCCTCTAAGACTAACATTTCTGTTCCCACTTGGACCCAGACTATGAGGCCAAATAAATTCTTCTCAACATGTGAGAGGTTGTTCGAAGCTAGTCTGATCGCCAAACAAAATTGGGTGGGCTATATTATAGACAAGTTGTCCGACAAGGCCAGACATATATATGCCACTATTCCTGTCCAAGACGTTAATAATTACGATACCCTCAAGGCTGCTATCTTGGATGAGTATCGACTCTCACCCACTGTATACAGAAACAATTTCTTCTCTTGGGTAAAGAGACCTCAGCAGACATATTCAGAATTCATTAAGGAATTAAGGGAGCAAATGTCTCTGTGGACGAAGGACATTGATCCGAGTGAAGTCAACTGGGTTGAGCTGCTCTTGAGATAACGGTTCGATTCCCAGCTAAGTGATGAGCTTAATTTATTCATTCTGGATAAAAGAGCATTACTTTCCAGGAATGTATTTCCCTGGCCGATGAATATAACCTCCATCTGAAGTTAGCGCCCAATATTAAACCCAGAGATACAGAATACCGACCTCCCACCCCAAGGCCATATACCCCAGCACCCATGCATCGCTCCAATATTAGGATATATAATACCCCATCTACCTACTGAACTCCCAGGGTGGACAAATACTGTAGTTATTGTAGGCGAAATGGCCACGTACGAATCGAGTGTTGGGCAGAGGTAATAGGAATCTAGCAAAAGGACATCACATGTCCAATACTACTCGTAGTTCAGCCTTTATAACCAACGAACCAGTGAGCTCAGTTGAAAAAACCGAGAATGTTAATCCATTACTTGCCAAAGACACAGGTCAAGCACGCATAAATAATCATACAGATCAAGTAACATATCTGCGTGATATGGGGGCAACCATCAGTTTATTGACGGCTACTGATCAAACCACTAATTACTTAGAATGCATGTGTGAACGAGTAACAATCCGCGGTGTCACTTATATCCCTGGTAATTACCCGATGGCAAGGATTAGCGTTAATTGTCCAATATACAAAGGTATATTAAACGTGGCTGTATTGGACCACAGATGTACCGCGGGGGTAGATCTTATAATAGGCAACGGTTGTGACACTCCCCCTGTCACTGATTTAATTACCTTTGGCGTAATCACACGCTCAAATAAGAGAATTATCCCGTTTGATGAAACAGTCACATCCGTACCCGATATAGATACGGATCAAGATGTATTACATTTCCGGAATACAGTAGCCATCGACTCCGCCCCCCCCCCCCCCCCCCCTGAGAAATCTAGTAAAGAGAAACCTCAAGGTATCCGTTCTATTGATGAGTTGAGTCTTGATAAATTGTTGCAAGAACAGAATAAGGACCTGACCCTAGCACCCCTCTGGAAGATGGCTCATGAAGGAACACCTATTCGGCAAGGATATTACATCCAGCTCGAACCTCGTCTGCTTATGAGGCGAGAACAACCTCAAGACCCGTCCAAGGCTCAAACCAGGAAAATATATGATCAGGTGATAGTTCTGCGGAGATTCGGAGATCACATAACGGGACAGTTTTATGTACGGGACACCAGGGACATAGTAAGACCCTGAAGCGCATTAAATGCCGCTTCTTTTGGCCGGGAATCCGAGCAGATGTTAAATCTTTCTGCCATAGCTGTGGGCCGTGCCAGATAGCCGGTAAGGTACAGATATCCTCTGTAGCCCCATTGAAACCCCTGCCCTTTATATCCCAACCATTCGGATTTATATCCGCTGACTTCGTTGGACCCATGAAGAAAACTGTTAATGTGAACCAGTATATCTTGAACTTTATTGATCATGCCACTAAATATACAGAATCTTTCCCATTCCCCGCGGCAACTGCTGATAATGCACAAAAAGCCCTAATCGAGATAATTTCTCAACATGGAACACCCCTAACCCTGATGACTGACCGAGGAAGTGCTTTCATAGCTGAAACATTACACGATTCCTGGCCGATATAAGTCATTTAACTAGTAGCAGCTACAGGCCTCAAACTAACGGTTCAATAGAGAAATATAACGCCACATTGAAAAATATGCTTAGGATCCTGGGAGAGACCACTATAGAGCCGTGGGATGAGATGCTACCCTCTAGTACAGGATAACCCCCCTTCTACCTTCTGTATGTGCGCGAACCTAGAGATAGCTTAGGTTCCACTTATGACCTGTGGGCTAGAAATGAGCAGGACGAAGGAATTCCCATAGATATAACTATGTACAAGAATTATGCCATAGATTAGCTGAAACGCTACGAGATACCAATGATAATGCCCAACAGGCCGCAGACGGTCCTAAAACAAAATATGATAGAAGTAAGAAAAAGAAAATGCATGTATTCCAGCGTGGTGAATTAGTGTTAGATAGATTACCGTTAAAAGGTATTAAGCTGAAGAATGTACTCCAGGGACCGTATCCAATTCACGAAAAGGTATCGTCGCATACCTATATTATTTACATGCCTGACAAAAGAATGAAATACCGGGTTATGCATGTAAAGCCTTGGGCAGGTAGGGAGGAAGGTGCGGCTATAGCTGATAGTAGTACGAGTTATGAGTCCCTATACCCTTCCTTATTAAATTACCAAGCCCCTACTGAAATTGAGACAAAGTTCGACCCTTGCAGTAATCTTGAATCTGTGCTTAGGAAAGCCTGGCCGGATATCAGTCATTTACCCCCAGACCACAGGGATGAGATTAATCAGTTGTTAGACCGTTACCCCCGTCTATTCTCTGGAAAACTGGGATGTTTCCACGGTGTTACCCATGATATTGATGTGCAAGGTGCATGTCTCCAGAAAAGAAACAAATATTAAAGACCGAGCTAGATAAAATGGTGGAGTTAGGAATTATCCGCCCTAGTAGAAGCCAATCCCCCATAATATTGGTACGAAAATCAGACTCGGAATGGCGACCGTGTATTGATTATCGAAAAATTAATGATCTGACACGAGGAGAAGCCTTCACCATCCCGAGACTAGACAATCTAATTGATCAGGTCGCAGGTTCGAGTCTGATATCCATTCTCGATCTGAACAAAGGATATTGGCAGATCCCTCTAACCCCTCGAACTAGTGAAATTGCTGCGTTCATCACACCCTGGGGCTTATTTGAACCATTAAATCTACCATTTGGTTTAAAAAATGGTGAAGTTACCTTCCAACGGGCCATAAACGAGATCATCGCTCAGTCCCCAGGAGAACCCATCCGTGATAGATTTGCCGACGCATATCTGGATGATTTTGCTGTTCGATCCAATATTTGGTCACAACACTTAAATCACTTGGATTGGACCTTTCAGAAACTAGAGGATAGTGGTGTTACTTTGAACCCGAAGAAATGTAAAATTGGGTCGGGAACAGTCACCTACTTGGGACATGAATTGTAATTGACCTTTCTGCCGATTTTGATTGACAGCTGGCGTTAGCCAATCGCATCGCACTATTCGCGATCACCCCGGCAACGGTTTATCGCCGCCATCTTGTTAGACAAACAATGCATATTAGACACACTAGTAACGAGTAGACAAATCTGAAAAGGCGTGAATTTGATCGAAAATACGGGTTTAAAATTGTTTTAATGATGTTGAAAATGTGTAGCTTTGGTGTGTGGGTTAATTATAGTACAAAATTAGTCGATATCCTGGTGATCGACGTTAAATTCAACCCATTTCAAAATCCTTGGACAAATCTAAAAGTGTGTATATGAACCACAAAATACCAGACAGCTGCTTTAAAAACAATGAAGCTATAAAAACACCGACTGACCCCATATAGTCATTCTTTTCTCACAAACACAGCAATCAAATTTAAGCGTGTCACACTGTTTATTGGGAGTAATCAACAACTTACCGACTAACGGTACATCACAGACTAACGGTACATCACAGAGACCGCCGAGTTATAATACCCGATGGCCACTGCTATCAAGATCAAAGTATTTCACATCGGAATTTAGCACTGATTGTGCTAATTGGTCAATTATAAAATGTGTGCACATAATTATATAATTGATTACTACACCGAGTCATTGTTTTATCGTTCTGTTAGACAAACGAGTTATGTAGTAAAATTTTAATCAAATCTGATAACGAGTGATCTTGATCTGAAATTATTTTTTGAAAAATATTTAACATTAATTAATGCTGTCTGTCATTGACAATGGTGAAAAGATGTAGTTACGGGCTGTGTGACAGTGATGTAGATATCCAGATCGATTGATAGGTGACGTTAAATTCGTGCCATTTCCAAAACCTAAGACAAATCTTGAAAAAATGTCTAAGGTGGATTAAGTTGTGTGAACGACCAAACGACCAGCTGAATACATCCAAAATCAATGCAAACAGATATATTTGCACAAAAGTAAGTTGAAATTAATTTATTTATGCATAATAAAATATTTCGAAAAAATATATTCTGCATTAATAGATCTACCGTTCACAAGAGATATGTGAGTATAGTGGTGATTATACATGTGGTTCATACATATTGTCGTGGATGGTGGACTAGGGATCAGATAGTAGTAATAGTACCCATGCATGTGCAGAGTTGTGGGATTCCCATATTAGCTCAGTGAACGTACTGGTGTTCAGTTTTTGGGCCTAATGTTCGAGTCTTCTAGAAGGCATAGGGTCGAGTCTCTCAAGACGGTGGCATATTTCATTTCTTTTGATGTCAAAGTTGACACGATGTGGTTGTTCACTCTTCCGTTGACTGCGCAAGCATTTACCACGAACACTTAACACGTCCTCATCCGTATATCTGTACTTTAGAGAAATAACCTTCACACCTACGTCTATTATGAGATGGGCTGTTGACAAATTAATCAATTACTGGAGAATATATTATTTTTCACACCTTGATTGGTCGGCTCAAACATTTGTGATGCTGGCTTGTATGCCCATGTTTTATCAGCTTTAGAGCTGAGCCGTGCCATATGTCCAAGCCCTTGAATCATGTATAAATATCATGCTCTTCACATCAATTTCATTACAACCATGGCGTCTATTTTTCCATGCGTTTTTTGCTCTCGTCACGTTTCCAGCCGTATGCATGCTCTTAGCTGCGATAAGTGCCACCGTTGGAATCATCGAAAATGCGGAATGATTTATTTATTCTCCCCCATTCACTTTAATTAATCTTGATTAGTGGCCTGAAACCTAGATAGATAATCACTACTGGTATGGCAAACAGTACTATATATATATAAAATACGAACCTGTGATTATACGAATGCACTAGTATAAACTACCATTAGACGAACAAGGGATTATACGAAATCACCTGAATTCACCTAAAACCCTTGCCTTCTTGCTTTCAACGAGATATTCTTATCTGGGTGAAATAAAACCGAGAAATTCGACGGAATTTTATCTAGATTAACTTGATGCAGGTCTGCGTTAGACGCCGTTTTGTTAGATAGCTTGTCTCGCGTGGTTACAGCGAGCACCTGTAACTATGGGGGGCATGCCTAAGTAGCGTTTGCAGAAAGGTCAATTCTGACTATTGTGGATCATATTAAGCCTTATCTTCTTTGCCACAGGTGTGATAAGCAATAAAACCTTATTTTTAGGGAACTGCAACAAACAGTGACACACACGTTCTGTGTTCCCAATACACTGGTTACATGTTTTATATCATTCATAATAAGTAATATTTTCATATTGCATGAGCAAGGACAGACAACATTATATTTTATAACATGTGCCTCCCTAGTATTCAGTGTAAGAAACTGTTCCATGCATACATGTAGAATGTGACCCCCATAATGTAGATTATCTGATTGAGGTCAGGTCAAACTTCCATGCCATAGAATAATATAATTATGTAAACTATATGAGTCAGAGTGAGGGGGGATCACCTTTCCATGCCATAGAATAATGACCCCCCTATGTTTAAACTGTACAAGTGAGGGGGGTCACTTTTCCATGCCATAGAATAATGACCCCCTGTATGTAAACTATATGAGTGAGTGAGTCACTTTTCCATGTCATAGAATAATGACCACCCTATGTTTACACTGTACGAGTGAGGGGGGGGGGTCACTTTTCCATCCCATAGTCTGGACCATTCATTCATGTTTAAATGTCTAAAACACTTTAACTTTGGAGATGATATAATAAAATGGATACGGTTGTTTTACAAAGATGCAAATGCCTGTATTAGTATCAATGGACATTCATCACCATTTTTCAAAATAAAAAAATGCGTTAGACAAGGTTGTCCTCTTTCTCCATATTTATTTTTAATATGCTTGGAAATTCTATCTAGGGAAATAAACAAAAACGATAATATTAGAGTGATTGCATTATACAATAGAGAAATAAAACAAACAATGTTTGCGATGATGCTACGTATATCACTGACGGCACATTTGAAACATTAATGGAACAATAGAAAAATTTGGAAATGTCTCGGGTCTCAAATTAAATATTAAGAAATGTACAGCTTTAAAAATAGGTTCACTAAAGACAGCCAACATTGAATTTTGTAAAGAGAAACATTTTTCATGGTCTTCAACGACTGCTTCAACACTTGGAATCACATTTACAAACAACTTCAGAAACGCAATTGAAATAAATTTAAGCCCCAAAATAGCAGCATTAAAACATTGTCTAAATAAGTGGAAACGTTGGAAGCTATCACAGATTGGCAAAATAACAGTTCTAAAAACACATGCCTTTCCTAAACTTGTTTATCCCCTTACCGTTCTAAACAACCCAAATGCAGTCATTCTCAAGGATATTAACAAAATAATGTTTGATTTTTTATGGGATTCAAAACCGGACAAAATTTCTCGAAATACTATAATACAGGATTATGAGAATGGTGGACTAAGAATGATAGACATAGAATCTTTGATAACTTCTTTGAAAATAAATTGGATTAAACGTTTGTTAAACACTACTAATGCAAAATGGAAACACATATATAATAAGCAGCTAGAAATTAGAATCCTTCGGAGGAACACTTTTATTTAGAAGCAATATAAATGAAAAAACATGCGAAAACTTAAATATAAAATCAGGCTTTCTAAAGGAAATGATACAAAAAGCCAATTTTGATAAACATAAAATATCCATCTCTAAACAATTGTTATGGAATAATGATTATAATGATTGGTTTAATAATGGAGTGCAATTCATTGAACATGTACACGTACGATTTCCGAAATAAAACATAATATACAGGGGGGTCATTATTCTATGGCATGGAAATGGTCACTTATATAGTTAATATACAGGGGGGGTCATTATTCTATGGCATTAAAAAGTGACCTACCCTCAATCAGATAATCTACACTAAGGGGGTCGGTCATATTCTATGCATGGAACAGTTTCTTGCACTGGGAGGCACACGTTATAAAACATAACGTTATCTGTCCTTGCTCATACAATATTAAAATATTATGTATTATGAGTGATTGAAACCGATTGTCCCTGTTATTGTTATCAATTATGTCCCTGGTTATCATTATAAATTATTACCTGTGTTACTGTAAAAATTTTATCCCCTGTTATCTCTACTGTTGCTGTTATAAATTATGTTACAGTTGTAAATTATCTCCCCTGTTACTGTTAGCAATATGTTATTGTTGTAAATTATCTCCCCTGTTGCTGTTCGGAATCCTGTCCCCTGTTGCCGTTGTAAAGTATGTCCTCGGTTATACTCTACATTAGGATATGAACTATAGAAATAATCTGGATGGGTAACTTTTATACAGACATACCGAGATAGAACAGTGCAACAGGAATAAGTGATGACAAGTGTAAAATACTGTACAATGCATTGTTGTTCTGTATTATATCTAGAACAAAGTGCATTTTCGGTAATTGTTTTGCAACTTGTCAATAACTTCAGAGCGGTCAACATTCTCTACACTTGTATATGAACTGAATAGATGGTCTGCATTCTCTACACTTGTATATGAACTGAATAGATGGTCTACATTCTCTACACTTGGATATGAACTGAATAGATGGTCTACATTCTCTACACTTGTATATGAACTGAATAGATATTCTACATTCTCTACAATTGGATATGAACTGAATAGATGGTCTGCATTCTCTACACTTGTATATGAATTGAATAGACGGTCTACATTATCTACACTTGGATATGAACTGAATAGATGGTCTACATTCTCTACACTTGTATATGAACTGAATAGATGGTCTGCATTCTCTACACTTGTATATGAACTGAATAGATGGTCTGCATTCTCTACACTTGGATATGAATTGAATAGACGGTCTACATTATCTACACTTGGATATGAACTGAATAGATGGTCTGCATTCTCTACACTTGTATATGAACTGAATAGATGGTCTGCATTCTCTACACTTGGATATGAACTGAATAGATGGTCTGCATTATCTACACTTGGATATGAACTGAATAGATGGTCTGCATTCTCTACACTTGTATATGAACTGAATAGATGGTCTGCATTCTCTACACTTGGATATGAACTGAATAGATGGTCTGCATTCTCTACACTTGGATATGAACTGAATAGATGGTCTACATTCTCTATAGTTGGATATGAACTGAATAGATGGTCTACATTCTCTATAGTTGGATATGAACTGAATAGATGGTCTACATTCTCTACACTTGTATATGAACTGAACAGATGGTCTACATTCTCTACACTTGGATATGAACTGAATAGATGGTCTACATTATCTATAGTTGGATATGAACTGAATAGATGGTCTACATTCTCTAGTTGGATATGAACTGAATAGATGGTCTACATTCTCTATAGTTGGATATGAACTGAATAGATGGTCTACATTCTCTAGTTGGATATGAACTGAATAGATGGTCTACATTCTCTACACATGTATATGAACTGAATAGATGGTCTACATTCTCTACACTTGGATATGAACTGAATAGATGGTCTACATTCTCTATAGTTGGATATGAACTGAATAGATGGTCTACATTCTCTAGTTGGATATGAACTGAATAGATGGTCTGCATTCTCTACATAGAATAGAAATCACCATGTGGATGTGTAAGGACACATAGAACAGTGCATCAGGAATATGTGATGACAAGTGTAACATACTGAATGCATTGTTGGTCTGTATTATGACTAGAACTGGTAAAACACAGGTAAATGTCGAAACCCCAGGGGTGGCGAAATCAGAGAATTTTCTACTTGTCCACGGACAAGTAGATTTGAAAATTTACTTGTCCGTAGTGAAAACCCACTTGCCCGTATCGTATAACACGTTTTTTGTCATATTTTTTATCGTACAATTTTTTTTTTGGACACTGAGGGGACATCATTGGGTTCAGTTTCCTTCGTTCTGTTAGTTTCATTGGGTACTTTTCTTTTTTGAATAATAAAACGATCCATAAGGCCCATATTTTCTCAGAATTTGTAACTTTTTATTTTTAAAATTAGTCTGCAAAACAACAAAAGACTGGAAACCAAACTTTTTTAAAAATCGATACACAGTCCCGCTAAGTTACATGATTGTTTACCTGTCGTCTTCAATAATAATGCTGCGTCACGTATCCAGTTTTTTCCGTTCCCGTATATCGATTTAGCGACCGCGTAGTATACTTTTAAGTGACGCATGCGCTATAGCACTTTAAATTACCCATACCCGGGATTATGGGGTCACATCGCCTACTTTGCTCACTATTCAGTACCAACGAAGCCATTTTCGCCAGTAGTTTTTCTTATTGACAGCTGGCTTGTTTTGAGCGGAAAATAAATTACATACGCACTGCATTTTACACCGTTTATATGTGACGGGCGATAACTCTTGACATTTCCGGTTCTTATTCAGGTTATTGTCGGCTGGGAATTGTTGTCCGCCACCGTTGTCAGCTGGCTTGTGTTCATTGCGGAAGTTCCGCAGGAAAATAAACAAGAAAATTCGCAGATTCTTTCTCATTAAAATACGATTTAAATGCCATGGGAACATGAAGTAAATGTACTCGCCGATATCTTTACTTGTCCACGGACAAGTTACATTGGAAAATCTACTTGCCCGGCGTAACAAATGACCGGGTCGGGCAACTCGGGCTATTGATTTCGCCACCCCTGAACCCTATGGTAATGTTGACAAAGGTAATCGTAGAAACCACAGGCGCTTATTTCAGTCAAGAAAATAACCCAATACCCCTCCCTTGTATATATCACCATCTGGCTCATTCTAGGTCAGAATTTTTGGGGGAAGTGAGAAAACGTGCGATTGCGTCCTTAAGTGGCGTTATTTAATAAATTTCAACAAAATATAGTTAAAATGTACAGTATGACCATTAAATACAACATTTGAACAGAAGGAGTGCTTTATAATGGGCCAGTGTATCTTACTGGATACAATTTTGTATGAAAATTGTAAAAATATGTTTAGGGAGACGTGGGGCCCCCAGGGGGGAATGAGCCCTGCCAATCACCATCTGAATGTATTAGCTCACCAACCTTTGTGTATATCACCATCTGAATGGATTGGCTCACCAACCCTTGTGTATATCACCATCTGAATGGATCAGCTCACCAACCCTTGTGTATATCACCATCTGAATGGATCAGCTCACCAACCCTTGTGTATATCACCATCTGAATGGATTGGCTCACCAACCCTTGTGTATATCACCATCTGAATGGATTGGCTCACCAACCCTTGTATATATCACCATCTGAATGGATTGGCTCACCAACCCTTGTGTATATCACCATCTGAATGGATTGGCTCACCAACCCTTGTGTATATCACCATCTGAATGGATTGGCTCACCAACCCTTGTGTATATCACCATCTGAATGGATCAGCTCACCAACCCTTGTGTATATCACCATCTGAATGGATTGGCTCACCAACCCTTGTGTATATCACCATCTGAATGGATTGGCTCACCAACCCTTGTATATATCACCATCTGAATGGATTGGCTCACCAACCCTTGTGTATATCACCATCTGAATGGATCAGCTCACCAACCCTTGTGTATATCACCATCTGAATGGATTGGCTCACCAACCCTTGTGTATATCACCATCTGAATGGATCAGCTCACCAACCCTTGTGTATATCACCATCTGAATGGATTGGCTCACCAACCCTTGTGTATATCACCATCTGAATGGATTGGCTCACCAACCCTTGTGTATATCACCATCTGAATGGATCAGCTCACCAACCCTTGTGTATATCACCATCTGAATGGATTGGCTCACCAACCCTTGTGTATATCACCATCTGAATGGATTGGCTCACCAACCCTTGTATATATCACCATCTGAATGGATTGGCTCACCAACCCTTGTGTATATCACCATCTGAATGGATTGGCTCACCAACCCTTGTGTACATCACCATCTGAATGGATTGGCTCACCAACCCTTGAGTACATCACCATCTGAATGGATTGGCTCACCAACCATTGAGTATATCACCATCTGAATGGATTGGCTCACCAACCCTTGTGTATATCACCATCTGAATGGATCAGCTCACCAACCCTTGTGTATATCACCATCTGAATGGATTGGCTCACCAACCCTTGTGTATATCACCATCTGAATGGATCAGCTCACCAACCCTTGTGTATATAACCATCTGAATGGATTGGCTCACCAACCCTTGTGTATATCACCATCTGAATGGATTGGCTCACCAACCCTTGTGTATATCACCATCTGAATGGATTGGCTCACCAACCATTGAGTATATCACCATCTGAATGGATTGGCTCACCAACCCTTGTGTATATCACCATCTGAATGGATCAGCTCACCAACCCTTGTGTATATCACCATCTGAATGGATTGACTCACCAACCCTTGTGTATATCACCATCTGAATGGATTGGCTCACCAACCCTTGTGTATATCACCATCTGAATGGATTGGCTCACCAACCCTTGTGTATATCACCATCTGAATGGATCAGCCTGCCAACCATTGAGTATATCACCATCTGAATGTATTGGCTCACCAACCCTTGTGTATATCACCATCTGAATGGATCAGCCTGCCAACCATTGAGTATATCACCATCTGAATGGATCAGCTCACCAACCCTTGTGTATATCACCATCTGAATGGATTGGCTCACCAACCCTTGTGTATATCACCATCTGAATGGATTAGCTCACCAACCATTGTGTATATCACCATCTGAATGGATCAGCTCACCAACCCTTTTGTATATCACCATCTGAATGGATTGGCTCACCAACCCTTGTGTATATCACCATCTGAATGGATCAGCTCACCAACCCTTGTGTATATCACCATCTGAATGGATTGGCTCACCAACCCTTGTGTATATCACCATCTGAATGGATCAGCTCACCAACCCTTGTGTATATCACCATCTGAATGGATTGGCTCACCAACCCTTGTGTATATCACCATCTGAATGAATCAGCTCACCAACCCTTGTGTATATCACCATCTGAATGGATTAGCTCACCAACCCTTGTGTATATCACCATCTGAATGGATTAGCTCACCAACCCTTGAGTATATCACCATCTGAATGGATTGGCTCACCAACCCTTGTGTATATCACCATCTGAATGGATTGGCTCACCAACCATTGAGTATATCACCATCTGAATGGATTGGCTCACCAACCCTTGTGTATATCACCATCCGAATGGATCAGCTCACCAACCCTTGTGTATATCACCATCTGAATGGATTGGCTCACCAACCCTTGTGTATATCACCATCTGAATGGATTGGCTCACCAACCCTTGTGTATATCACCATCTGAATGGATTGGCTCACTAACCCTTGTGTATATCACCATCTGAATGTATTAGCTCACCAACCCTTGTGTATATCACCATTGGAATGTATTAGCTCACCAACCCTTGTGCATAACACCATCTGAATGTATTAGCTCACCAACCCTTGTGTATATCACCATCTGAATGTATTGGCTCACCAACCCTTGTGTATATCACCATCTGAATGTATTGGCTCACCAACCCTTGTGTATATCACCATCTGAATGGATCAGCCTGCTAACCATTGAGTATATCACCATCTGAATGGATTGGCTCACCAACCCTTATGTATATCACCATCTGAATGGATCAGCACACCAACCCTTGTGTATATCACCATCTGAATGTATTATTAGCTCACCAACCCTTGTATATATCACCATCTGAATGGATCAGCTCACCAACCCTTGTGTATATCACCATCTGAATGTAATAGTTCACCAACCATTGTGTATATCACATTTGTGTGGATTAGCTCACCAACCCTTGTGTATATCACATCTGTGTGGATTGGCATGCAAACTCTTATATGTATCATCGGCTAAGTGGATAGACACCATCAAGTTCTCCAGTTGAGCACTTTTTTTGACCGGTCTTTTCAACTCAGTCAAATATTGTGACATCTTCTGGAGGTGATTTTCAACTGGAATGATGACATTCAATACTTGAAGAATTGATTGAAGTTTGAACCATCCATCTAAAGTGGAATACTTTACGTGTATGTTACAGGATCGGACACGTTAGTGATTTCATACAGTTTTGGCAGCCTACGAAAGTATGGGGTAAGGTTAAGAAAGTGATTGACGGAGTGAAGTACAGGCGTGGGATATCCATTAGGAAGCTTGAAAATCATCTAACAAGCATGGGTGAAAGTGTTTGCCATAAAAGTGTTATTAATTATCTATAGGACACCTCTTAAAAGATAAATATCTGAACTGTTGACCAAATTACAACTGAAGAAACGGGTGACATTTGCAAAAACATACAAAGTATTAAAATCTGAAGATTTGGACAATTTTGTGATGAGAGTATGGGGAACACAATGTAATTAGGTACCTCACATCACCTGCGTGAAAAACAGCGCCAAAGTCATGGTTTGGGGAGCAATGGGAGAATATGGATTTTCTAGACTGCTATTGGTTCCAACTGGGAAATCCATATTCATCAACAGTGAGTAAATCTTAAAGGACTTTTTTCTCTAAAAAATTCACCAAATTAGTTATAATGGTGTGGCTATTTGTCTATACATTGTCATATTCTGTGCTTAGAAGGAATTTTACCCCATTTAATACTCATTAGAATTGGACATTCCCCATATGTCATAGCATAAGGGCCTCAATTGTGATACAATGATCAAATAAGATATCTTATTTGATCATTGTGAGTCAATAACACATTAATGTTTGTAGAAATATATAAATATTCTGGATAAATCAGATGTTTGTTCAGAAAATCTTGATTATGTAAGAGCATTCATTAAAGTTAATCAGATTCTAATATTCCACTATAATTATACAATTGTGTTGAGGAAATCTCAAAAGACATTTTGTTTAATATTGCACCAAACTGTGAGTGAGGTTAATTGCATTTGTATTGTTATATTCAATATGTAGTAGATTTTTTATCCTGTCCCTCAATCATTTGATAGTTTAATTGACCAAAAATTGTCCAAACATGCTAAAATTGGACATTTCTCATATGTCATACCATAAGGGTCTCCATTGTGATACTAATAAGAACAGGTTAACTTATTTGTTTATCTGAAGTCAAAAACATGTCAATGTTTGTAGAAACATATAAATATTCTGGATAAATGAGATAATTGTCCAGAAAATCTAGGTTATGTAAGATATGCTTTGAGGTTATTCAGAGTCAAATAATCAAATATATATATTTGTGTAGAGTAAATCTCAAAGGACATTTTTTTAATATTTCACCAAATTTATTATTTTTTACTTTGTAATGTTAAATTCTATAAGTAGAAGATTTTTTCTCCTATCAATCACTCATTTATTTGATAGTGTAACTGACCAAAAACTATACAAAAATGCTAAAATTGGACATTACACATAATTATGTCATAGCATAAGGACCTTAAATATGATACAAATACAATTAAGTTACAGTATTTGGTGATTTTGAGTCAATAACAAGTTAATGATTATGAAAATATATAATTATTCTGGGTATATCAGATAATGGGTCAAAAATCTAGGTTTAATGTTTTTGGATATTAGTGTCGGTATGGTCGCTATGTTTGAGCAATATTGAATGAAGAAATTCTCTCTCTAGTTACTATTATGATGATCTGATCCTGTGCTGTCTGTTGTATACCATAAGTATGTCTAACAATTAGTTTTGGACCCAATGATGATAGTTTGTTATTTTGCTTGATTGCGAAACAAGCTGTTAATTAATTAACTTAATCCCTCTCAACATTTCATTTATCTGTACAACTTGTGTCTCATACAGCAAATCCATAGCCTTGTGGGTTGCTGGGAAACCGATTGCTGACCTCAGCGAGTGTGGACTGTCCAATTACAGCAAATCCACAGCCTTGTGGGTTGCTGGGAAACCGATTGCTGACCTCAACGAGTGTGGACCGGCCATACAGCAATTCCACAGCCTTGTGGGTTGTTGGGAAACCGATTGCTGACCTCAACGAGTGTGGACCGGCCATACAGCAATTCCACAGCCTTGTGGGTTGTTGGGAAACCGATTGCTGACCTCAACAAGTGTGGACCAGCCATACAGCAATTCCACAGCCTTGTGGGTTGTTGGGAAACCGATTGCTGACCTCAACAAGTGTGGACCGGCCATACAGCAATTCCACACCCTTGTGGGTTGTTGGGAAACCGATTGCTGACCTCAACAAGTGTGGACCAGCCATACAGCAATTCCACAGCCTTGTGGGTTGTTGGGAAACCGATTGCTGACCTCAACGAGTGTGGACCGGCCATACAGAAATTCCACAGCCTTGTGGGTTGTTGGGAAACCGATTGCTGACCTCAGTAGTGTGGACCGGCCATACAGCAATTCCATAGACTTGTGGGTTGTTGGGAAACCGATTGCTGACCTCAACGAGTGTGGACCGGCCATACAGCAATTCCACAGCCTTTTGGGTTGCTAGGAAACCGATTGCTGACCTCAGCGAATGTGAACTGGCCATACAGCTGGTCTACGTCTGTGGCTCCAGTACCACCTCGACAACTGGTATTACCATTGTCTTTTCTTTGTACAATAACGATAAATACACAAGGAGTACTCTTATAAAATAAATGACAAAAAAATAAACACCAATCATAATTATAATAAATAAAAATATTAAGCAATTTGGGCAGACTGTACCTACATCCTCAATATAGTTTTGTTATACATCCTTGTCTATTGGTTTGTTGGGATTGTAGAAACTGTTTTCTTCAATCCTCTGGGATTATTCGAGGTAAGGAGCACTGCAGACACTCGACAACCTGAGTAGGGTTGGTGGATGACTTGAGTGTTCCGGGCACCCCGGGTCTTACTGTTAGATGACGGGGAGGAGCTGTGATTGAGTTCATTGTCTCAATGATGGAAACCATCAGTCTCTATGTATCCTGAGTTATACCTCAAGTATACTCTAATTTATTTAAATTACTAATTTGAGCCAATCTTGCTGACAACTTGATATAACCATGTTGCTCCCCTCTCTGGTAGGAATGAGCTCGATATAAAAACATACATTTCTATCACAAGACGGATATGTAGTCCAGTGGTAACACGCTGGACTGGTAATCCAGGGATCGCAGGTTCGATCCCCCGTCTGACCCTAATAAAATTAACAGTCTTTCAGATGGGACGTTAAACCGAGGTCTCGTGTCGGTGCTTTACACCGTGCACGTAAAAGAACCAGAGGAGATTCTGGAATGGGTCTCTATCTGTATCATGCACTATCCTCCAAAATCTAAAATAACTAATCTCTTCAGAAGGCGTCGCTTATGGTTATATAATTATAATTATAGCCTCTTGAACTGATATGAAATATTTGAGTGTAGATAACAATAAGCTAGAAGAAATGTTTTTATGAAAACATTGTTATTTTTAACCATATTAAAAGTATGTAACTTTCTTAGTCACAATAAACTAGTTTCATTAGACTTTGGCAGCTGAAATCCTCCGGCAAAGGCTGTGTCCTCGTTCACAAAGGCTGTGTCCTCGTTCACAAAGGCTGTGTCCTCGTTCACAAAGGCTGTGTCCTCGTTCACAAAGGCTGTGTCCTCATTCACAAAGGCTGTGTCCTCATTCACAAAGGTTGTGTCCTCGTTCATAAAGGCTGTGTCCTCATTCACAAAGGTTGTGTCCTCGTTCACAAAGGCTGTGTCCTCATTCACAAAGGCTGTGTCCTCATTCACAAAGGCTGTGTCCTCGTTCACAAAGGCTGTGTCCTCGTTCACAAAGGCTGTGTCCTCGTTCACAAAGGCTGTGTCCTCGTTCGGTTTTGTTCAGGTGTTAAAGCACTAAGAAAGCATATAGCTTTAAAAAAGGTAACAAATAATTGTATAATAGAACAATTTTGACAAAATAGTATTTTTAGTTAATTAGGGAGATTACAGCTAAGATTTTGAATATTATGAAGTAGAGAATGTCAATACGCAGATTTAGAGCTACTGTACAGTAATCTATGCCAAGAAATGGTTGTTTTATGGCCAACAGGACAATTTCAAAAGAATAGAACAATTTTGACAAAATAGGTTTTTTTTAGTTAATTAGGAAGAGGGAGATTACAGCTAAAGATTTTGAATATTATGAAGTAGAGAATGTCAATACGCAGATTTAGAGCTATTGTACAGTAATATATGACAAGAAATGGTGGTTTTATGGCCAACAGGACAATTTCAAAAGAATAGAACAATTCACAGTAGAAAATTGTTATGACATGTACATTTTACGCTCACACCGCCTGTCAAATCACAACAAAATAACATGTATTACTCAGCTTGATTTAAGATGCCGTTTAACCATAAAAAGGGTTTTCATCCGCTAAAAGCAACAGGCGAGCAGCACAGTCATGGCATAAAGGCAAACGATGTACGATACTTCCGTTATCAACAAGTTAAATATTGAGCCGGTAATAAGTAATTCCTACTGTAATATAAAGCTGGATAGGAAGGATTATCGTGGCAATCTGGCTGGAGAATTGTTGAATTGGGGCACCACCTGGTAGACCAGTTGCCAAGCTGTGTGGATTGTGGCCAGCAGTTGAAACTGGTAAACACTAAGGGAGAGAAACTCTACGGTTTCGAGTCTGTGTTGTCGGTGGAATGCCAGTGTGGCCTGCTGAATAAAAAGATTGAGACCAGTAAGAGGCATTGCAATACTTGTAGTCGTGGACCTACAATTGTTGATGCTGCCCTAGGTCATGTTGTTGACTCAGTTTGATTTAACATGTCGTTTAACCATAAAAATACTGGATGTAACAAACTGAGTAATACTGGGTGTAGCAAGCTGAGTAATACTGGATGTAGCAAGCTGAGTAATACTGGATGTAGCAAGCTGGGTAATACTGGGTGTAGCAAGCTGGGTAATACTGGATGTAGCAAGCTGAGTAATACTGGATGTAGCAAGCTGAGTAATACTGGATGTAGCAAGCTGAGTAATACTGGATGTAGCAAGCTGAGTAATACTGGATGTAGCAAGCTGGGTAATACTGGATGTAGCAAGCTGAGTAATACTGGATGTAGCAAGCTGAGTAATAATGGGTGTAGCAAACTGTAATACTGGATGTAACAAACTGAGTAATACTGAGAAGGACGTAAGCGACATAAGCTACGGTAGTGTTGATTTACGTCTGATAAAAATATTACTGAAAAACAATTGATTCAAAGTTTACATACAGTCCTAAACTGTGAAATAAATCAACATTGAACAAGTATAAAGTGTTCGGTTGTTCTCTTATAAAATGGATGGACTAAACGGATTAAATAGAGAAGAAACTGTAAGTGAGATTTCAAATAAAAACATTCAAAATGGCGTCCCTCTGGTTTTCCTCAGGGAGTTTAGTCTGTTTGGTAATCGAAAGCCACAAGTAAAAGAGTTTATCAATCATGAGGAAATGTATAAAGGAATCGCTAGAAGAATAGATCCTACACATATCACTGGTCTGCAGAGAATAAATGGCATGTGGAGAATCTACCTTGACAATGCTATTG
>CM026395.1:50729504-50766230 GCA_014843695.1 Archivesica marissinica | reverse complement strand
GTTGAGGCCCTTATGCTGTGACATATATATGGGCAATGTTGTCCAATTCTGACTTTTTGTTTTGGGATTATATGTGATCAGTCAAACTATCCTGTGAGTGCTTCTTGGGATAAATATCCTAAAATGTATAGAATATAACACTATACTTATTGCAAGTTGTTATAATTTCCCCTTACCCCCTAGATCCGCACCTGAAATAACCCTTTCTGGTCTGTATTTTGATCATCACGCTAACAAAGGTCAACTCGGTACACATTCCTGAGGCAGAGGAATGATAATATGAAAATATATCTCAAAATTCTTGCAAAAATTATATTTTATCCCTGGAATTATACTAGGGTGTTCGAGGAAATTTCAATTATCATTTCAGGTCACCTTTTTATGTAATTGTTCATTAATGCATAATGTTGGATACTGGATCCATGGATATGGGTGCAAGACTTTATTGTCTTGTGACATGTAGATCACGGTATTACAGTATAACGCGATATTGCACATGTAACAAGGTATTCTCGTCACATAACCGTATTAGAAATGGTAAACATATTTATATATATATATATATGCAATCTTAGACATCTTAGAAGTATATGTGCACCGGGTATTGTATTCACCCGGTCTACCCCTGACTGTCGCTGACACAAAGTCCTGTGTGAATGACAGTTGGCGATATGAAAACCAAACACACACTGAGATTACAGCACAAGATTACAGCAGCCCTCATAGTCCACTAAACATCTAGTTATAATAATTGCGATAGGCAAAACCATCACTTAGATGATGGGCATTTTAATTATCTTAGAAAACTCGCCCAAATGCATTTATGCGGGTGACTTTAAATAAACTTATTAGTCAGACATATTAATTAAATTTATTAAAGAAATATACATCAATTTCTGCTGAATAAGCATCCAACTAGCATTTTAACTTGATGTGTGTGTGTGCGTTTTACGTTTATTTATTGTCGCTACAAGTTGCCCATATGAGCGACGTCACCTGAAGAGATTAGTCATTTTTGGATAGTGCAATGATACCGACAGAGACCCATTCCAGAATCTCCTCTGGTTCTTTTACATGCACGGTGTAAAGCACCGACACGAGACCTTGGTTTCAAGTCCCATCTGAGGGACTGTTAATTTTATTATGTCAGACGGGGGATCGAACCTGCAATCCCTGGATTACCAGTCCAATAGTTAACCGCTGGACTACAGTCCACCTGTCACCCTAAATCATAGGGTAGTCATTAATCCATGGCATCGAAAAGTGACCCTCTCTCTCATACATGTATAGTCTACACATAGAGGGGTCATTATTCTATGGCATCGAAAAGTGACCTGCCCTCACTTGTTCAGTGTATACATAGGGGGTGGGGGTCATTGTTATTATTTGTTGTATGCTTGTCTGTGTAAATAGTATGCATATACATTATGTGAACCTCCTAGTTATACAGCACCCACCATATCATCGTTAGAAATTGATAGAGACAAATTATCTGTGTACTTATATTTAAATATTATTTATGTTATTCTGTACATCATTGATTCAAAATAAATGTTGCTAGGCCTTAAACAGTGTTAATTAACATTTAATTATAATAAATTTAATATTTTCCCACTACATATTGCCATTCGCAAGGGGAGTAATTGTTCCGCAAGGGGTCAATATTCCATGACCGACTAATAACCCGAGAGACATTATTTTGAGGGGGGTCAATATTCTATACACCAGGTTCAATACTCGGTCAGGCCACATATGTTGTGTCATCGAGGTAGGCGTCTCACACACATTGCTTAGTACTGTTAACCGCTTAGGTCGGCTAAGACTGCCCAGGAAAACAAGCCTAGTTCCTCGCAAGGGGTTTGACATTATTGGCAGATATTAAGTCAATAAGGTGTATTTAGCTTAATAAATAGTTAAACACAAGCTGCCTCGTTCTTATATTGTTGTTATATACTTTTTTGCGGTGTCTTTCGGTATTTCTATATGTTGGAGAACAGTCTATTTCTACAAAAAATGTAAGTGGCATACTTTCCGTCCTCGTTCGATATTTCGGATAAATGTGTAAAATATATATGATTTTTAACGTTTCTATTCATTAGATTATTGCTCGATCGAGTTATTATAGCTTGTTCTGGACTGTTCTCCAACCTGTTCTAGGGACCGTGTCATTTGATCATCTTTGTAAACAAAATTAAAATAGTGTGCATTATTCAGTTATTTGTACAAAACAAAACTGAAAATGACATAATGTGTGTTAATTGTCACATTAATTTGATATAAAACTTTACCTGTACAAAGCTCATGTAGATTTGTGTTAAATTGGGTTGAAAAATGAGCCAGTGGCAGTGTGTGGTTTCGGAGTTTCGAAACATATACAGTCAAATTACAACTGATAACACAGTGACAACCGTTACAATCAAGTCACTAACATTATTACTGAATAATGGAATGTGATAACTGCCTCAATTAATAAAAAAAATAAAAACCAAAAAGTAGATTTCTAATATATTTTTATTATTTACTCATTTAGCTAGATCTATGTCAATAAAGTAGGCTGTTCCATCAATTGACCGCGTGTATTCGTATCCGGTAAGCAAGGATAAAGCATACACCGGAGTAATCTATATAGAAATTGGAAAATCCCCTTCACAGACACACTTTATAAATATCTATAGGTTCATACATGTCACATAATACTGATAATTAGCACAACTATTGAAAATAAAGCGAATGTCTCTCATTCCTCACGGCCTCTAAGATGTATCATTATAGACCATTATGCGCATGCGCAACTTTCAATTCTTACGGGGATGTCAATTCTGTTAAGACACCGGTCCAGCGTGTTAGCCACTGATTCAGTGCTGTCTAGGCATCGAACTGTCCGGGGACGGGAGAAGGTAGTGAGTTAGTGCTGTCTATGCATCAAGCTGTCCGGGGACGGGAGAAGGTAGTGAGTTAGTGCTGTCTATGCATCAAGCTGTCCGGGGACGGGAGAAGGTAGTGAGTTAGTGCTGTCTATGCATCGAACTGTCCGGTGACGGGAGAAGGTAGTGAGTTAGTGCTGTCTATGCATCAAGCTGTCCGGGGACGGGAGAAGGTAGTGAGTTAGTGCTGTCTATGCATCAAGCTGTCCGGGGACGGGAGAAGGTAGTGAGTTAGTGCTGTCTATGCATCAAACTGTCCGGGGACGGGAGAAGGTAGTGAGTTAGTGCTGTCTATGCATCAAACTGTCCGGGGACGGGAGAAGGTAGTGAGTTAGTGCTGTCTATGCATCAAACTGTCCGGGGACGGGAGAAGGTAGTGAGTTAGTGCTGTCTATGCATCAAACTGTCCGGGGACGGGAGAAGGTAGTGAGTTAGTGCTGTCTATGCATCAAACTGTCCGGGGACGGGAGAAGGTAGTGAGTTAGTGCTGTCTATGCATCAAACTGTCAGGGTGGGCAACATGTAGTGATTTAGTGTTGTCTATGCAAATTTAGATGCGGGACGGGGGTGTAGGGAGTAGTTGTCTATGCCATGGTGTTCAGTGTCGTCTATGCACCGTGTGTCTCACACAATTCCCAATGAAATCACGGTCTCACGGTGATTTTATAATTTCTCACGCATTATAAAAATTAAATCACATGGGAATAAGTCGTATTTTTTTTAATTACTTTGATAGCATTGGACCGTAACCCTTTCCTTCAAAGAGATTAATGTTAATATACTATTATATCTTGATACAAACGACATCCATTTAGCTATCATGCAGTGGATAAATAGTCACCATATCTATCCCACCTCCATAGATATTACTGGGACTACATGAGATTCTGGCCTTTATTATTAACATTGGTCTGGCTACTACATTATCAATGTATGTCATATTGGTAATGGCGTCAAGAGATGCTTCTATGAGGGAAAGGGTTAAATTTATTAAAATCAGACAAATTAATGCATAATGAATGAAAATTCTGGTAAAATAATTGATTTCCTCAATTGTGAAAACCATCATAGAATGCACCCAGTATATATTGTCTTAAAAATGTATCTGCAGTATTTATTTGTTCTGTTGCATATACAACTATCATAAAATAATAATCTGCTGGTTTGATTCAGCAAACATAACTGCATCAGTACTGCTTGGTTTGATTCAGCAAGCGTAACTGCATCAGTACTGCTTGGTTTGATTCAGCAAGCGTAACTGCATCAGTACTGCTTGGTTTGATTCAGTGAGCGTAACTGCATCAGTATTGCTTGGTTTGATTCAGCAAGCGTAACTGCATCAGTACTTTATTCTGCTTGGTTTGATTCATCGAGCGTAACTGCATCAGTATTGCTTGGTTTGATTCATCGAGCGTAACTGCATCAGTATTGCTCGGTTTGCAGACAATCTAATCTGTAACTGCATTAATTCCTGTTGTACATTGTATACCTACCTACCTCCTACCTACCTACCTACCTACCTACCTACCCACCCCTACCTACCTACCTCCTACCTACCTACCTACCTACCTACCTACCTACCTACCTACCACACCTACCCTACCTACCTACCTACCTACCTACCTACCTACCTACCTACCTACCTACCTACCTACCTACCTACCTACCTACCTACCTACCTACCTACCTACCTACCTATCTATCTATGTGAAAGGTTTAAGCATGGTGAACTTTCTCTTTCAGTCATCGGAAGATTGCATACAATACGAGATTGATGCTTATTCAAGGAATTATGCGAACTTCCATGGCCAGCAGAAAAGCCAGTGCTCCATGTTTGTTGACGAGCCTACACAGAAGATGAAGCAATTGAAAAAGCTCCTACAGTGTTGAAGACTAGTGTAGTAGAGCTATCAGCAGCTGTGACTGCAGTTCCACAATCAACAGTGCCATTGACCACGATTCCAGGCTCCCCAGATATTATCCGGGTAGAGGAGTCAATGGATACCTCCACAACTCCAGACTCCCCAGATGTTATAGGTATAACCTTACCGGTATACCCAGGATACCTATTATCGACCGACCTTAAAAATTCCTGCCAGTTGTCATAGTTGAACTCATGTATGTCTTCAAGCGACGCATGCTGATAAATGACCTCTCAGCAGAGGCAGTGGAGACTGGCATAGCAGGTGGAGACAGGTGGTCACATTTGAATACATGTTCATTGATGTCGGCTAACATGTCTGCAATAGTCCAACAACGCATTTCTGCTTCAAACTCATCTGTGTCCCATGGTGGAAGATCTGTCATAAAAGTGCCGTAGATAGAAGCCAGTGTGTCATCTGATAAGAGTCCCACGTTGCTTGGAATCAGGTATTGGGCAGTCAAACGATCCTCAACTTTCAATAGCCTGTCTGACAATTCTGTGGTGAGATGATCTACAAATGGTAGAAACATGTTACGCCTCCAGTATGATGAAGCCGATTCTGCAGGTATGTTTTCTCTATGCTGTTGACCTTTGCTTCTCTGGCTGCTTCAACAAGGTCACACATTTTGTTTTTAATCATTTGTGAGAACGGTACTAACTCTGCAAGAACATATTCCACAGCAACTAAGCTTACTATAAACCCAATCTGGCATATAGCGAGTTTAAATGCACCGGCCTTTGAATCTCCAAAGTTCAATCCTAGTTCTGAAACGCATCAGCAATGGTATTGAAGGAGCATCTGAATGTATTTACTGCATCTGCCTAACGGGTTTCACACAGAGATTGGAGCTTTGTTATCGTTTTCATTGACTCCCGGCTGGCTGCATCGTTTTGAAGAGCTTCCTGGAATCTCAGTAATCGCTTAGCCGTGTAATTGAAGCAGAACGAAACCTCTTGCACCACCATAATACGGACAATTGGCTATTCAGATGCATGGCCATTGGCCAAGTTTAAACAGTGCGCTCGACAATGAGTGTAGAAGGCTAGTGGGTGTATCTCCTTGATACGAGCCTGAACTCCCAGACCTTTGCCCGATATGTTAGATGCGCCATCGTAGCCCTGGCCACGCAACGTCTCCATGTTAACGCCAGCACTTCACAGGTGAAACGCCTCAAACAGTGCCTCTCCTGTGGTTGAAGTACACTCAGCAAAACCAATAAAATGCTCGACTACAGATTTTGAGACTGGGTCAAAATATCGCAGACACAGTGCCATCTGCTCCATTGTTGAGACATCAGTAGCTTCATCTGCCATGAACTTAAAGAATGGAGCATTGTTGCAGCTTTGTACAATTTTAGACTTGATCTCATCATATGTCAATAAGTTTGTTTGTATCTTATTGGACGTATATTTCGTTCTGTGGTCCCCCTTTTCAAGGTGGACTTTCAGAAGAGAATTGTAATTTGACTGGTGCTCAAGCAATGCCATGAAATTCCCACGCTCTTCATCATGGACTCGCAATGGTAAATTTTGTCTGCCACACAAGATAATGGTTTCCACTATTGCTTTAAGTATTTGTCAGTTCTTCTCAACTAAGGTTTAGTTTAATCATATTTTATTGCTTGATTCGTTTTACATTTACATGTTATACAAAACATGACAAATTAAATAAAGGCAAACGAGTCAGGCCACAAGTTCTAGCAACATTAGTTACGGTTCTTCTCAACTAAGGTGTTGTAGGACGACGACATTGATGATACAATATCCCTTTTCTCACCAGTCATTACACATCTGAAGTTCTCCGAAGCTTCAGTTGAGTTTCTGTGTAGTTCAGATTTTGCATGGTACGAGAGCATTTTACCCAGGTTGCTCGGATCAGTAGCAGCAGAAGATACTGAAGATCTCTTGACACTTCCCCCGAATGGAGCATGGAGCGCAGAAGACACCCTCTGCTGAACAGGAGTAACGGAGCCAGTAGTATTCATCAAACCAGCGTGGTTGGATTTTTCTGAACTTTCCATTGACATATCTGAAAATATATGAAGACAACCAAGTCATGATGTTGTCTTGTGGTTTGTAACTTAACAGTCAGACGGACAGTTTGTCATAGCAATTAACATAGTGAATGCCTAAGTTACTGTAAAAATCTGTACTGTCTAAAGAAGGATAACCCAACATATTAACATATTAAATATTTTAATATGAACAGTAGTTGTCTCCCTTGCATTGAAAAATGTTGCAGCATCTCCCCAGTTTATGCCATTTATCGATTTACTGAAAGACATTAATCATTTTCGTTTATCGCCTTCGGTGTACAAGTTTAGCATGCAAATGGACATGCTACTATGTTTAACCCATTCAACACCAAGTAACTGACATGGACTGGTCCATGATATTCTTAGACCAATAAATTAATAAGGAAATTTACATTTGGACCAGTTCATTTATCAAAATGGGTAATTGTGTCTAAAAATAGTAATATTACTGGCAAAAAGTGCAGATCCTGATGAGACGGCTCATCACGAGCCGGCTCATCTGGATCTACACTTTTTGTAAGCCTATTTAGAGGTATGTGGTGTTGAAAGGGTTAACAACAGCTGTGAAACACGCTGCCTGTTTAATGTACGTCAGACAGTGTATGACGTCATGCTCATGTGTATACATAGTACTTTCGATGTGCATGGATAATCATGGTATTTATTGGAAAGTGAACATTATTTAATTTAACATACGGTTGAAAATTAAATTGGTGAACCCCGTCCCATTTACAAGTAAGAAGCAACATCTTGTCGTTGTTGTCTTCCAGCTTGCCGGCTAAAACATCTTTGTATGGGAGACCGCTAGATGTTGCGGACGCGGCCGTGTTGTGGAAACAAAACAAAGGGAGGCTATCGAGCATTAAAAGAAGATAACGGAATTATTTCTTCTTAATGTGCAAGAGATATTTACCGCTGAATATTTCAATGTTATATAACGTTAATTAGATCTCAAGATCTACTTCTGTTTTGCTTACCATGTGACTCGAGTTTCCGTTCACTTATAGTATATGCCATAATTTGGAGACCGTACCCGGATAAGACGTCGATTTTTACTGCATATTTTGCGTTTTTATGTTTATGACTTTTCCAATCAAGTGTGCGTATGCCTAGGCACGCGCCTGCAGTCAGGTGTACGTCTAAATGTAGAAGCATGTTTCTAGTGTTGTCCATCTATCCATCTAAATGTAGAAACATGTTTTAGTGGTGTCCATCTATCCATCTAAATGTAGAAACATGTTTTAGTGTTGTCCATCTATCCATCTAAATGTGGAAACATGTTTTAGTGGTGTCCATCTATCCATCTAAATGTGGAAACATGTTTTAGTGTTGTCCATCTATCCATCTAAATGTAGAAACATGTTTTAGTGTTGTCCATCTAAATGTAGAAACATGTTTTTAGTGTTGTCCATCTATCCATCTAAATGTAGAAACATGTTTTAGTGGTGTCCATCTAAATGTAGAAACATGTTTCTAGTGTTGTCCATCTATCCATCTAAATGTAGAAACATGTTTCTAGTGTTGTCCATCTATCCATCTAAATGTAGAAACATGTTTCTAGTGTTGTCCATCTATCCATCTAAATGTGGAAACATGTTTCTAGTGTTGTCCATCTATCCATCTAAATGTGGAAACATGTTTCTAGTGTTGTCCATCTATCCATCTATATGTAGAAACATGTTTTAGTGTTGTCCATCTAAAT
Organism: Archivesica marissinica; assembly: GCA_014843695.1. Classification (NCBI taxonomy): domain Eukaryota; kingdom Metazoa; phylum Mollusca; class Bivalvia; order Venerida; family Vesicomyidae; genus Archivesica; species Archivesica marissinica. The sequence continues at coordinate 50,757,644 of CM026395.1, read as the reverse complement.
GTGGAAACATGTTTCTAGTGTTGTCCATCTATCCATCTAAATGTGGAAACATGTTTCTAGTGTTGTCCATCTATCCATCTAAATGTGGAAACATGTTTCTAGTGTTGTCCATCTATCCATCTAAATGTGGAAACATGTTTCTAGTGTTGTCCATCTATCTTGTTGCCAGTACATCCACAATCTTGCATTGAGTACTGCCAAAGTATGATTGAAGTTTTAATAAATACAGACTGTAATTTCATGCAGTTTCACTACAAAGCTTACATGTTAGACAGAATAATAGTGCATGCACATCTCCATGCCTACACTATTTTATGGTGAAGTATTAAAGTTAGCAGTGATAGTGCAGTCTTACGCTGGAATATTTTATGGTGAAGTATTAAAGATAGCATTGATAGTGCAGTCTTACGCTGGAATATTTTATGGTGAAGTATTAAAGATAGCATTGATAGTGCAGTCTTGCGCTGGAATATTTTATGGTGAAGTATTAAAGCTAGCAGTGACACCCCTGTGAAATGAACCATTGAATTCAGTATTTTATTATTTAACTATTGTATTTTTATAGCGGTGCTATGATGGTCACAAGCATATCTGATTGAATTCAGTAGTTTATTTGGCTATTGTATTTGAATAGCGTTGCTATGATGTCACATACATATCTGATGGATTTCTGTATTTTATTATTGGACTAATGTATTTCTATAGCAACTCTATGATTGTCACATACATATCTGATTGAATTCAGTATCTTATTATATCTCCCCTGTTACTGTTGTGAATCCTGTCCCTGGTTACCGTTACTATGTAAATTATCACTCCTGTTACTGTTATTGTTGTAAAGTATGTCCTCGGTTATTTTTAGAAATTATGTTACTGTTGTAAATTATCTCCCCTGTTACTGTTATGAATGCTGTCCCCTGTTACTGTTACTATTGTAAATTATCCCCTATTAATATTGTAAAGTATGTCCTCGGTTATTTTTTGAAATTATGTTACTCAGCTTGATATAGATAGTTTCAATCAATTCTGTAAGTCTATTGAAAAGGTAAATAAACGTTTCTCCAACATCTGGGTGGCTGGGTACCTAAACCTCCCAAAGATGGACTGGGGCACTATCAGCCCATCCACAGACAACAAACACCCATCCTTCTATAGGCAGATCATTGACACGTTTAATGATACAAACCTCACCCAAATGGTTAACCTCCCCACCCATGAAAACAATACCCTGGATTTATTCCTTACAACTAACCACACTTTAGTAAATCAGGTCAATATTCTACCTGGTGTCATATAGAATATTGACCCCCTCTTAATAATGACCCGCGGTGTTCAGAATTAGTCCTCGGATGTGCATGTAAAGTTTCAAAGCAATACCTTCGGTATTTTTTGAGAAATAATGTTTGAAATAATTTTGATGAAAAATTTCTGAAATTGTACTGTTTTCAAATTTCAAGTTCAGTCACTGGTAGGTGGGTCCCCCAGATTGTTAGTCACCAGATGTACAAGTGATGTTTCAAAGTAATACCTTTGATGATTTTTGAGAAATGATAATGTTTTTTTAATGCATAAATAATTTCTGAAACTCAGGTTTTGGTGGTAAATATTTAGAAAACATTTATAAATATATGGCTAATAGCAAAACTAGGATCTGTACAATATTTCTGTTTTCACCAATTTAATGTCACTTCAATCATTTCGCCACCATGTAAAAACTCAAGGGACATCAGTTATAATTTGGTCATTCACTAAATGTTATTTATCCTATCTTCATGTGTATGTAATGAAACATGGCCTGCCCTAATAAACATTGAGTGATAACTCTGTGTATGATGTCATATCTTCACAGATGGTATGATAAACTCTGTGTGTATGACGTCATATATATCTTCACAGATGGTATGATAAACTTCAGGTCATGAATATTCGTAAATATTTCTTCTAAAACCTTTATCAGATGATAAATACAATATTAGGTTACTGTCAATTTATAAATTTAGTTTCTACTAGTATTGCATATTTTCTCCAAAGCTGCTAATAAATTTAAAGACCTAACCTAATATTACCCTTGATATATTGGTCATTCACCAAATGTTAAAATATTATGTCTTTATTCGGGGATAGCGCGAACGCAGTCCCCACACCAATAAATTGCGTACCCGAGTAACCCACATTTGGGGCTATCGCAGGCGTCAGCCAAACCGAAGTGCAATGGAAAGGCCTCTTCCTGGGGAAACCGCCTTGAGGATCACGGTATTCCCTGTACCAGGTAAGTATGCTACACACAGGCCATGTGGGGTATTTGTAGCACTCGATACAGACAATACAGCTGGTATAAGGATAGTAATACATTACGAACAGGTTATAATCATTGCTTGTAATTTATTAACATCGGAATAACTGATCTATGTTATGTCAAGTGGAAATACATTTAATTCTACTTCAAGAAAACAAAATACTGTAGATAATTTTTCAAAACTTCCCAAAATGAATGTCTAAACAGAAAAAAAAGAGAATAAATTATGTTGAAGAAAAGATAACTGAATAATCAACACAGCCTGATTACCACCCTTGTCCATGTCTATAAATAGATAATCATAAAGTGTGCTAAAAATAAGTTGTCACACCTCATTGATCATATTACTATACTGTATTCAACCGAATTAGTTGGGGCTTTGAAGATTGGCTGATTTAGAAAACCAGAGGGTCATGAAGGCCCTCCTGACATGTGTAATTTTAATGGTTATAAAACCATACACATGTTAGGTAAGCTTGCACATTCATTTTTAAAACTACTTCATTTAATTTTATTTTAACAGGTGTCCCATTTAAAGATAATAGTTACAGTCATTTGTAGGTGGGTGCGTAATATATCGACAGGCCGAATGGTCGGCGTTGCTAGGGGGGTCCGAGGGCATGCCACTTCCTGATTTATTTTTTAAACTACAATGTAGGAGATGCGTTTACATGCATTCTGGAAAGTATATTTTACACCTGTATTTGCCTTAGAATAAGGATAGAAAAAATAACAAATAGTGGATAATGATAAGTCGCTTTTACAAACAGCATAGAGCCAGATCAGACAACACAGAACGTGTTAATAAAAGTTCTATATAAAGTTACAACACTAGCTATGTGGATATGTCTATGGATGGTTGTGTTGTACAGGCCCGTAGGCATGGGGGTGCGATCGATGGGTGCATACATGCACCCCCTTTCCAGCCAAGGTCCGCTCGATCAGAATGTAAATATTAAAATATTATTACCATACTGCCATAAATACGTTTTTCAATGTGGCGGCGGCCCGGACACAGTCGTGATTGGCAGGTTGGGGGTTAAGAGGGAAATAGGTACAAATTCAGATACCGTACATTTTTTGCAAGAGTTATGGAATATTTATGGAAAGGTAACGTTGTGCAAAATATATGAAAAACAAACAATATTTGCACGAAATGTAATATTGTCATATATAAATAGTAATGTATTATATAAATACATTAATAGATTTAATATACGACATCATTGATTTACCATGTACTATATATATTTGTCTTGATCTGGCGTATCGTCTGCTATCATTTTCGCCCCTAAATATCAAATCTATTTTCGCGCAGAAATGACTAATTATCGGGACTGATTGCACACGTGGCCAGTTGCATAATTTTAAAGGCCGTATCTTTTGATGTGTGGAAAATCTTAATAATATTAGGTAACGTAACAGATGTTACGGCGTCTGCAAGTCTAGATGACCATCGCTTGTCTGTATGACGTAATTTATTAACCAAAGCAGATACACAAAGGTGACATCCAAGGAACGGATCGTTGCGTGATCTCGAAAATAAGATACAGAATTAACTGTTTCTATGATACTTAGAAGAGTATTGGCATTAAGAGAAAGATAACTTATGAAAGTTAATTGAGTATTTAAAAATTAATACGAGTTATGAGATAAGGAACATATTTAGTTCCCGTGTATATTATTATGAGACAAAAGTTATTGAAGCGGAAACATTGATAAGATTGATTGAATATTGTAATTACGGATTAAAGAGATTAGAGCTTATCAGGACAATTAGCGATAAACGACTAAATTATGACATAAATAAATAAAATAAAAATTGAATTAAGCAGAGATATATGCATGAGATATAGCACAGAAATAAAGAAAATATAGAAGAAGAATATTATATATAAGAAAGACAAACCACTATGTTGTGTTATTATTGTGAGACAGAATTTACAAATACCCTTGGACAACTCCAGCAAATCTATGATAGGTTAGACCCTGGCAGGAGCTCAACTGAGGCATTGAGATATAACCAGAAGTGCGAGATCACCACATTGAGCGATCGACTGTGCCACAGAGATAAATAGAAGTGTGGGTCATGACACCCACTGGGGGCTCGTCAGCCACGAACATTTGGGACAACGCGTCCACCACAATTGGGCCGCTCGTCCGGGATATGCAAGACAAAGACAGTAATTTCAATAATTGAAATGATCCCCTTTATATACAAAGAGTCAAAAAAGAAACGATACCAAACTAAAAATGACGTAAAACGGATAAGACCATAGAAAGGTTTAATATATTATTACGTATCAGTACCGGGTATCTTATTGCAACGTCAGCCAACCATAAATACAGGTAAATAAACACCCGATAATCCTGGAACGCCGAATTTCCGATTTGCACGTGCTCCTCAACAAAGACAACTTCCTACACATGTACAAATCGGAAAACCGGTTTATTGTACTGGTATTGCATTATCATCGAGGAAAAACACCTTACATACCCATTGTTACCTCTAACAAAATGCCTAGGCTAAACCGCAATCAGAGAAAGCGTGCCATTGGCATGATTGACGGCGGTTTACGTCAGCGTGACGTCGCAAATCGACTCGGGGTTACGCGGATCACGATAACACGTCTACTTCGACGTTATCGAACACATGGATCGGTGGACGACCGTCCAAGATCTGGTCGACCACGTGTGACGACGCGTGAACAGGACTGTCACATTCGGACGTCACATTTACGTGACCGGTTCCTACCTGCTACGCACACAGCTGCCGTTACTCCTGGGATGACAACAATCGCATCAGTGCACAAACAGTCAGGAACCGGCTCGGTCAACGTGTCATTCGTGCCTATCGGCCATACGTTGGACCCATCCTGACACGACGTCACCGTGACGTACGGCGGGAATGGACGACGGAACGTGCTCGCTGGACTCGGTTACAGTGGAATTCGGTGATGTTTAGCGATGAATCGCGGTTCTGTTTGCGTCGAGCGGATGGCAGAGAGCGGGTATATCGCAGACGCGGTGAACGTTACGCCGACGCATGTGTACGTCAGGTCGATCTGTTCGGGGGCGGAAGCGTTATGGCGTGGGGCGGTATCACCTTCGGCAGTCGCACTGAACTGTTAGTGGTGGACGGGAACCTAAACGCCCAGCGGTACTGTGATGAGATCCTTGCGCCAGTTGTTGTGCCGTTCTTTAACGCCAACAGAAACGTCACACTGTTCCAACAGGACAACGCCAGGTGTCATACTGCTCGGATTTCCACCACATTATTGGAGCAGAACAATATTGAAACCCTGCCGTGGCCTGCTTTGTCACCAGACTTGTCACCCATAGAACATGTGTGGGATACGTTAGACCGCTGCGTCAGACGACGTCAGCCGGTAACGTTAAACCAACTGAGGGATGTTTTGCGTCAGGAGTGGACAAATATTGACCAGCAAGAGATTCAGACACTCTTCCGTTCGATGCGACGGCGGTGCATTGCAGTGAGAGACGCAAATGGTGCCCATACTCGGTATTGACGTCTGTGTGAAAACTCCATTAGACCACTGTCCGACGAATTACGTCATCACGCAGCAGACAGTTTCGGAGGCTCATTATGCTTTCAAACATGTTGGACTATCATCTTATGAATTCTTAATAAATGTTGAAATTATAGACACATAAACACCAGGTATCGTTTCTTTTTTGACTCAGTATATTAGAAATTCAGAAATCCAGTTTGACTCTTGAGATTTTGACCTCAAGGGTCATTGACTCTTGACTTTCAAAGTCTAGTGAACGCCCTGTGATCTTTGGATATTATTGGAAACAATTTAATTGTGATAAAATAAGCTATATTGGATTAACAGAAGATACGGAATTCGGTAAGTACCAATTTCTTTTCATTGAGTGTTTGTAAACAAATAGTAATACAAACGTATATTAGTGATTCACGTTCCTTGATTGAACTTGAGAGACATTACGGGTATAAAAATTTGGGGAATTAAAAGAATAAAATGGCTACTACCCGGAGTGCTACTAAAGAAGTTGAGGGGCACCCAGAATTGCAAACCACAGGTGATGAGATATGGGATAACTTAATGAGACTCCTACTTTAATCAGGCAAGCCTGGAGAGAGAAAGAGGAGAGGAGAGATAGGGAAGAAAAAATGTAGAGGGAGAAAATGCAGATGGAGATTCGTCTAAGAGAAATCCAGATAGATCAGGAATCCCACCAAAATAACACCCCCATACCGATAATAGACCCTCTAAGACTAACATTTCTGTTCCAACTTGGACCCAGACTATGAGGCCAGATAAATTCTTCTCAACATGTGAGAGGTTGTTCGAAGCTAGTCCGATCGCCAAACAAAATTGGGTGGGATATATTATAGACAAGTTGTCCGACAAGGCCAGAAATATATATGCCACTCTTCCTGTCCAAGACGCTAATAATTACGATACCCTCAAGGCTGCTATCTTGGATGAGTATCGACTCTCGCCCACTGTATACAGAAACAATTTCTTCTCTTGGGTAAAGAGACCTCAGCAGACATATTCAGAATTCATTAAGGAATTAAGGGAGCAAATGTCTCTGTGGACGGAGGACATTGATCCGAGTGAGGTCAACTGGGTTGAGCTGCTCTTGAGATAACGGTTCGATTCCCAGCTAAGTGATGAGCGTAATTTATTCATTCTGGATAAAAGAGCATTACTCTCCAGGAATGTATTTCCCTGGCCGATGAATATAACCTCCATCTGAAGTTAGCGCCCAGAACGCGGATTAATTCAAATCCCAATATTAAACCCAGAGATACAGAATACCGACCTCCCACCCCAAGGCCATATACCCCAGCACCCATGCATCGCTCCAATATTAGGATATATAATACCCCAGCTACCTACTGAACTCCCAGGGTAGACAAATACTGTAGTTATTGTAGGCAAAATGGCCACGTACGAATCGAGTGTTGGGCAGAGGTAATAGGAATCTAGCAAACGGACATCACATGTCCAATACTACTCATAGTTCAGCCTTTATAACCAACGAACCAGTGAGCTCAGTTGAAAAAACCGAGAGTGTTAATCCATTACTTGCCAAAGACACAGGTCAAGCACGCATAAATCGTACAGATCAAGTAACATATCTGCGTGATATGGGGGCAACCATCAGTTTATTGACGGCTACTGATCAAACCACTAATTACTTAGAATACATGGGTGAACGAGTAACAATCCGCGGTGTCACTTATATCCCTGGTAATTACCCGTTGGCAAGGATTAGCGTTAATTGTCCAATATACAAAGGTATATTAAACGTGGCTGTATTGGAGCACAGCTGTACCGCGGGGGTAGATCTTATAATAGGCAACAATTGTGACACTTCCCCTGTCACTGATTTAATTACCTGTGGCGTAATCACACGCTCAAATAAGAGAATTATCCCGTTTGATGAAACAGTCACATCCCTACCCGACTCAGAAAATATAGATACGGATCAAGATGTATTACCTTTCCGGAATACAGTTGCCATCGACTCCGCCCCCCCCCCCCCCTGAGAAAGCTAGTAAAGAGAAACCTCAAGGTATCCGTTCTATTGATGAGTTGAGTCCTGATAAATTGTTGCAAGAACAGAATAAGGACCCGACCCTAGCACCCCTCTGGGAGATGGCTCATGAAGGAACACCTATTCGGCAAGGATATTACATCCAGCTTGAACCCCGTCTGCTTATGAGGTGAGAACAACCTCAAGACCCGTCCAAGGCTCAAACCAGGACAATATATGATCAGGTGATAGTTCCGCGGAGATTCCGAGATCACATAACGGGACTCGCCCATGACAGTTTAAGTACGGGACACCAGGGACATAGTAAGACTCTGAAGCGCATTAAACGCCGCTTCTTTTGGCCAGGAATCCGCGCAGATGTTAAATGTTTCTGCCATAGCTGTGGGCCGTGCCAGATAGCCAGTAAGGTACAGAAATCCTCCGTAGCCCCATTGAAACCCCTGCCCATTATATCCCAACCATTCGGATTTATATCCGCTGACTTCGTTGGACCCATGAAGAAAACTGTTAATGGGAACCAGTATATCTTTATTGATCATGCCACTAAATATACAGAATCTTTCCCATTCCCCGCGGCAACTGCTGATAATGCACAAAAAACTCTAATCGAGATAATATCTCAACATGGAAAACCCCTAACCCTGATGACTGACCGAGGAAGTGCTTTCATAGCTGAAACATTACACGCTTTCTGGCCGATATACGTCATTTAACTAGTAGCAGCTACAGGCCTCAAACTAACGGTTCAATAGAGAAATATAACGCCACATTGAAAAATATGCTTAGGATCCTGGGAGAGACCACTATAGAGCCGTGGGATGAGATGCTACCCTCTAGTACAGGATATCCCCCCTTCTACCTTCTGTATGTGCGCGAACCTGGAGATAGCTTAGATTCCACTTATGACCTGTGGGCTAGAAATGAGCAGGACGAAGGAATTCCCATAGATGGACATTCATCACCATTTTTCAAAATAAAAAAGGCGTTAGACAAGGTTGTCCTCTTTTCCATACTTATTTTTAATATGCTTGGAAATTCTATCTAGGGAAATAAACAAAAACGATAATATTAGAGGGATTGCATTATACAATACAGAAATAAAACAAACAATGTTTGCAGATGATGCTACGTATATCACTGACGGCACAAAAAAGTCTTGATACATTCTCGGGTCTCAAATTAAATATTAAGAAATGTACAGCTTTAAAAATAGGTTCACTAAAGACAGCCAACATTGAATTTTGTAAAGAGAAACATTTGTCATGGTCTTCAACGACTGCTTCAACACTTGGAATCACATTTACAAACAACTTCAGAAACGCAATTGAAATAAATTTAAACCCCAAAATAGCAGCATTAAAACATTGTCTAAATAAGTGGAAACGTTGGAAGCTATCACAGATTGGCAAAATAACAGTTCTAAAAACACATGCCTTTCCTAAACTTGTTTATTCCCTTACCATTCTAAACAACCCTAATGCAGGATATTAACAAAATAATATTTGATTTTTTATGGGATTCAAAACTACTATAATACAGGATTATAAGAATGGTGGACTAAGAATGATAGACATAGAATCTTTTATTACTTCTTTGAAAATAAATTGGATTAAACGTTTGTTAAACACTACTAATGCAAAATGGAAACACATATATAATAAGCAGCTAGAATCCTTCGGAGGAACACTTTTATTTAGAAGCAATATAAATGAAAAAACATGCGAAAACTTAAATCACGTGTTCTAAAGGAAATGATAAAAATAAAATGGTCAAAAGCCAATTTTGATAAAAATAAAATATCCATCTCTAAACAATTGTTATGGAATAATGAAAACATTAAGGATTCAAGAAAGAAAACCTTCTTTTATAATGATTGGTTTAATAATTGAGTGCAATTCATTGAACATGTGTACGATTTTCGAAATAAAATGTTTTACAATTTTCAAGTTTTTTCCAGACTTTATAATGTAAAACCCAGCGATTACCTTAAATACCATACATTAATAAACAATATACCAAAGAAATGGAAAGATGATATGAAAAATGAAAATATGATGTATAACCCACCAGCGCTATTATTACTTGATAAAATTCACACAATAAAGAAAGTGAATAAATTTATTTATGTAATTTTGATAAAACAAAGAACACCCGCAAAAAGAAAAAATCACTGCAAATGGGAATATGAAATTGAAAATTTTAATCCAAACTGGGATGAAATATACACAAATTATTCTAAATATAGAATTGACACAAAATTATGTGCATTTCAATACAAATACCTAATGAGAATTATACCTAACAACTCATTTCTGTTCAAATGTAAAATTATAGCTTCTCTCTGCCACATGGTGTAACATGTACACTGATACAAATATACATATGTTTTGGAACTGTATTATTGTACAAGCATTTTGGACAGACTTACAGAACTTTCTGAGCAATATATTTAACAATGTGTCAAATTTAACGTATACTAATATTTCGTTTCTAAACTTTACTTCCGACAGTAAAAGAATCGCAGAAAATATTAATTATATTATCTTGCTAGCATAATATTTCATTTTCAAATGTAAATGTGCAAGCTTATTACCAACGTTGATAGATTTTAGACCATACGTTTTATGGAAACTAAATATAGAGGAGACTATTTCATTTATGAAAGGAAGCAATCGTAAATTTGAAATCCAATGGAGAGATTTTCTCAATTCCACTAACACTACTAGTGAACATGCCTAGTTTTAACTTATGTTGTTGTTTTAATTAAGAATCCTTTCCGTAACACCAAATAAATAAAATCATTTGACAATTGTTAAAATCCAAATTCAGTCTCGTTGAACAACGCTTTATTGATGGAATAGTTAGTCTCAAGCTTATTTATTAAAAAGCAAACTTTTGTATTATACCATTGTGTACAATTGTTGTTTGTGTATATAACTATGTAATATGTACAATTGTTTGAATAAAAAACATCGAAATTCAAAACAAATAATAATGACCCCCCTGTGTGTAAACTATGTGAGCGAGGGGGTCACTTTTTCATGCCATAGAATAATGACCCCCCTATGTTTACACTGTATGAGTGAGGGGGGTCACTTCCATGCCATAGAATAATGACCCCCCTATGTTTAAACTGTACAAGTGAGGGGGGGTCACTTTTCCATGTCGTAGAATAATACCCCCCCCTATGTTTAAACTGTACAAGTGAGGGCATGGAAAAGTGACCCCCCTCACTTGTACAGTTTAAACATAAGGGGAGGGTCATTATTCTATGGCATGGAAAAGTGACCCCCTCACACGTACTGTGTAAACATAAGGGGATCATTATTCTATAGCATGGAAAAGTGACCCCACCTCACTCATATAGTTAATATACAGGGGAGTCATTATTCTATGGCATGGAAATGTGACCCCCCCCCCACTCATATAGTTTACATACAGGGGGGTTATTATTCTATGGCATGGAAAAGGTCACTTATATAGTTAATATACAGGGGAGATCATTATTCTACGGCATGGAAAAGTGACCCCCCCCCCCACCTCACTCATATAATTAATATACAGGGGGGGGGTCATTATTTCATGGCATAGAAAAGTGACCCCCTTCATTAGTACTGTGTAAACATAGGGGGTCATTATTCTATGGCATTGAAAAGTGACCTACCCTCAATCAGATAATCTACACTAAGGGGGTCGGTCATATTCTATGCATGGAACAGTTTCTTGCACTGGGAGGCACACGTTATAAAACATAATGTTATCTGTCCTTGCTCATACAATATTAAAATATTATGTATTATGAGTGATTGAAACCGGAGGTTGGTGCACCCAAGTACTGATTAACCGCTGGAGCCTGCCCAGAAAAGGTGTTGTTAAGTAAACTGCCCGCCGGCGATATAGCCCGAAATGGTGCTGATGCATGCGTAAAACCCGAAATATAACATAACAGTTGTAAATTATCTCCCCTGTTACTGTTAGCAATATGTTATTGTTGTAAATTATCTCTCCTGTTGCTGTTCGGAATCCTGTCCCCAGTTACTGTTTAAAATTATCTCCCCTGTTGCCGTTGTAAAGTATGTCCTTGGTTATACTCTACATTAGGATATGAACTATAGAAATCATCTGGATGGGTAACTTTTATACAGACATACCGAGATAGAACAGTGCAACAGGAATAAGTGATGACAAGTGTAATATACTGTACAATGCATTGTTGTTCTGTATTATATCTAGAACAAAGTGCATTTTCGGTAATTGTTTTGCAACTTGTCAATAACTTCAGAGTGGTCTACATTCTTTACACTTGTATATGAACTGAATAGATGGTCTACATTCTCTACACTTGTATATGAACTGAATAGATGGTCTACATTCCCTACACTTGTTTATGAACTGAATAGATGGTCTGCATTCTCTACACTTGTATATGAACTGAATAGATAGTCTACATTCTCTACACTTGTTTATGAACTGAATAGATAGTCTACATTCTCTACACTTGTAGATGAACTGAAAACTTGTAGATGAACTGAATAGATAGTCTACATGCTCTACACTTGTATATGAACTGAATAGATGGTATACATTCTCTATAGTTGGATATGAACTGAATAGATGATCTACATTCTCTACACTTGTATATCAACTGAATAGATGGTCTGCATTCTCTACACTTGTATATCAACTGAATAGATGGTCTACATTCTCTACACTTGTAGATGAACTGAATAGATAGTCTACATTCTCTACACTTGTATATGAACTGAATAGATGGTATACATTCTCTACACTTGGATATGAACTGAATAGATGGTCTACATTCTCTACACTTGGATATGAACTGAATAGATGGTCTACATTCTCTACACTTGGATATGAACTGAATAGATGGTCTACATTCTCTACATTTGTATTACATTCTCTACATTTGTATATCAACTGAATAGATGGTCTACATTCTCTACACTTGGATATGAACTGAATAGATTGTCTACATTCTCTACACTTGGATATGAACTGAATAGATGGTCTGCATTCTCTACATAGAATATAAATCATCATGTGGATGTGTAAGGACACATAGAACAGTGCATCAGGAATATGTGATGACAAATGTAACATACTGAATGCATTGTTGGTCTGTATTATGACTAGAACTGGTAAAACACATAGGTAAATGTCGAAAGCCTATGGTAATGTTGACAACGGTAATTGTAGAAACCACAGGCGCTTATTTCAGTCAAGAAAAAACCCAATACCCCTCCCTTGTATATATCACCATCTGGCTCATTCTAGGTCAGAATTTTTGGTGGAAGTGAGAAAATGTGCAATTGCGTCCTTAAATGGCGTTATTTAATAAATTTCAACAAAATATAGTTAAAATGCACAGTATGACCATTAAATACAACATTTGAACAGAAGGAGTGCTTTATAATGGGCCAGTGTATCTTACTGGATATAATTTTGTATGAAAATTGTAAAAATATGTTTAGGGAGACGTGGGGCCCCCAGGGGGCCATCTAGAATGAGCCGTGCCAATCACCATCTGAATGTATTAGCTCACCAACCCATGTGTATATCACCACCTGAATGGATTGGCTCACCAACCCTTGTGTATATCACCATCTGAATGGATCAGCACACCAACCCTTGTGTGTATCACCATCTGAATGGATTGGCTCACCAACACTTGTGTATATCACCATCTGAATGTATTGGCTCACCAACCCATGTGTATATCACCATCTGAATGGATTAGCTCACCAACCCTTGTGTATATCACCATCTGAATGGATTGGCTCACCAACCCATGTGTATATCACCATCTGAATGGATTAGCTCACCAACCCTTGTGTATATCCCCCATCTGAATGGATTGGCTCACCAACCCTTGTGTATATCACCATCTGAATGGATTAGCTCACCAACCCATGTGTATATCACCATCTGAATGGATTGGCTCACCAACCCTTGTGTATATCACCATCTGAATGGATTGGCTCACCAACCCTTGTGTATATCACATCTGTGGGGATTGGCATGCAAACTCTTATATGTATCATCGGCTAATGGATAGACACCATCAAGTTCTCCAGTTGAGCACTTTTTTTGACCGGTCTTTTCAACTCAGTCAAATATTGTGACATCTTCTGGAGGTGATTTTCAACTGGAATGATGACATTCAATACTTGAAGTTTGAACCATCCACCTAAAGTGGAATACTTCACTTGTATGTTACAGGATTGGAGACAATCGGACACGTTAGTGATTTCATACAGTCTGGGCAGCCTACGAAAGTATGGGGTAAGGTTAAGAAGGTGATTTCATACAGTCTGGGCGGCCTATGAAAGTATGGGGTAAGGTTAAGAAGGTGATTTCATACAGTCTGGGCGGCCTACGAAAGTATGGGGTAAGGTTAAGAAAGTGATTTCATACAGTCTTGGCAGCCTACGAAAGTACGGGGTAAGGTTAAGAAAGTGATTTCATACAGTCTTGGCAGCCTACGAAAGTACGGGGTAAGGTTAAGAAAGTGATTTCATACAGTCTGGGCGGCCTATGAAAGTATGGGGTAAGGTTAAGAAAGTGATTTCATACAGTCTTGGCAGCCTACGAAAGTATGGGGTAAGGTTAAGAAAGTGATTTCATACAGTCTTGGCAGCCTACGAAAGTATGGGGTAAGGTTAAGAAAGTGATTTCATACAGTCTTGGCAGCCCACGAAAGTATGGGGTAAGGTTAAGAAAGTGATTGACGGAGTGAAGTACAGGCGTGGGATATCCATTAGCAAGCTTGAAAATCATCTAACAAGCATGGGTGAAAGTGTTTGCCATAAAAGTGTTATTAATTATCTATGGGACACCTCTTAACCCTTTCCTTCATAGAGATTTAGGTTAATATACTATTATATCTCCATACAAACGACAGCCATTTAGCTATCATGCAGTGAAGAAGTAGTGGCCATATCTATCCCACCTCCATAGATATTACTGGGACTACATGAGATTCTGGCATTTATTATAAACATTGGTTTGGCTACTACATTGTCAATGCATGTTGTATTGGTAATAGCGTCAAGAGGTGCTTCTATGAGGGAAAGGGTTAATAAATATCTGAACTGTTTACCGAATTACAACTGAAGAAACGGGTGACATTTGCAAAAACATACAAAGTATTAAAATCTGAAGATTTGGACAATTTTGTGATGAGAGTATCAAGTATCTATTGCAGAAACATGATAGAGTGTGGGGAACACAATGTAATTAGGTACCTCACATCACCTGCGTGAAAAACAGCGCCAAAGTCATGGTTTGAGGAGCAATGGGAGAATATGGATTTTCTAGGCTGCTCTTGGTTCCAACGGGGAAATCCATCACAGTTGATTATTACCAGAAACAAGTGCTTCAGAAAAAACTAAGACCTACTCTGAAACATGGGACTACAAATGGAAAAACATACAAAGGAAAACTTTTACCTTGTTAGGATTGTCGACTTCTGTTGGGTTTTGGTGCTATGACACCTGTAAACTTACCAATAAATGCTCAATATGCTAAAAGTGGACAATTCCCATAAATTATGTGATAACTTAAGGGCCTCAGTTATGTTACTGATATGAATACGTTATCTATTATTTGATCATTTTGAGTCAGTATCATGTTAATGTTTGTAGAAATGAATAAATGTTCTGGCTATATAGATAATTATCAGGTAAATTCAGATTATGTAAGCATGCTTTGAAGTAAATCAGAGACTATGTGGTCAAAGCATATCCATCAACAGTGAGTAAATCTTAAAGGACTTTTTTCTCTAAAAAAATGCACCTGTGGCTATTTGTCTATACATTGTCATATTCTGTGCTTAAAGGGAATTTTACCCCATTTAATACTCATAAATGAGATAGAGTTATTGTCCAAAAATTGTCCAAACTTGGACATTCCCCATATGTCATAGCATAAGGGCCTCAATTGTGAAACAAATATAAATAAGATATCTTATTTGATCATTGTGAGTTAATAACACATTAATGTTTGTAGAAATATATAAATATTCTGGATAAATCAGATGTTTGTTCAGACAATCTTAGTTATGTAGGCCTTCATTAAGGTTAATCAGATTCTAATATTCAACTATAATTATACAATTGTGTTGAGAAAATCTCAAAAGACATTTTGTTTAATATTGCACCAAACTGTGAGTGAGGTTAATTGCATGTGTAGTGTTATATTCAATATGTTGTAGATTTGTTATCCTGTCCCTCAATCATTTTTGATAGTTTAATTGTCCAAAAATGCTAAAATTGGACATTTCTCATATGTCATACCATAAGGGTCTCCATTGTGATACTAATAAGAACAGGTTAACTTATTTGTTTATCTGAAGTCAAAAACATGTCAATGTTTGTAGAAACATATAAATATTCTGGATAAATGAGATAATTGTCCAGAAATTCTAGGTTATGAAGACATGCTTTGAGGTTATTCAGAATCAAATAATCAAATATATATATTTGTGTAGAGTAAATCTCAAAGGACATTTTTTAAATATTTCACCAAATTTATTATGGTGTGGTTATTTACCTTTGTAATATTATATTCTATAAGTAGAAGATTTTTTCTCCTGTCAATCACTCATTTGATAGTGTAACTGACCAAAAACTATACAAAAATGCTAAAATTGGACATTACACATATGTCATAGCATAAGGACCTTAAATATGATACAAATACAATTAAGTTACAGTATTTGGTGATTTTGAGTCAATAACAAGTTAATGCTTATGAAAATATATAATTATTCTGGGTATATCAGATAATGGGTCAAAAATCTAGGTTTAATGTTTTTGGATATTAGTGTCGGTATGGTCGCTATGTTTGACCAATATTGAATGAAGAAATTCTCTCTCTAGTTACTATTATGATGATCTGATCCTGTGCTGTCTGTTGTATACCATAAGTATGTCTAACAATTAGTTTTGGACCCAATGATGATAGTTTGTTATTTTGCTTGATTGCGAAACAAGATGTTAATTAATTAACTTAATCCCTCTCGACAGTTCATTTATCTGTACAACTTGTGTCTCATACAGCAAATCCATAGCCTTGTGGGTTGCTGGGAAACCGATTACTGACCTCAGCGAGTGTGGACTGTCCAATTACAGCAAATCCATAGCCTTGTGGGTTGCTGGGAAACCGATTGCTGACCTCAACGAGTGTGGACCAGCCATGCAGCAATTCCACAGCCTTGTGGGTTGTTGGGAAACCGATTGCTGACCTCAACAAGTGTGGACCGGCCATACAGCAATTCCACAGCCTTGTGGGTTGTTGGGAAACCAATTTCTGACCTCAGCAAGTGTGGACCGGCCATACAGAAATTCCACAGCCTTGTGGGTTGTTGGGAAACCGATTGCTGACCTCAGCGAATGTGAACCGGCCATTTGGGCAGACTGTACCTACGTCCTCAATATAGTTTTGTTATACATCCTTGTCTATTGGTTTGTTGGGATTGTAGAAACTGTTTTCTTCAATCCTCTGGGATTATTCGAGGTAAGGAGCACTGCAGACACTCGACAACCTGAGTAGGGTTGGTGGATGACTTGAGTGTTCCGGGCACCCCGGGTCTTACTGTTAGATGACGGGGAGGAGCTGTGATTGAGTTCATTGTCTCAATGATGGAAACCATCAGTCTCTATGTATCCTGAGTTATTCCTCAAGTCTACTATAATTTATTTAAATTACTAATTTGAGCCAATCTTGCTGACAACTTGATATAGCCATGTTGCTCCCCTCTCTGGTAGGAATGAGCTCGATATAAAAACATACATTTCTATCACAAGTGAAAGGTATAACAAACGCAAATTTATTTTTTATAAGGAACAGTTACAGCTGTAATAATATATGTATGTATGTATGTTCCTTTAATGTCAAACCCCTCGCGGGATATACCCAGGGATGACGCTATCATACCCTTACAATTTCTTTGTCTGTCTTATTATCAGTAGGAAATGTGTTCATGACAACATGGGAGTGTAAGGATCATGTCACAATATATACCGGAATAATATGTGCACAGACATCCTCAGCAAAAATTATTAATCAACTTGTGGAAACCTGAAATATGTCTACAACATATTAGGCTATTGAGAAACAACTGCAAGCATATCATATTGGCACAAACAATTAAAATTCTAATATAGAATTATAGAACCACAACATTATATATCTACACAATGTTATGGTTATATAATTATAGCCTCTTGAACTGATATGAAATATTTGAGTGTAGATAACAATAAGCTAGAGGAAATGTTTTTATGAAAACATTGTTATTTTTAACCATATTAAAAGTATGTAACTTTTTTTTAGTCACAATAAACTAGTTTCATTAGACTTTGGCAGCTGAAATCCTCCGGCAAAGGCTGTGTCCTCGTTCTGCCTCTCTACAAAGGCTGTGTCCTCGTTCACAAAGGCTGTGTCCTCATTCACAAAGGCTGTGTCCTCGTTCACAAAGGCTGTGTCCTCGTTCACAAAGGCTGTGTCCTCGTTCACAAAGGCTGTGTCCTCGTTCGGTTTTGTTCAGGTGTTAAAGCACTAAGAAAGCATATAGCTTTAAAAAAGGTAACAAAAACGTTTGTTCCTTATAATTGTATAATAGAACAATTTTGACAACATAGTTTTTTTTAATTAATTAGGGAGATTACAGCTAATATTTTGAATATTATGAAGTAGAGAATGTCAATGCGCAGATTTAGAGCTACTGTACAGTACTCTATGACAAGAAATGGTGGTTTTATGGCCAACAGGACAATTTCAAAAGAATTGAACAATTTTGACAAAATAGTTTTTTTTAGTTAATTAGGGAGAGGGAGATTACAGCTAATGATTTTGAATATTATGAAGTAGAGAATGTCAATACGCAGATTTAGAGCTACTGTACAGTACTCTATGCAAGAAATGTTGGTTTTATGCCAAAAGGCAATTTAAAAGAATTGAAACAATTTTGACAAAATAGTTTTTTTAATAGGGAGAGGGAGATTACAGCTAAGATTTTGAATTTATGAATAGAGAATGTCAATACGCGTTTAGAGCTACTGTACAGTACTCTATGACAAGAAATGTTGGTTTTATGGCCAAAAGGACAATTTCAAAAGAATTGAAACAATTTTGACAAAATAGTATTTATTTAATTAGGGAGAGGGAGATTACAGCTAAGATTTTGAATATTATGAAGTAGAGAATGTCAATACGCAGATTAGAGCTATGTACATATCTATGACAAGAAATGGTGGTTTTATGGCCAAAGGACAATTTCAAAAGAATTGAACAATTTTGACAAAATAGTTTTTTTTAGTTAATTAGGGAGAGGGAGATTACAGCTAAGATTTTGAATATTATGAAGTAGAGAATGTCAATACGCAGATTTAGAGCTACTGTACAGTACTCTATGACAAGAAATGTTGGTTTTATGGCCAAAAGGACAATTTCAAAAGAATTGAAACAATTTTGACAAAATAGTATTTATTTAATTAGGGAGAGGGAGATTACAGCTAAAGATTTTGAATATTGTGAAGTAGAGAATGTCAATGTGCAGATTTAGAGCTATCGTACAATAATCTATGACAAGAAATGGTGGTTTTATGGCCAACAGGACAATTTCAAAAGATTGAACAATTTTGACAAAATATTATTTTTTAGTTAAAGACGTTCGCGGTAGAAAATTGTTATGACATGTATATTTTACGCTCACACCGCCTGTCAAATCACAACAAAATAACATGTATTACTCAGCTTGATTTAAGATGCCGTTTAACCATAAAAAGGGTTTTCATCCGCTAAAAGCAACAGGCGAGCAGCACAGTCATGGCATAAAGGCAAACGATGTACGATACTTCCGTTATCAACAAGTTATATATTGAGCCGGTAATAAGTAATTCCTACTGTAATATAAAGCTGGATAGGAAGGATTATCGTGGCAATCTGGCTGGAGAATTGTTGAATTGGGGCACCACCTGGTAGACCAGTTGCCAAGCTGTGTGGATTGTGGCCAGCAGTTGAAACTGGTAAACACTAAGGGAGAGAAACTCTACGGTTTCGAGTCTGTGTTGTCGGTGGAATGCCAGTGTGGCCTACTGAATAAAAAGATTGAGACCAGTAAGAGGCATTGCAATACTTGTAGTCGTGGACCTCCGCTTGTTGATGCTGCCCTAGGTCATGTTGTTGATGCTGCCCTAGGTCATGTTGTTGATGCTGCCCTAGGTCATGTTGTTGATGCTGCCCTAGGTCATGTTGTTGATGCTGTGTTGATGCTGCCCTAGGTCATGTTGTTGATGCTGCCCTAGGTCATGTTGTTGATGCTGCCCTAGGTCATGTTGTTGATGCTGCCCTAGGTCATGTTGTTGATGCTGCCCTAGGTCATGTACCTAATTAATAATGTTTAAATGTTGATGCAAAGTAACAGTTTAATGGAGACAATTGGGGGTATATGCTGATGCTGAAATGCTTGGGTCATGCTCAACAAGTTACCAGTAAAGCGATGTGGACACCACAGCACAGCACCAATCACTATATTGCAATGAAGCGATCATCAGTCAGGTCGCTAGTTCAAACCCTTTCAGCACGTTGTTTCTTTGAGCAATAAACTT
This sequence comes from Archivesica marissinica, assembly GCA_014843695.1. NCBI lineage: Eukaryota > Metazoa > Mollusca > Bivalvia > Venerida > Vesicomyidae > Archivesica > Archivesica marissinica. Next base: position 50,737,160 of record CM026395.1, on the reverse strand, counting down.
GATGCACAATTGATAAAGTACATATGTTCCAGGAGTGGACACAATTTAGTAATTTCTCTAGAGAGACTACTGGTCCCACACATCTGGTTTATTTATTTTGGTCAATAGCTGTACATAGCTAATGATACCATGTTTGTATCACACCGACCTGTAATACAATTTGTATTGCATCGTATGAGTACTTTGATTTACTAAGTGTTTACTAAGTACTGCATGTGTTGGACATTTCTAATTATTTTGTTGCTTATTATTTGTTGAAACAGGCACCCAGATGTTGAGGTAAATGTCACAATATTGGTATTACGGTATCTATATATAGACAAATATCCCATAGACGTAACCCATATAATTAGTAACCTCCATTTTAACAATTTCTTATACATGCTTCCTATCCTCATGCACTTATATCCTTTTGCTTGCTAGCTCTTTGGTTGTGGTAGTCTGTGTTTTTGGCATGCTGGTTAGCGTTCAGTTACAACAATACAGTTACAACAATACATATCTACACTCAGTTTGCTACATCCAGTATTACTCAACTTGCTACATCCAGTATTACTCAGTTTGTTACATCCAGTATTACTCAGTTTGCTACATCCAGTATTACTCAGTTTGCTACATCCAGTATTACTCAGTTTGCTACACCCAGTATTACTCAGTTTGTTACATCCAGTATTACTCAGTTTGCTACATCCAGTATTACTCAGCTTGCTACATCCAGTATTACTCTGCTTGCTACATCCAGTATTACTCAGCTTGCTACATCCAGTATTACTCTGCTTGCTACATCCAGTATTACTCAGATTGCTACATCCAGTATTACCCAGCTTGTTACACCCATTATTACTCAGCTTGTTACATCCAGTATTACTCTGCTTGCTACATCCAGTATTACTCAGATTGCTACATCCAGTATTACCCAGCTTGTTACACCCAGTATTACTCAGCTTGTTACATCCAGTATTACTCAGTTTGCTACATCCAGTATTACTCAGTTTGCTACATCCAGTATTACTCAGTTTGCTACATCCAGTATTACTCAGTTTGAGACATCCAGTATTACTCAGCTTGCTACATCCAGTATTACTCAGCTTGCTACATCCAGTATTACTCAGCTTGCTACATCCAGTATTACTCAGCTTGCTACATCCAGTATTACTCAGCTTGCTACATCCAGTATTACTCAGTTTGCTACATCCAGTATTACCCAGCTTGCTACACCCAGTATTACTCAGCTTGCTACATCCAGTATTACTCAGTTTGCTACATCCAGTATTACTCAGTTTGTTACATCCAGTAATACTCAGCTTGTTACATCCATTATTACTCAGCTTGTTACATCCAGTATTACTCAGTTTGCTACATCCAGTATTACTCAGTTTGCTACATCCAGTATTACTCAGTTTGCTACATCCAGTATTACTCAGTTTGAGACATCCAGTATTACTCAGCTTGCTACATCCAGTATTACTCAGCTTGCTACATCCAGTATTACTCAGCTTGCTACATCCAGTATTACTCAGCTTGCTACATCCAGTATTACTCAGCTTGCTACATCCAGTATTACTCAGTTTGCTACATCCAGTATTACCCAGCTTGCTACACCCAGTATTACTCAGCTTGCTACATCCAGTATTACTCAGTTTGCTACATCCAGTATTACTCAGTTTGTTACATCCAGTAATACTCAGCTTGTTACATCCATTATTACTCAGCTTGTTACATCCAGTATTACTCAGTTTGCTACATCCAGTATTACTCAGTTTGCTACATCCAGTATTACTCAGTTTGCTACACCCAGTATTACTCAGTTTGTTACATCCAGTATTACTCAGTTTGCTACATCCAGTATTACTCAGCTTGCTACATCCAGTATTACTCTGCTTGCTACATCCAGTATTACTCAGCTTGCTACATCCAGTATTACTCTGCTTGCTACATCCAGTATTACTCAGATTGCTACATCCAGTATTACCCAGCTTGTTACACCCATTATTACTCAGCTTGTTACATCCAGTATTACTCTGCTTGCTACATCCAGTATTACTCAGATTGCTACATCCAGTATTACCCAGCTTGTTACACCCAGTATTACTCAGCTTGTTACATCCAGTATTACTCAGTTTGCTACATCCAGTATTACTCAGTTTGCTACATCCAGTATTACTCAGTTTGCTACATCCAGTATTACTCAGTTTGAGACATCCAGTATTACTCAGCTTGCTACATCCAGTATTACTCAGCTTGCTACATCCAGTATTACTCAGCTTGCTACATCCAGTATTACTCAGCTTGCTACATCCAGTATTACTCAGCTTGCTACATCCAGTATTACTCAGTTTGCTACATCCAGTATTACCCAGCTTGCTACACCCAGTATTACTCAGCTTGCTACATCCAGTATTACTCAGTTTGCTACATCCAGTATTACTCAGTTTGTTACATCCAGTAATACTCAGCTTGTTACATCCATTATTACTCAGCTTGTTACATCCAGTATTACTCAGTTTGCTACATCCAGTATTACTCAGTTTGTTACATCCAGCATTACTCAGTTTGTTACATCCAGTATTACTCAGTTAGCTACATCCAGTATTACTCAGCTTGCTACATCCAGTATTACTCAGTTTGCTACATCCAGTATTACTCAGTTTGCTACATCCAGTATTACTCAGTTTGTTACATCCAGTATTAATCAGTTTGTTACATCCAGTATTACTCTGTTTGCTACATCCAGTATTACTCAGTTTGTTACATCCAGTATTACTCAGTTTGCTACATCCAGTATTACTCAGTTTGTTACATCCAGTATTACTCAATTTGCTACATCCAGTATTACTCAGTTAGTTACACCCAGTATTACTCAGTTTGCTACATCCAGTATTACTCAGTTTGTTACATCCAGTATTACTCAGCTTGCTACATCCAGTATTACTCAGTTTGCTACATCCAGTATTACCCAGCTTGCTACATCCAGTATTACTCAGTTTGCTACATCCATTATTACTCAGCTTGCTACATCCAGTATTACCCAGCTTGCTACATCCAGTATTACTCAGTTTGTTACATCCATTATTACTCAGCTTGCTACATCCAGTATTACTCAGATTGCTACACCCATTATTACTCAGTTTGTTACATCCAGTATTACTCAGTTTGCTACATCCAGTATTACTCAGCTTGCTACATCCAGTATTACTCAGTTTGCTACATCCAGTATTACTCAGCTTGCTACATCCAGTATTACTCAGTTTGCTACAACCAGTATTACTCAGTTTGTTCATCCAGTATTACTCAGTTTGCTACATCCAGTATTACTCAGTTTGTTACATCCAGTATTACTCAGTTTGTTACATCCAGTATTACTCAGTTTGCTACATCCAGTATTACTCAGTTTGCTACACCCAGTATTACTCAGTTTGCTACATCCAGTATTACTCAGTTTGTTACATCCAGTATTACTCAGCTTGCTACATCCAGTATTACTCAGTTTGCTACATCCAGTATTACCCAGCTTGCTACATCCAGTATTACTCAGTTTGCTACATCCAGTATTACTCAGCTTGCTACACCCGTATTACTCAGTTTGCTACATCCAGTATTACTCAGCTTGCTACACACAGTATTACTCAATTTGCTACATCCAGTATTACTCAGTTTGCTACATCCAGTATTACTCAGCTTGCTACATCCAGTATTACTCAGTTTGCTACATCCAGTATTACTCAGTTGTTACATCCAGTATTACTCAGTTTGCTACATCCAGTATTACTCAGTTTGCTACATCCAGTATTACTCAGTTTGCTACATCCAGTATTACTCAGTTTGAGACATCCAGTATTACTCAGCTTGCTACATCCAGTATTACTCAGCTTGCTACATCCAGTATTACTCAGCTTGCTACATCCAGTATTACTCAGCTTGCTACATCCAGTATTACTCAGCTTGCTACATCCAGTATTACTCAGTTTGCTACATCCAGTATTACCCAGCTTGCTACACCCAGTATTACTCAGCTTGCTACATCCAGTATTACTCAGTTTGCTACATCCAGTATTACTCAGTTTGTTACATCCAGTAATACTCAGCTTGTTACATCCATTATTACTCAGCTTGTTACATCCAGTATTACTCAGTTTGCTACATCCAGTATTACTCAGTTTGTTACATCCAGCATTACTCAGTTTGTTACATCCAGTATTACTCAGTTAGCTACATCCAGTATTACTCAGCTTGCTACATCCAGTATTACTCAGTTTGCTACATCCAGTATTACTCAGTTTGCTACATCCAGTATTACTCAGTTTGTTACATCCAGTATTAATCAGTTTGTTACATCCAGTATTACTCTGTTTGCTACATCCAGTATTACTCAGTTTGTTACATCCAGTATTACTCAGTTTGCTACATCCAGTATTACTCAGTTTGTTACATCCAGTATTACTCAATTTGCTACATCCAGTATTACTCAGTTAGTTACACCCAGTATTACTCAGTTTGCTACATCCAGTATTACTCAGTTTGTTACATCCAGTATTACTCAGCTTGCTACATCCAGTATTACTCAGTTTGCTACATCCAGTATTACCCAGCTTGCTACATCCAGTATTACTCAGTTTGCTACATCCATTATTACTCAGCTTGCTACATCCAGTATTACCCAGCTTGCTACATCCAGTATTACTCAGTTTGTTACATCCATTATTACTCAGCTTGCTACATCCAGTATTACTCAGATTGCTACACCCATTATTACTCAGTTTGTTACATCCAGTATTACTCAGTTTGCTACATCCAGTATTACTCAGCTTGCTACATCCAGTATTACTCAGTTTGCTACATCCAGTATTACTCAGCTTGCTACATCCAGTATTACTCTGTTTGCTACATCCAGTATTACTCAGTTTGTTACATCCAGTATTACTCAGTTTGCTAAATCCAGTATTACTCAGTTTGTTACATCCAGTATTACTCAGTTTGTTACATCCAGTATTACTCAGTTTGCTACATCCAGTATTACTCAGTTAGTTACACCCAGTATTACTCAGTTTGCTACATCCAGTATTACTCAGTTTGTTACATCCAGTATTACTCAGCTTGCTACATCCAGTATTACTCAGTTTGCTACATCCAGTATTACCCAGCTTGCTACATCCAGTATTACTCAGTTTGCTACATCCAGTATTACTCAGCTTGCTACACCCGTATTACTCAGTTTGCTACATCCAGTATTACTCAGCTTGCTACACACAGTATTACTCAATTTGCTACATCCAGTATTACTCAGTTTGCTACATCCAGTATTACTCAGCTTGCTACATCCAGTATTACTCAGTTTGCTACATCCAGTATTATTCAGCTTGCTACACCCAGTATTACCCAGCTTGCTACATCCAGTATTACTCAGTTTGCTACATCCAGTATTACTCAGCTTGCTACATCCAGTATTACTCAGATTGCTACACCAATTATTACTCAGTTTGTTACATCCAGTATTACTCAGTTTGCTACATCCAGTATTACTCAGCTTGCTACATCCAGTATTACTCAGTTTGCTACATCCAGTATTACTCAGCTTGCTACATCCAGTATTACTCTGTTTGCTACATCCAGTATTACTCAGTTTGTTACATCCAGTATTACTCAGTTTGCTAAATCCAGTATTACTCAGTTTGTTACATCCAGTATTACTCAGTTTGTTACATCCAGTATTACTCAGTTTGCTACATCCAGTATTACTCAGTTAGTTACACCCAGTATTACTCAGTTTGCTACATCCAGTATTACTCAGTTTGTTACATCCAGTATTACTCAGCTTGCTACACACAGTATTACTCAATTTGCTACATCCAGTATTACTCAGCTTGCTACATCCAGTATTACCCAGCTTGCTACATCCAGTATTACTGTTTGCTACATCCAGTATTACTCAGCTTGCTACATCCAGTATTACTCAGATTGCTACACCCATTATTACTCAGTTTGTTACATCCAGTATTTATTACTCAGTTTGCTACATCCAGTATTACTCAGCTTGCTACATCCAGTATTACTCAGTTTGCTACATCCAGTATTACTCAGTTTGCTACATCCAGTATTACTCAGCTTGCTACATCCAGTATTACTCAGCTTGCTACATCCAGTATTACTCAGTTTGCTACATCCAGTATTACTCAGCTTGCTACACCCAGTATTACCCAGCTTGCTACATCCAGTATTACTCAGTTTGCTACATCCAGTATTACTCAGCTTGCTACACCCTTATTACTCAGTTTGCTACATCCAGTATTACTCAGCTTGCTACACACAGTATTACTCAATTTGCTACATCCAGTATTACTCAGCTTGCTACATCCACTATTACCCAGCTTGCTACATCCAGTATTACTCAGTTTGTTACATCCAGTATTACTTAGTTTGCTACATCCAGTATTACTCAGCTTGCTACATCCAGTATTACTCAGTTTGCTACATCCAGTATTACTCAGTTTGCTACATCCAGTATTACTCAGCTTGCTACATCCAGTATTACTCAGTTTGCTACATCCAGTATTACTCAGCTTGCTACACCCAGTATTACTCAGTTTGTTACACCCAGTATTACTCAGTTTGTTACATCCAGTATTACTCAGCTTGCTACATCCAGTATTACTCAGTTTGCTACATCCAGTATTACTCAGTTTGCTACATCCAGTATTACTCAGTTAGTTACACCCAGTATTATTCAGTTTGCTACATCCAGTATTACTCAAGTTTGTTACATCCAGTATTACTCAGTTTGCTACACCCAGTATTACTCAGCTTGCTACATCCAGTATTACTCAGTTTGCTACATCCAGTATTACTCAGTTTGTTACATCCAGTATTACTCAGTTTGCTACACCCAGTATTACTCAGCTTGCTACATCCAGTATTACTCAGTTTGTTACATCCAGCATTACTCAGTTTGTTACATCCAGTATTACTCAGTTAGCTACATCCAGTATTACTCAGCTTGCTACATCCAGTATTACTCAGTTTGCTACATCCAGTATTACTCAGTTTGCTACATCCAGTATTACTCAGTTTGTTACATCCAGTATTAATCAGTTTGTTACATCCAGTATTACTCAGTTTGTTACATCCAGTATTACTCTGTTTGCTACATCCAGTATTACTCAGTTTGTTACATCCAGTATTACTCAGTTTGCTACATCCAGTATTACTCAGTTTGTTACATCCAGTATTACTCAGTTTGTTACATCCAGTATTACTCAGTTTGCTACATCCAGTATTACTCAGTTTGCTACATCCAGTATTACTCAGTTAGTTACACCCAGTATTACTCAGTTTGCTACATCCAGTATTACTCAGTTTGCTACATCCAGTATTACCCAGCTTGCTACATCCAGTATTACTCAGTTTGCTACATCCAGTATTACTCAGCTTGCTACACCCGTATTACTCAGTTTGCTACATCCAGTATTACCCAGCTTGCTACATCCAGTATTACTCAGTTTGCTACATCCAGTATTACTCAGCTTGCTACACCCGTTTTACTCAGTTTGCTACATCCAGTATTACTCAGCTTGCTACACACAGTATTACTCAATTTGCTACATCCAGTATTACTCAGCTTGCTACATCCAGTATTACCCAGCTTGCTACATCCAGTATTTA
>CM026395.1:50712672-50728504 GCA_014843695.1 Archivesica marissinica | reverse complement strand
AATATCATGGGTAACATCGTGGAAACGTCCCAGTTGTCCAGAGAATAAACGGGGGTAACGGTCAAATAACTGACTAATATCGTCCCTGTGGTCTGGGTTTAAATGACTGATATCCGGCCAGGTTTTCTTCGGTACAGATTCAAGAGGACTGCAAGGATCGAATTCTTTCTCAATGTCCGTAGGGGCTTGGTAATATAATAGGGTAGGGTCTTGGGACTCATACACCGGACTACTATCAGCTAGAGCTGCACCCTCCTCCCTACCTGTCCAGGGCTTCAACTGGTTTACATGCATAACACGGTATTTTACTCTCTTATCAGGCATGTATATAAGATAGGTATGCGACGCTACCTTTTCGTGTACCGGATACGGTCCCTGGAGGGCATTCTTCAGCTTATTACCTTTTAACGGTAATCGTACTAACACTAATTCACCACGCTGGAATACACGCATTTTCGCTTTCTTATTTCTGTCATACTTTGTTTTACGACCATCTGCGGCCTGTTGGGCATTCTCGCTGGCGTCACGTAACGCTTCAGCTAATCTATGACATAATTCTTGTACATAGTTATTTATGGGGATCCCTTCATCCCGCTCATTTCTAGCCCAGAGATCATAAGTGGAATCTAGATTATCTCTCGGTTCGCGCCCATATAGAAGGTAGAAGGGAGAATATCCTGTGCTAGAGTGCTCTGCACTTCTATATGCAAATAATAGCCAGGGTAGCATCTCATCCCAAGACGATAAAGAGTTCTCCCCAAGGATTCTAAGCATGGTTTTCAATGTACCATTATATTTCTCTATTGATCCGTTGGTTTGAGGCCTGTAACTCGTGCTAGTTAAGTGACGTATATCGTGCTCGGATAGGAAGCGTGTGAATGTTTCAGCTATGAAAGCGCTTCCTCGGTCAGTCAACAGGGTCTGGGGTTTTCCATGTCGAGATATTATCTCGATCAGGGCTTTTTGTGCATTAACAGCTGTCGCTGCGGCGCATGGGAAAGATTCCGTATATTTAGTGGAATGATCAATAAAATTCAAGATATACTGGTTCCCATTTATAGTTTTCTTCATGGGTCCAACGAAATCAGCGGATATAAATTTGAATGGTTGGGATATAATGGGCAGGGGTTTCAATGGGGCTACAGTGGCTTTCTGTCCCTTAACCGCTCTCTGGCACGGCCCACAGCTATGGCAGAATCGTTTAACATCTGCGCGGATTCCCGGCCAAAAGAAGCGGCGCTTAATGCGCTTCAGGGTCTTACTAGGTCCCTGGTGTCCCGTACTTAAACTATCATGGGCGAGTCCCGTTATATGATCCCGGAATCCCCGTGGAACTACCACCTGATCATATATTTTCCAGGGTCGAACTTTGGACGTGTCGTGAGGTTGTTCTCTCCTCATAAGTAGTCGGGGTTCGAGCTGGATGTAATATCCTTGCCGAATAGGTGTTCCTTCTTGAGCCATTTCCCAGAGGGGTGCTAAGGTCGGGTCATTATTCTGTTCTTGCAATAATTTATCAGGACTCAAATCGTCAATAGAGGAAATATTTTGGGGTTTAACTGTACTGGCTTTCTCAGAGGGGGAATTGATCTCAATTGTATTCCGAAAAGGTAAGACATTGTGATTTGTATCGGTCGTGTTTTCTGAGTCTGGGTTGGACGTGACAGTTTCATCAAACGGGATAATTTTCTTATTGGAGCGTGTAACCACGCCACAGGTAATCAAATCAGTGACAGGGGCAGTTTCACCGTCGTTACCTATTATAAGATCCACCCCCGCGGTGCATCTGTGCTTTAATACAGCCACCTTCAATGTTCCTTGGTAGATTGGACAATCAACGCTAATCTTTGCTATCGGGTAATTACCAGGGATATAATTGACACCGCGGATTGTTACCCGTTCACCTGTGTATTCTAAATGATCAGCGGTTTGATCAGTAGCCGACAATAAACTGATTGTCGCACCTGTATCTCGCAAATACGTCACTTGTGCGGTGTTAGTATTTATGCGTGCTTGACCTGTATAGTTGGCAAGTAATGGATTTACCATCTCGGTATTTTCACATGAGTTCACTGGCTCATTGGTTATAAAGGCTGAACTATGAGTAGTGTTTGACACGTGGTGTCCGTTTGCTAGGTTTCTAGTACCCCTGTACCTAGGTGAATTGGGATCTGCCCAACACTCTATTCGTCCGTGGCCATTACGCCTACAATAACTACAATATTTTTCTATCCGGGGAGTTCTATGGGTAGCTTGGGAATTATCTATCCTAATATTGGGTCGATACATAGGTGATGGGATATATGGCCTTGGGGCTGGAGGTCGGTGTTCGGTATCTCTGGGTTTCAAATTCGGATTTGAATTAATCCGTGTCCTGGGCGCTAATCTGCGATGGAGGTTATATTCATCGGCCAGGGAAATACATTCCTGGAGAGTAGATGCTTTCTTATCCAGAATGAACAAATTAAGCTCATCACTTAGCTGGGAATCGAACCTATATCTCAAGAGCAGCTCGATCCAGTTGACGGATCACTGTTCTCCGTCCATAGAGTCATTTGCTCCCTTAATTCCTTAATGAATTCGGAATATGTCTGCTGAGGTTTCTTTACCCAAGAGAAGAAATTCTTTCTATATACAGTGGGTGAGAGTCTATATTCATCTAAGATGGCGGCCTTGAGGGTATCGTAATTATTAGCGTCTTGGACAGGAAGAGTGGCATATATATTTCTGGCCTTGTCGGACAACTTGTCTATAATATGGCCCACCCATGTTTGTTTGGCGACCTGGCTAGCTTCGAACAGTCTCTCACATGTTGCGAAGAAGTTATCTGGCCTCATAGTCTGGGTCCAAATAGGAACAGAAATGTTTGTCTTAGAGGGCCTATTATCTGTATGGAGGGTGTTATTTTGCTGAGATTCCTGATCTCTCTGGATTTCTCTCAGGCGAATCTCCATCTGCATTTTCTCCCTTTGCATTCTTTCCTCCCTGTCCCTTTCTTTCTCTTCTCTTTCCCCTCTTTGTTTTACTTCATCTCTTTCTCTCTCTCTTTCTTCTCTTTCCCTCTCTCTTTCTTCTCTTTGTTTTACTTCTTCCCTCTCTCTTTCTCTCTCTCTTTGTTTTACTTCTTCCCTCTCTCTTTCCCTCTCTCTTTCTTTCTCATAAATCTCACCCTGACGTTCCAGATTTGCCTGATTAAAGAAGGGAAGTCTCATTAATTTGTCCCATATCTCATCACCTGTTGTCTGCAAGTCGGGGTGAACCGGCCCCTCAGTTTCCTTATTAGCACTCCTAGTTGTAGCCATTTTATTTTTTTATTTCCCAAAATTTTTAATCCCCAGAATGTATCTCAAAATGTATTATAGAATTGAGTTCAATAAAAGGAAGTAAATCACTAATATAATTTTAATGATAATATTAAGCCTCTATGAAAAGAAAACTGGTACTTACCGAAGTCTGTCTCGTCCGTTAATCCAATATATAATTTATCACATATTCAAAGTTTGCACATTTCCAATAATTTAATCCATTTCACTAATTTAATAATTCGTTGACGTCTTTCACTTATTTACAAATTCTAACACTGTTTCGCATGCACTTTTCACACGTTAATTAATAGTCCCTTGTATTCTTCATGTATAAATCCTAGTGTCCTTCACAATATTCCATATATAAATTCTAGTGTCCTTCACAATATGTCACGATATGTCATTTCTTCTTTATTGTATTTTATTATCTCATGCAATAAAATGTTTTGTATTGTATTGTATGTCCAATCCCGGACGAGCGTCCCAATTGTCGCAAACTCTCCTTTTTCTTCTAGTATTTATATATCTCAGTTGCTACGGCTCTTACCAGGGTCTATCCTATTGTAGACTCGCTGGAGTTGTCTAGGGGGTTTCTTCTTCAATATATGTATTAATAATAACTCAACACAGTCTTACATTTCTTCTACATAATATCTTGTTTAAATTGGCATCAGAGATATTCTGATATATATAATCAGTGATTTATATATATATATACATCGTATCATTAAACGCTTATTTAACAATCCAATTTGTGTGAGCCGACTATGCGCTACACAATATAATTAACTCCAGTTTCTCTAATCCGTCATTACTCAATATCACTATAATCTAATCAATGTTTCTGATTTATTAACTTTTAATCACCTTCGATATGGTTCGCCGAAACTCTCTGTTTCTTCTATGGCTGAACGATTTTATTTAATTATTCGACAAATCTTTATAAGTTATAATTCTTATAATGTCCATAATATCTAAGTATCATAGAAACAGTTTCTATGTTCTATAGAATGAGATCACGCCACACTCTCTCCTGGAGGTAGGCCTAAGTGTTCTGATTTTAGTTAATAAAATCCATTTCTTATATACACGATTGAATCAATGTCTATATGATATAACAATTCCTAAAACATCTGTTATTCCTAAAACATCTGTTATGTTATCTAATATTACACCATCAAACCAGTTCGTCGCATTTATATTACATAACTGGACACCTGCAACCACGGCCTTGATAAACTGAGATTAGGCCTAAAATCTTAAGTCATTTCCCGCGCGAAGCGAGACTGATAATTTTTAGGCGCGAAAATAATAGCAGACGATTATGCATAAAACAAATATATATATTACATGGTAAACACTTGGCCATATATAGAAACAGTTTAATGTATTTATATAATACATTACTATTTATATATAACAATAATAAACATTTCGTGCAAATAATTGTGGTTTTGCATGTGCTAATATTATAATCATGCTGCTATTGTGCAAAACCCCAATTTGCACGAAATGTTTATTATTGTTATATATAAATAGTAATGTATTATATAAATACATTAAACTGTTTCTATATATGGCCAAATGTTTACCATGTAATATATATATATTTGTATTATGCATAATCGTCTGCTATTATTTTCGCGCCTAAAATTATCAATCTCGCTTCGCGCGGGAAATGACTTAAGATGTTAGGCCTAATCTCAGTTTATCAAGGCCGTGGTTACAGATGTTTAGGAATAACAGATGTTTTAGGAATTGTTATATCATATATACACTGATTCAATCATGTATATAAGAAATGGATTTTATTAACATAAATCAGACACACTAGAGCCTAACTCCAGGAGCGAGAAAGGTCGTGATCTCAATCTAGTATATAGAACATATAAACTGTATTTATGATACTTAGATATTATGGACATTATAAGAAATATAACTTATAAAGATTTGTCGAATAATTAAATTGTTCAGCCATAGAAGAAACATAGAGTTTCGGCGAACCATATAGAAGGTGATTAAAAGTTAATCTAATCAGAAACAGTGATTAGATTATAGTGATATTGAGTAATGACGGATTAGAAAGATTGGATGTTAAATATACTGTGTAAGCGCATAGTCGGCTCACACAAATGGATTGTTAAATAAGCTTTTAATGATACGATGTATATATATATAGATCACTGATTATATATATATGGATATTTCTGATGCCAATTTAAACAAGATATTATATAGAAGAAATGTAATACTGTGTTGAGTTATCATTAATACATATAATAACGAAGAAACCCCCTAGACAACTCCAGCGAGTCTACAATAGGATAGACCCTGGTAAGAGCCGTAGCAACCGAGACATATTAAAACGAGAAGAAAAAGGAGAGTTTGCGACACTATGTGTATTATGTGATTTAGAATGTTACGTATGTACATATGATAATGCTAATTCTGTTTGCTGTATGTAAACATTATGCATGTATGAAAATATAAAAGTTTGGGTGTATAGTTTTAATGTACTTTTGCAATCTACTGTACTCGAGTAGCAAAACATATAATTTTGCATTTGAATGTATGCGTGTTGTATTAATACATGTATGTATTGTCTTGTAAATATTTGTAAATAATGAAACTGAATAAATGTGAGACGGTTCGATGGTCGCCAGATCGGACAGGTGGGTTTTCTCCGGGTACTCCGGTTTCCTCCCACACGAATGACCACATTTACGCTTTCATCCGCGCCAACGAGAATGATTAATATAAGTTGTTAGAACTTGCTTCGCAATCGTTGTAAAATAAATAAAGTTTAAACTAAGTGAATAAATATATATATCAAAAAAGAAATATCCTTCTAATTCGACGCACACATTTCAACACTTAGTTTATACAAATTTATTTTAGCTCGATTGCGAAACAAGTTCTTACAACTTATATTAATCACTCTCGAGACCTCATTCCTGATGGAATCCATCGCCACGAGGGAGAGAGAAGAGGCAACATGGAATTTAAATGCCTTGCCTAAGGGTACAATCGTGACGGCTCCAGCGGGGCTCGAACTCCGGACCTTTCGCACCTGAAGCGAACGCGCATGCGCTATCACGACTTTAACACTTATCTATCTCTAACTTGTTGTCAGTTACATTTTAAAAGTGTGCTATTCTAATGGCGTGACGTAAAAATCGAAATCACAAAAATCTTCCAGATATTGAAAAATTATTTGTAAACAAATTTGAAATCTACATCTATACACTACTCCCAACACTCGAGTATGACAGGGAGGCGCTTGCCAGGGACAGTGGTTAAAAATCTCAATTAGTGAGATAGAGAGTGTTAAAAGAACTACATACTACGGTTCAAGAAAAGCTATGACAACAATTGTTGCCATAGCAATACTCATCTGCTATAAATAACAATGTAGGGGTTAGAGAATGGATGTATATATTAGCAAGACATCTCAACCCCCCATATTTAAAAATCGCCATCGCATTTGGGCGACTAAGTTTTCTAAAACGATTAAAATAAACATCATCTAAAAGTGATGAGCCTGACCCTCTCAATATCAAATCTTTCAGATGGGACTATAAACGAGAGACTCGCCTCGTTGCTATACAACAGGCATATAAAACAACCAACGTGTGGACACCATTTAGGTGGATCTGTAGTCCAGTGGTAACACGCTCGACTGGTAATCCATGGATCACAGGTTCGATCCCCCGTCTGACCATAATACAATTAACAGTCTTTCAGATGGGACGTTAAACCGAGGTCTCGTGTCGGTGCTTTACACTGTGCACGTAAAAGAACCAGAGGAGACTCTGGAATGGGTCTATGTCTGTATCATTGCACTATCCTCCAAAATCTAAAATGACTAATCTCGTCAGGAGGCGTCGCTCATATGGGCAACTGGTAACGACGATAAATAAACGTAAAACACACACTATTTATACTAAGAATAACTATGCATGGATTACTGTTATGCACAAGAAACGACAATATAGCAAACATGTCGACAGTGTTTTAGAAAAGGGTTGTTGCACTGACTACGTGTATATAAACCAATTTAGCTAAAGAATGCCTTTAAATCTTAATGTATATTCAATATGCTAGGTCACTTGCATAAGTGGTGATGGGTGGTAGGGGAAACCTACATTTGTATATTCGACCTGTAAATAGGGGTGAAAAGGTTAGACAAGAAAGTAGCAGTTAATGGAAATTAAAAATTAGGAAGCAGTGGTTAGGTAAAATACATTAAGACATAAAAACATATATACGGAGTCAAAAAAGAAACGATACCAAACTAAAAATGACGTAAAACGGATAAAACCATAGAAAGGTTTAATATATTATTACGTATCAGTACCGGGTATCTTATTGCAACGTCAGTCAACCATAAACACAGGTAAATAAACACCCGCTAATCCTAGAGCGCCGAATTTCCGATTTGCACGTGCTCCTCAACAAAGACAACTTCCTACACATGTACAAATCGGAAAACCGGTTTATTGTACTGGTATTGCATTATCATCGAGGAAAAACACCTTACATACCGATTGTTACCTCTAACAAAATGCCTAGGCTAAACCGCAATCAGAGAATGCGTGCCATTGGCATGATTGACGGCGGTTTACGTCAGTGTGACGTCGCAAATCGACTCGGGGGTTACGCGGATCACGATAACACGTCTACTTCGACGTTATCGAACACATGGATCGGTGGACGACCGTCCAAGATCTGGTCGACCACGTGTGATGACGCGTGAACAGGACCGTCACATTCGGACGTCACCGGTTCCTACCTGCTACGGCCCACAGCTGCCGTTACTCGGGAGGACCAAAACAATCGCATCAGTGCGTGCACAAACAGTCAGGAAGGGCTCGTGTGACGTGCATTCAGTGACTATCGGCCATTTACGTTTGGACCCATCCTGACACGGCGTGTACGTCAGGTCGATTGTTCGGGGGAGGAAGAGGTTGCGTGGGGCGGTATCACCTTCGGGCAGTCGACTGAACTGTTAGTGGTGGACGGAAACCTAAACGCCCAATGGTACTGTGATGAGATCCTTGCGCCAGTTGTTATGCCATTCTTTAACGCCAACAGAAACGTCACACTGTTCCAACAGGACAATGCCAGGTGTCATACTGCTCAGATTTCCACCACATTATTGGAGCAGAACAATATTGAAACCCTGCCGTGGCCTGCTTTGTCACCAGACTTGTCACCCATAGAACATTTGTGGGATACGTTAGACCGCCGCGTCAGACGACGTCAGCCGGTAACGTTAAACCAACTGAGGGATGTTTTGCGTCAGGAGTGGAAAAATATTGACCAGCAAGAGATTCAGACACTCTTCCATTCGATGCGACAGCAGTGCATTGCAGTGAGAGACGCAAATGGTGCCCATACTCAGTATTGACGTCTGTGTGAAAACTCCATTAGACCCCTGTCTGACGAATTACGTCATCACGCAGCAGACAGTTTCGGAGGCTCATTATGCTTTATGTGCTCCTCTTTCAAACATGTTGGACTATCATCTTATGAATTTTCAAAGAATTTTCTTAATAAATGTTGAAATTATAGACACATAAACACCAGGTATCGTTTCGTTTTTGACTCAGTATATATATATATTGACAAAATGTTGCTACCAAGTCATGTTGTCCATGTTTATAAATACATGTAGGCCAACAGTCTGGTGGAAAAAAACAAGGAATTTCTATGGTCAACAGTGTGACCTGGGTTGGGGATTTGCGTCAGGGAATCACTTAATAACAATATTAAGAAATAAACATGTTTAATGCAAGTAAGATACTACAAATATCATCATAGTATATGACAGCAATGTTTCTACACAGATATTCAAAAAGATGCAAATCATAAAACATTGATGAACATTATTTATATACATGTAGTCTAAATACATATGCAATTGCATAAGAAATTATACATTTCTAACAACTTGAGCAAATATTTATGATGTTTTAGTTTATTAACAATAAAGTGGACAACGATGGCCCTATATCGCTCACCTGACTCCATTGTTCACACAAGGGTGTCATGCAACAACTATGAATATCATACATTGATCAATCTTACTAAATGTCGGTGGTAGATTTTCCGAAGAATTTGTAATATTTTGAGATGGAAGAATTTGTACCATGATGACAAGTAAATACTAAATCATAAATGGTGACTATAGACCCTATGGTTGCTGAGGAGAAGACGCTTGAACATGTTGATTGTGACGACGTCGGACGAGCGGTAACCATATACATTGTATGTAGTTTCTTCAACACTTGCTAAAGTTTTTCAAGATTTACGCATCTATAAACTACACGAGGGGATGCTATATTGGGTTGTCCGCTTTAAACATCGTAAAAGGTTATTGACGGAAATAAACTAATGATCGAAAATGGATAACGGCTATTTTGAACATTGTGCGTAATTTCCACTTGTTTTCCATAGAAACTACCGCCAATCTGTAGGAGTAAACAGGTCAAGTGGTTGGGAAATATTTCTCCATAATTTAAATATGTAATTAATTGATGGCTGTTTGGGTCAGGCAGTCAGTGATTAAGTTTGGCTGAAATCTTGGGAAGAAGTCACTTATTCCTAACTTATTCTCACACTATTCATAGTTAGAAATTTGAAAATTTACAGAGAAGTATAACTTCAACTACTGTGTTCAAGAATGTATGTTTAAATGTTAAACCAAATTGACCTGCATAGCCTACAGTAAATAAATATGTTATTGCTCTCTATCGTGACATGTATTTCACTAATATTCCAACACATTCAAGACACTGTATAGAGTGTTTTCCATAAATCACAATAAATGGTACAATGATCATCTTATTATTTTGCTATGTCTCATCACAGACAACCACTATGACACATTTGACTGTTCACATACGGAACGATACAGTACAACCGAACATCTGTGACCATCTGCAGCAAATATGTATTCCTGTAAAAGACAATATATAAATTCTTGTTATTGTATATATAGGCCCAATAGCTGTAGATTACTGTAATTGACATTGGCTTTCTGGCATTAGTGTCAAAATCACTGGAATTCAAAAATAAATACAGGAACAAAAATTTTGGTATTATAATTTTTAGTGGCTTTACTGCGAGTACTATGTGTGCACTACAATAACGTGGGTTCTTGGAAACATGATCTGATCGGACAAATCTATAATGTGGACCAATCTCTGAGTTTGTTGAATGCTAGACTTCATGTGTATTTCCAGGATCCTATCTACATGTTCCTGGTACTTGCAAAAAATAATCCACCATATTGGAAATCTTAAAATCATCAAAAATTATGGGAATTATAATAGCAATAGTAAATGAATTTAAAATGGTAGATATATTGAATGGCAATTGGCAGTTTCGTGGAATCAAGTATAAGTTTTGAGAAGCGATTAAGAAAAAACGGCAGACAATACTGGCAAAGAACATGGTATCAATTGTGAGAACAAATTGTCAATAAATCACAAAGTTGTGATAAACTTCAGCCAAACATGGAGATGACTATTTCGTAATTGCTACAATCAACATGACCTATCCCACATCATGGCCGTTACCTTTCAGGATGATCATTACCTTGTGGACCATACCACATCACTGATCAGTCAATTGTAACCCCCCAACTCTCCTCCCCATCATATATAATTGTAAATGCTACATGTTCCAAAATGATAAAACATTCTCAACTCTCAAGATGAATATCAAGCATTTTTGATTGGCTGATTCTGGGTATCAACCCACTATGGTACAGAATTTGAAAATAGTTTTATAATCCTGGACGTACTATTTTTATGTTTGAATCTACATAATTTTATGCAGCAGTGCTTATTCGAAAGTGGTGACAACGGCAGGATCTTCAGGTTTATTGTTTGTCGCTCCATTTGTGAATTCGAATTATCTTCCTCGCATACTAACTTTTGTGATTTTAAAAATCTCAGACATTGGCACAATTCAATTATGGCAGGCTTGTATATACAAGGACTGAAACTAAATGTTATGTCGATCCGTTGCATATTAATGACAATTTCTTCATATTATCATCAACATATGTAATCTGAGTTAACTACAAACTGTTTTGGCACCATAGGCACCAATTACAGGCCATGATATTGTGATATTAATAGTTTGACACTGGTCAGACAAATGATTAAAATGCATACAAAATCTGATGTGTCTGACATGAGGAGTATTTCTCACTAGGGTTTTCACGGTTACACGTGTAAACGGAGCCGTGTCGTGTAATAGCAATACAAGTGTACTAATTGAGTAACCGTGTACACTATCTTAATTGATGACATCGTATAATGAAGCTTAGTGACGTAATAAAATCATAGCATCGACCATTTCACTGAATTTTGTGAGACATAGTACATGTCAAGGTTGGCCGGGAAATACTGGGAGCGGGAAATAATCATGGCGAATAAACAGTGTAAATGATGTCATGCCGTGTACAAAGGATCGTGTACACGTTTACAAAAATCTGTACAGGTGGCAGCCCTATTTTTCACACATACATGTATCAACATTACCCGACATGCCTGAAACATATGCTCTGCACATCATCTCGAGCACCATACATGTCAAGTGATTATAGGATTCCTCCAGCGGTTCAAGAGATTTGAGAGGACACAAATTTGTGACGGGCAGACGGAGACCATTAAGTAATGCATGTTAAATATACAGAGATGCTACTAACAAAGGGTATTAAATAATGAAAATAAAATTACAGAGAATGTAGAAGTGGAATTCGCAGTTACAATTGCAAGGCAATGCACTTAAATTTCACATAATTATTGTCTTATCTGCCTTGTGGCGATGGATTAACCCTTTCCTTCATAGAGATTTAGGTTAGTATACTATAGTATTATATCTCCATACAAACGACAGCCATTTAGTTATAGTGCAGTGGATAAGTAGTCACCATATCTATCCAACTCCATAGATATTACTGGGAAAACATGAGATTCTGGCTTGCATTATGAACATTGGTTTGGCTACTACATTGTCAATGTATGTCGTATTGGTAATGGCATCAAGAGGTGCTTCTATGGGGGAAAGGGTTAATATAAGTTGTAGGAACTTGTTTCGCAATCAAGTTAAACTAAATTTGTATAAACTAAATGTGGATTGTTTTGGCAAATACTTGCACCATGATGAAATCCAAGGAATGCCATTGAGCTTGAATCTGTAACTTAACATCCTAGGTTGGAATGTCCTAAAAATAATAAAACATGTACACCAGTGAGTTGTTTTAACAGGAGCAGGGTAATACACATGTCGACGAAAACCATGCCCAGTTAAAGTGCTGTCACCCTTTTTGAGTATTTACTCATTGAAAAACAAATTAATATTAGTTTGTCTTGCTGAGAAATTGAATTTTCCATTTGGAAACTGATAGCATGTTGAGCAAAGAAAACACAGATAAAACAGAAGAAACAACTTAAGATGTATATACTTTTTGGAAGTATTCAGGGATAGTAACACTGGGATATGAAGTGTTTGGAGGTACTAATATATAAATGGTAGTTCAGGGATTCTATTCAGTAGGACGTCAGATTTCGCACTGATCAATAAAGTGGCCCTATATGCAACAATTGTAAAGAAATATGTTCCAATTATAGCGCCTATCCAGAGTCTTTATATATATAATAAGTGTTCTTCAAATAAATCACAATTTAAAAAAAAAACATGCATGTATATATGTATGTTATATAATAATTTCACAAAACGTTTGCCGCATCCAGCCAGATTTCACTCAAAAGACGCAGGTTTATTCATCAAAAAATATAATTTTCAACGAGGTGCTTCAGTAGTGTAGATTAATAATGACACAATACTAATGAAAATCACTTGACTATTTCCTGAATACCCCCCTAAACTACAAACAAGAAAAACACATTAATAAATTGTTGACTGCTAAAATTATAAAATTATTGAGCCGAGTTAAATGCAGATATAATTATTACTAGTCTGCACAGTAATTTACCCTTTTTTGATAATAATGGGTTTCAGTCATCACATCTATACAGTCTGGTGGACAGTTCCGGCTTGACAGGTTCCCAGCCGCTCCCTTGTCTAAGTCAACACAACCAAGGTGGAACCCATCCATTACAAATTGCGCTGCATCATCATCTTTGTATCATAATTGTGTTAGCGACAGAGGCAATGTAGCATGTTGTCTGGAACCGAGTCTACCACGCTGTGTTTCCACTTCCTGGACATTGTGATGTCAACCTAGTAGAATAAAAGGTGTGTTTTGCATATAAATCGACAGTTATGAAATGCTAAACTGTCTAATCTTATCAGTGATTATTATGACATTGCAATTACTTTAGTTGGTGTCGGTTCTTCAGACTGCCCAGTTAATTGGTTAATCCAGTTGGAAGTGTGGAAGGCTTGCAAGAAGGCAGCCATGTGTTCAAGCCCCCAGGACACAGGTTTTCAGGGAGTTAAACATGTTTGCTACACTCCTTGTCGTTAGTCAAAGGCATATATTATGTGGATTTGCTAAATAAACATTGGTGTTGTTGTTGTATAATTAGAAGTCATTGCAGATATAGCGTGTGAATGACATTTTCTGCTTAAAGCATAGGAAAGAAACGTTTGCCTTGCCAGGGGTATTTACAATGTAGCGGCATCGGTTATCTTTAGTGTTGTTGATGGTGTAAAGGACAATGAGTAGCTTTATTTTGCGAGTAATTCTCAGCACCTCATACTTGTCTGTACATTTACAAAGAACAGGAGGGAGAAGTGTAGCGATTCGGCACAGTCTATACATCAGACTGCACATGCCCATTTAGGAGAGCCAACTTGCAAGCGGGTGGTCGTGGTTCAATCCCTGCACCATTTTACTTTTTTGTATGTATGCATGTTCCATTAATATCAAACCCCTTGCACGGACCTAGCCATGTTTTCATGGTCAGGGTTAGCCGACAAATACTAAGCAATGTGTGTTAGGTGCCTTGCAACAGCCAACAATGACACTACATATGTGACCTGACCGATCATACAACCCGGGACAGTTCCATACCAAATCCGACGCTCTACCAATGGACCAAGGACGCTAGTCCTATATATCTAACTGATATATAATTATACAATATATATATAAGATCTCTACATAAAATATATAATTGAGGTTTAGCATTTAGAATTTGAAAAATGCCTGGATTAGTGATACACAGGTACAACACAAAAAAACATTGTTTGGCCTATGGTCATATATTAATGTTACTTACTATATGACCATAGGGCAAAACAGTGTGTCTTGTGCCTGTGCCTGGATAGTAAAAGGTCACATTTTTCAAGTCTAAATATTACTACAAGGACGCCACCCATTTTTCTTCAACAATTCCATGGGAAATCCAGGACACAGGTGTACATAATTGTAAAGTTTTTAAAAGATCCCAACATACCCAAACTCATTAAATGCATTAAACAATGCAAAAACACATACATATAAATACACAAACACAATATAATAATAGTATATTAACATACTGATACCGGAATGTAATGATGTATCACGGGAACACAATTTTAATACGTTTTAACAAAATACCCCACCCACCACAATTCAAGTCTATGATAAATAATACGCATTAAATTGTTAATGCCGTTATGTAACAGGACCTGGTGGAAACTAATATAGTCGCACGTGTTGCAATATTTATATGTTGCGACCTTCAAGATAAATGGGTTTATCTCTGATGACAAATATATATCGTGATCTGATTGACTGGTCGAGAAAAGGATGTTACGTACAAAGCAGTTCAATGTAACTGAATGCTATGATTGTTGGAAAGTAGGTCAACATTGAAACACAGGTTCTAATAATAATTACACCAAACAGACTACATCTATCTTCCAGTATCATAAAGAAATATTTCTAAATCAAAACGATATTACTTACTTGTTATTATTATTAGACATATAACGTTGCTAACATTATATCACAGGCTGCAAAACATGAAATCCTGGTCTATTCTGTTCTCCGTAAAATGGCGTTATTTTTTATTAAATTGTACATGTATGTATACAATTACTGTGTAGTGATTTTTTTTGCCAACAACGCTCAACACCAAACATATTTTCCCAATAACAACTCACTAACATTTCACCCCATGGATTGATGTTCCTAAACGTAACGGACTATTATAAATAAACAAATATAACAAAAGTATATGGAACTATTTTAAAATAGTTTAATATTGTTGGGTTCGTCTGTGAGGTCGATCGATTCTATTACATGATGGGGGAGATGGGTTTTTATCTGCATTTACAGACACTGATATTATACATAAATAGAGTTATATCATTTTAACAACATATTAATACTAGAAGAACGACTTAGTAAGTTAATAATATGACAAGAAATGACATAAATAGAACATGTTTGACATGTATACAACATTGTTATATTTTATTACATCCCTAATTGCTGGGTAAATCCATTTTTACCCCAATTCCAATAATACAAAAGAATAGTTATACAGAATTGT
>CM026395.1:50690143-50711672 GCA_014843695.1 Archivesica marissinica | reverse complement strand
CTGATCAATACAGACTAGGATTTGGCGAATAGGGCACAGATCAATACAGTCTAGGGTGTGGAGAATAGGGCACTGATCAATACAGAGTATGATTTGGAGAAGAGGGCACTGATCAATACAGAGTAGGATTTGGAGAAGAGGGCACTGATCAATACAGACTAGGATTTGGCGACTAGGGCACAGACCAATACAGTCTAGGATTTGGAGGATAGGGCACTGATCAATGCAGACTAGGATGTAGAGAATAGGGCACTGATCAATACAGACTAAGATTTGGAGAATAGGTCACTCATCAAAACAGACTAGGATTTGGAGAATAGGGGACTGAACAATAGAGACTAGGATTCGGAGTATAGGGCACTGATCAAAACAGACTAGGATATGGAGAATAGGGTACTGATCAATAAAGACTAGGATTTGGAGAATAGGGCAGTGAACAATACAGTCTAGGATATGGAGAATAGGGCACTGATCAATAAAGACTAGGATTTGGAGATTAGGGCACTGATCAATACAGACTAGGATTTGGCGAATAAGGCACTGATCAATACAGACTAGGATTTGGAGAATAGGGCACTGATCAATACAGACTAGGATTTGGCGAATAGGGCACTGAACAATACAGACTAGAATTTGGCGAATAGGGCACTGATCAATACAGACTAAGATTTGGAGGATAAGGCACTGATCAATACAGACTAGGCTTTGGAGAATAGAGCACTAATCAATACAGACTAGGATTTGGAGAATAGGGCACTGATCATTACAGACTAGGATTTGGAGAATAGGACACTGATCAATACAGAGTAGGATTTGGAGAATAGGGCACTGAACAATACAGACTACGACTTGTAGAATATGGCATTGATCAATACAGACTAGGATTTGGAGAATAGGGCATTGATCAATACAGACTAGGATTTGGAGAATAGGGCACTGATCAATACAGACTAGGATTTGGAAAATAGGGCACTGATCAATACAGACTAGGATTTGGAAAATAGGGCACTGATCAATACAGACTATGATTTGGAGAATAGGGCACTGATCAATACAGAGCATGATTTGGAGAATAGGGCACTGATCAATACAGAGCAGGATTTGGAGAAGAGGGCACTGATTAATACAGACTAGGATTTGGCGAATAGGGCACAGATCAATACAGTCTAGGATTTGGATGCTAAGGCACTGACCAATACAGACTAGAATTTGGAGGATAAGGCACTGCTCAATACAGACTAGGATTTGGAGAAGAGGGCACTGATCAATACAGACTAGGATTTGGCGACTAGGGCACAGACCAATACAGTCTAGGATTTGGAGGATAGGGCACTGATCAATGCAGACTAGGATGTAGAGAATAGGGCACTGATCAATACAGACTAAGATTTGGAGAATAGGTCACTCATCAAAACAGACTAGGATTTGGAGAATAGGGGACTGAACAGTACAGACTAGGATTCGGAGTATAGGGCACTGATCAAAACAGACTAGGATATGGAGAATAGGGTACTGATCAATAAAGACTAGGATTTGGAGAATAGGGCACTGAACAATACAGTCTAGGATGTGGAGAATAGGGCACTGATCAATAAAGACTAGGATTTGGAGATTAGGGCACTGATCAATACAGACTAGGATTTGGCGAATAGGGCACTGATCAATACAGACTAGGATTTGGAGAATAGGGCACTGATCAATACAGACTAGGATTTGGCGAATAGGGCACTGAACAATACAGACTAGAATTTGGCGAATAGGGCACTGATCAATACAGACTATGATTTGGAGAATATGGCACTGATCAATACAGACTAGGATTTGGAGAATAGGGCACTGATCAATACAGACTAGGATTTGGAGAATAGGGCACTGATCAATACAGACTAGGATTTGGAGAATAGGGCACTGATCAATACAGACTAGGATTTGGAGAATAGGGCACTGATCAAAACAGACTAGGCTTTGGAGAATAGGACACTGGTCAATACAGAGTAGGATTTGGAGAATAGGGCACCGAACAATACAGACTAGGATTTGTAGAATATGGCATTGATCAATACAGAGTAGGATTTGTAGAATATGGCATTGATAAATACAGAGTAGGATTTGGAGAATAGGGCACTGAACAATACAGTCTAGGATGTGGAGAATAGGGCACTGATCAATACAGACTAGGATTTGGAGGATAAAGCACTGCTCAATACAGATTAGGATTTGGAGAATAGGGCACTGATCAATACAGACTAGGATTTGGAGAATAGGGCACTGATCAATACAGACTAGGATTTGGAAAATAGGGCACTGATCAATACAGAGTAGAATTTGGAGAATAGGGCACTGATCAATACAGAGTAGAATTTGGAGAATAGGGCACTGATTAATACAGACTAGGATTTGGAGATTAGAGCACTGATCTATACAGACTAGGGTTGGAGCATAGGGCACTGATCAATACAGACTAGGAGATGGAGAATAGGGCACTGCTCAATACAGACTAGGATTTGGAGAATAGGGCACTGATCAATACAGACTAGGCTTTGGAGAATAGGACACTGATCAATACAGAGTAGGATTTGGAGAATAGGGCACTGAACAATACAGACTACGACTTGTAGAATATGGCATTGATCAATACAGACTAGGATTTGGAGAATAGGGCATTGATCAATACAGACTAGGATTTGGAGAATAGGGCACTGATCAATACAGACTAGGATTTGGAAAATAGGGCACTGATCAATACAGACTAGGATTTGGAGAAGAGCGCACTGATCAGTACAGACTAGGATTTGGAAGATAAGGCAATGATCAATACAGACTAGGCTTTGGAGAATAGGGCACTGATCAATACAGAGTAGGATTTGGAGAATAGGGCACTGATCAATACAGACTATGATTTGGAGAATAGGGCAATGATCAATACAGACTATGATTTGGAGAATAGGGCACTGATCAATAGAGACTAGGATTTAGAGGATAAGGCACTGATCAATACAGACTAGGCTTTGGAGAATAGGGCACTGATCAATACAGAGTAGGATTTGGAGAATAGGGCACTGATCAATACAGAGTAGGATTTGGAGAATAGGGCACTGATCAATACAGACTATCATTTGTAGAATAGGGCACTGATCAATACAGACTATGATTTGGAGAATAGGGCACTGATCAATATAGACTAGGATTTGGAGGATAAGGCACTGATCAATACATACTAGGCTTTGGAGAATAGGGCACTGATCAATGCAGACTAGGATATTGAGAATAGGACACTAATCAATACAGACTAGGATTTGGAGAATAGGGCACTGATCAATACAGACTAGGATTTGGAGGATAAGGCACTGATCAATACAGACTAGGCTTTGGAGAATAGGGCACTGATCAATACACACTAGGATTTGGAGAATAGGGCACTGTTCAATACAGAGCAGGATTTGGAGAATAGGGAACTGATCAAAACAGACTAGGATTTGGAGATTAGAGCACTGTTCAATATTGAATAGGAGATGGAGAATAGGGAACTGAACAAAACAGACTAGGATTTTGGAAATAGGGCACTGATCAATACAGACTAGGATTTGGAGAATAGGGCACTGATCAATACAGAGTAGGATTTGGAGGATAAGGCAATGATCAATACAGACTAGGATTTGTAGGATAAGGCACTGATCAATACAGACTAGGATTTGGAGAATAGGGCACAGATCAATACAGAGCAGGATTTGGAGAATAGGGCACTGATCAATACAGACTAGGATTCTGAGAATAGGACACTAATCAATACAGACTAGGCTTTGGAGAATAGGGCACTGATCAATACAGAGCATGATTTGGAGAATATGGCACTGATCAATACAGACTAGGCTTTGGAGAATAGGGCACTGATCAATACAGAGTAGGATTTGTAGAATATGGCATTGATCAATACAAAGTAGGATTTGTAGAATATGGCATTGATAAATACAGAGTAGGATTTGGAGAATAGGGCACTGAACAATACAGACTAGGATTTGTAGAATAGGGCACTGATCAATACAGACTAGGATTTGGAGAATAGGGCACTGATCAATACAGACTAGGATTTGGAGATTAGAGCACTGCTCTATACAGACTAGGGTTGGAGCATAGGGCACTGATAAATACAGACTAGGAGATGGAGAATAGGGCACTGATCAATACAGACTAGGATTTGGAGAATAGGGCAATGATCAATACAGACTAGGATTTGGAGAATAGGGCACTGATCAATACAGACTAGGCTTTGGAGAATAGGACACTGATCAATACAGAGTAGGATTTGGAGAATAGGGCACTGAACAATACAGACTACGACTTGTAGAATATGGCATTGATCAATACAGACTAGGATTTGGAGAATAGGGCATTGATCAATACAGACTAGGATTTGGAGAATAGGGCACTGATCAATACAGACTAGGATTTGGAAAATAGGGCACTGATCAATAAAGACTAGGATTTGGAGAAGAGCGCACTGATCAATACAGACTAGGATTTGGAGGATAAGGCACTGATCAATACAGACTAGGCTTTGGAGAATAGGGCACTGATCAATACAGAGTAGGATTTGGAGAATAGGGCACTGATCAATACAGAGTAGGATTTGGAGAATAGGGCACTGATCAATACAGACTATGATTTGGAGAATAGGGCACTGATCAATAGAGACTAGGATTTGGAGGATAAGGCACTGATCAATACATACTAGGCTTTGGAGAATAGGGCACTGATCAATACAGACTAGGATTTGGATAATAGGGCACTGATCAATACAGAGTAGGATTTGGAGGATAAGGCAATGACAATACAGACTAGGATTTGTAGGATAAGGCACTGATCAATGCAGACTAGGATTTGGAGAATAGGGCACTGATCAATACAGACTAGGATTCTGAGAATAGGACACTAATCAATACAGACTAGGCTTTGG
Organism: Archivesica marissinica; assembly: GCA_014843695.1. Classification (NCBI taxonomy): domain Eukaryota; kingdom Metazoa; phylum Mollusca; class Bivalvia; order Venerida; family Vesicomyidae; genus Archivesica; species Archivesica marissinica. The sequence goes on along the minus strand of CM026395.1, from coordinate 50,706,718 downwards.
AGAATAGGGCATGATCAATACAGACTAGGATGGAGAATAGGCATGATCAATACAGCTAGGTTTGGAGATAGGGCACTGTCAATACAGATAGATTTGAGAATAGGCATGATCAATACAATAGGATTTGAGAATAGGCATTAAAACAGAAGGTTGGAGTAGGCACTGTCATACAGATAGGTTGGAGATAGGGCACTGAAATACAGATAGATTGAGATAGGCATGATCATACAGATAGGTTTGGAGATAGGGATGATCAATACAGATAGGATTTGGAAATAGGGCACTGATCAATACACTAGGATTTGGAATAGGGCACTGATCAATAAGACTAGGATTTGGAGAAAGGCACTGATCAATACAGACTAGGATTTGGAGATAAGGCACTGATCAATACAGACTAGGTTTGGAGAATAGGGCACTGATCAATACCGAGTAGGATTTGGAGAATAGGGCACTGATCAATACAGAGTAGGATTTGGAGAATAGGCACTGATCAATACAGACTATGATTTGGAGAATAGGGCACTGATCAATAGAGACTAGGATTTGGAGGATAAGGCACTGATCAATACATACTAGGCTTTGGAGAATAGGGCACTGATCAATACAGACTAGGATTTGGATAATAGGGCACTGATCAATACAGAGTAGGATTTGGAGGATAAGGCAATGATCAATACAGACTAGGATTTGTAGGATAAGGCACTGATCAATGCAGACTAGGATTTGGAGAATAGGGCACTGATCAATACAGACTAGGATTCTGAGAATAGGACACTAATCAATACAGACTAGGCTTTGGAGAATAGGGCACTGATCAATACAGACTAGGAAGTGGAGAATAAGGCACTGATCAATACAGCCTAGGCTTTGGAGAATAGGGCACTGATCAATACAGAGCATGATTTGGAGAATATGGCACTGATCAATACAGACTAGGATTTTTAGAATAGGACACTAATCAATACAGAGTAGGATTTGGAGGATAGGGCAATGATCAATACAGACTAGGATTTGGAGAATAGGGCAAAGATTAATACAGACTAGGATTTGGAGAATAGGGCAATGATCAATACAGACTAGGATTTGGAGAATAGGGCATTGATCAATACAGACTAGGATTTGGAGAATAGGTCACTCTTCAAAACAGACTAGGATTTGGAGAATAGAGGACTGAACAATACAGACTAGGATTTGGAGTATAGGGCACTGATCAAAACAGACTAGGATTTGGAGAATAGGGCAATGATCAATACAGACTAGGAGTTGGTGAATATGGCACTGAACAATACAGACTAGGATTTGGAGAATAGGGCACTGATCAATACAGACTAGGCTTTGGAGAATAGGACACTCATCAATACAGAGTAGGATTTGGAGAATAGGGCCCTGATCAATGCAGACTAGGATTTGGAGAATAGGGCACTGATCAATACAGAGTAGGATTTGGAGAATAGGGCACTGATCAATACAGAGTAGGATTTGGAGAATAGGGCACTGATCAGTATAGAGTAGGATATGGAGAATAGTGCACTACTCAATACAGACTAGGATTTGGAGAATAGGTCACTGATCAATACAGACTAGGATTTGGAGAATATGGCACTCATCAATACAGACTAGGATTTGGAAGATAGGGCACTGATCAATACAGACTAGGATTTGGAGAAGAGGGCACTGATCAATACAGAGTAGGATTTGGACGATAAGGCACTGATCAATACAGATTAGGCTATGGAGATTAGGGCACTGATCAATACAGAGAAGGATTTGGACGATAAGGCACTGAACAATACAGACTAGGATTTGGAAGTTAGGGCACTGATCAATACAGACTAGGATTTGGAGAATAGGGCACTGAACAATACAGACTAGGATTTGGAAAATAGGGCACTGATCAATACAGACTAGGAATTGGAGATTAGGGCACTGATCAATACAGAGTAGGATTTGGAGAATAGGGCAATGATCAATACAGACTAGGATTTGGAGGATAAGGCACTGATCAATACAGACTAGGCTTTGGAGATTAGGGCACTGATCAATACAGAGTAGGATTTGGAGAATAGGGCACTGATCAATACAGACTATGATTTGGAGAATAGGGCACTGATCAATACAGACTAGGCTTTGGAGAATAGGGCACTGATCAATACAGACTAGGATTTTGAGAATAGGGCACTAATCATTACAGACTAGGATTTGGAGGATAAGGCACTGATCAATACAGACTAGGATTTGGAGAATATGGCACTGATCAATACAGACTAGGATTTGGAGAATAGGGCATTGATCAATACAGACTAGGATTTGGAGAATAGGGCATTGATCAATACAGACTAGGATTTGGAGAATAGGGCACTGATCAATACAGACTAGGATTTGGAAAATAGGGCACTGATCTATACAGAGTAGAATTTGGAGAATAGGGCATTGATCAATACAGAGTAGAATTTGGAGAATAGGGCACTGATCAATACAGACTAGGATTTGGAGATTAGAGCACTGATCTATACAGACTAGGGTTGGAGCATAGGGCACTGATCAATACAGACTAGGATTTGGAGAATAGGGCAATGATCAATACAGACTAGGATTTGGAGAAGAGGGCACTGATCAATACAGACTAGGATTTGGAGAATAGGGCATTGATCAATAAAGACTAGGATTTGGAGAATAGGGCACTGATCAATACAGACTAAGATTTGGAAAATAGGGCACTGATCAATACAGACTAGGATTTGGAGAAGAGGGCACTGATCAATACAGACTCGGATTTGGAGGATAAGGCACTGATCAATACAGACTAGGCTTTGGAGAATAGGGCACTGATCAATACAGACTATGATTTGGAGAATATGGCAATGATCAATACAGACTATGATTTGGAGAATAGGGCACTGATCAATAGAGACTAGGATTTGGAGGATAAGGCACTGATCAATACAGACTAGGCACTGATCAATACAGACTAGGCACTGATCAATACAGACTAGGCTTTGGAGAATAGGGCACTGAACAATACAGAGTAGGATTTGGAGAATAGGGCACTGATCAATACAGAGTAGGATTTGGAGAAGAGGGCACTGATCAATACAGAGTAGGATTTGGACGATAAGGCACTGATCAATACAGATTAGGCTATGGAGATTAGGGCACTGATCAATACAGAGAAGGATTTGGACGATAAGGCACTGAACAATACAGACTAGGATTTGGAAGTTAGGGCACTGATCAATACAGACTAGGATTTGGAGTATAGGGCACTGAACAATACAGACTAGGATTTGGAAAATAGGGCACTGATCAATACAGACTAGGAATTGGAGATTAGGGCACTGATCAATACAGAGTAGGATTTGGACGATAAGGCACTGATCAATACTGACTAGGCTTTGGAGAATAGGGCACTGATCAATACAGAGTAGGATTTGGAGAATAGGGCAATGATCAATACAGACTAGGATTTGGAGGATAAGGCACTGATCAATACAGACTAGGCTTTGGAGATTAGGGCACTGATCAATACAGAGTAGGATTTGGAGAATAGGGCACTGATCAATACAGACTATGATTTGGAGAATAGGGCACTGATCAATACAGACTAGGCTTTGGAGAATAGGGCACTGATCAATACAGACTAGGATTTTGAGAATAGGGCACTAATCATTACAGACTAGGATTTGGAGAATAGGGCACTGATCAATACAGACTAGGATTTGGAGAATAGGGCACTGAACAATACAGACTAGGATTTGTAGAATAGGGCACTGATCAATACAGACTAGGATTTGGAGAATATGGCACTGATCAATACAGACTAGGATTTGGAGAATAGGGCATTGATCAATACAGACTAGGATTTGGAGAATAGGGCATTGATCAATACAGACTAGGATTTGGAGAATAGGGCACTGATCAATACAGACTAGGATTTGGAAAATAGGACACTGATCTATACAGAGTAGAATTTGGAGAATAGGGCATTGATCAATACAGAGTAGAATTTGGAGAATAGGGCACTGATCAATACAGACTAGGATTTGGAGATTAGAGCACTGATCTATACAGACTAGGGTTGGAGCATAGGGCACTGATCAATACAGACTAGGAGATGGAGATTAGGGCACTGATCAATACAGACTAGGATTTGGAGAATAGGGCAATGATCAATACAGACTAGGATTTGGAGAAGAGGGCACTGATCAATACAGACTAGGATTTGGAGAATAGGGCATTGATCAATAAAGACTAGGATTTGGAGAATAGGGCACTGATCAATACAGACTAAGATTTGGAAAATAGGGCACTGATCAATACAGACTAGGATTTGGAGAAGAGGGCACTGATCAATACAGACTCGGATTTGGAGGATAAGGCACTGATCAATACAGACTAGGCTTTGGAGAATAGGGCACTGATCAATACAGACTATGATTTGGAGAATATGGCAATGATCAATACAGACTATGATTTGGAGAATAGGGCACTGATCAATAGAGACTAGGATTTGGAGGATAAGGCACTGATCAATACAGACTAGGCATTGATCAATACAGACTAGGCACTGATCAATACAGACTAGGCTTTGGAGAATAGGGCACTGAACAATACAGAGTAGGATTTGGAGAATAGGGCACTGATCAATACAGAGTAGGATTTGGAGAATAGGGCACTGATCAATACAGACAATGATTTGGAGAATATGGCAATGATCAATACAGACTATGATTTGGAGAATAGGGCACTGATCAATAGAGACTAGGATTTGGAGGATAATGCACTGATCAATACAGACTAGGCACTGATCAATACAGACTAGGCACTGATCAATACAGACTAGGCTTTGGAGAATAGGGCACTGAACAATACAGAGTAGGATTTAGAGAATAGGGCACTGATCAATACAGAGTAGGATTTGGAGAATAGGGCACTGATCAATACAGACTATGATTTGGAGAATAGGGCACTGATCAATACAGACTATGATTTGGAGAATAGGGCACTGATCAATAGAGACTAGGATTTGGAGGATAAGGCATTGATCAATACATACTAGGCTTTGGAGAATAGGGCACTGATCAATACAGACTAGGATATTGAGAATAGGACACTAATCAATACAGACTAGGATTTGGAGAATAGGGCACTGATCAATACAGACTAGGATTTGGAGGATAAAGCACTGATCAATACACACTAGGATTTGGAGAATAGGGCACTGTTCAATACAGAGCAGGATTTGGAGAATAGGGCACTGATCAAAACAGACTAGGATTTGGAGATTAGAGCACTGTTCAATATTGACTAGGAGATGGAGAATAGGGAACTGAACAAAACAGACTAGGATTTGGGAAATAGGGCACTGATCAATACAGACTAGGATTTGGAGAATAGGGCACTGATCAATACAGAGTAGGATTTGGAGGATAAGGCAATGATCAATACAGACTAGGATTTGTAGGATAAGGCACTGATCAATACAGACTAGGATTTGGAGAATAGGGCACTGATCAATACAGAGCAGGATTTGGAGAATAGGGCACTGATCAATACAGACTAGGATTTGTAGGATAAGGCACTGATCAATACAGACTAGGATTTGGAGGATAAGGCACTGATCAATACAGAGCATGATTTGGAGAATATGGCACTGATCAATACAGACTAGGATTTTGAGAATAGGACACTAATCAATACAGAGTAGGATTTGGAGGATAGGGCAATGATCAATACAGACTAGCATTTGGAGAATAGGGCAAAGATTAATACAGACTAGGATTTGGAGAATAGGGCAAAGATTAATACAGACTAGGATTTGGAGAATAGGGCAATGATCAATACAGAGTAGGATTTGGAGAATAGGGCATTGTTCAATACAGACTAGGATTTGGAGAATAGGGCATTGATCAATACAGACTAGGATTTGGAGAATAGGACACTCATCAATACAGAGTAGGATTTGGAGAATAGGGCCCTGATCAATACAGACTAGGATTTGGAGAATAGGGCACTGATCAATACAGAGTAGGATTTGGAGAATAGGGCACTGATCAATACAGAGTAGGATTTGGAGAATAGGGCACTGATCAGTATAGAGTAGGATTTGGAGAATAGTTCACTACTCAATACAGACTAGGATTTGGAGAATAGGGCACTGATCAATACAGAGTAGGATTTGGACGATAAGGCACTGATCAATACAGATTAGGCTATGGAGATTAGGGCACTGATCAATACAGAGTAGGATTTGGACGATAAGGCACTGAACAATACAGACTAGGATTTGGAGAATAGGGCACTGAACAATACGGACTAGGATTTGGAAAATAGGGCACTGATCAATACAGACTAGGATTTGGAGATTAGGGCACTGATCAATACAGAGTAGGATTTGGACGATAAGGCACTGATCAATACTGACTAGGCTTTGGAGAATAGGGCACTGATCAATACAGAGTAGGATTTGGAGAATAGGGCAATGATCAAGACAGACTAGGATTTGGAGGATAAGGCACTGATCAATACAGACTAGGCATTGGAGAATAGGGCACTGATCAATACAGAGTAGGATTTGGAGAATAGGGCACTGATCAATACAGACTATGATTTGGAGAATAGGGCAATGATCAATACAGACTAGGATTTGGAGGATAAGGCACTGATCAATACAGACTAGGATTTGGAGACTAGGGCACTGATCAATACAGACTAGGATTTGGAGAATAGAGCACTGATCAATACAGAGTAGGATTTGGAGAATAGGGCACTGATCAATACAGACTAGGATTTGGAGAATAGGGCATTGATCAATACAGACTAGGATTTGGAGAATAGGACACTAATCAATACAGACTAGGATTTGGAGAATAGGGCACTGATCAATACAGACTAGGATTTGGAGAATAGGTCACTGTTCAATACAGAGCAGGATTTGGAGAATAGGGCACTGATCAAAACAGACTAGGATTTGGAGATTAGAGAACAGTTCAATATTGACTACGAGATTGAGAATAGGACACTGAACAATACAGACTAGGATTTGGAAAATAGGGCACTATTCAATACAGACTAGGATTTGGAGAATAGAGCACTGATCAATACAGAGTAGGATTTGGAGGATAAGGTAATGATCAATAAAGACTAGGATTTGGAGGATAAGGCACTGATCAAAACAGACTAGGATTTGGAGATTAGAGCCCTGCTCAATACAGACTAGGATTTGCAGAATAGAGCACTGATCAATACAGACTAGGATTTGGAGTATAGGGCACTGATCAAAACAGACTAGGAGTTGGAGAATAGGGCACTGAACAATAGAGACTAGGATTTGGAGAATAGGGCACTGATCAATACAGACTAGGATTTGGAGAATAGGGCACTGATCAATACAGACTAGGATTTGGAGAATAGGGCATTGATCAATACAGGCTAGGATTTGGAGAATAGGGCACTGATCAATACAGACTAGGATTTGGAAAATAGGGCACTGATCAATACAGACTAGGATTTGGAAAATAGGGCATTGATCAATACAGACTAGGATTTGGAGAATAGTGCACTGATCAATACAGAGTAAGATTTGGAGGATTGGGAACTGATCAATACAGAGTATAATTTGGAGAATAGGGCACTGATCTATACAGACTAGGATTTGGAGAATAGGGCACTGATCAATACAGACTATGATTTGGAGAATAGGGCATTGATCAATACAGACTAGGATTTGGAGAATAAGGCATTGATCAATACAGACTAGGATTTGGAGAATAGGGTACTGATCAATACAGACTAGGATTTGGAGAATAGTGCACTGATCCATACAGAGCAGGATTTGGAGAATAGGGCACTGATCAGTATAGAGTAGGATTTGGAGAATAGTGCACTACTCAATACAGACTAGGATTTGGAGAATAGGGCACTGATCAATACAGACTAGGATTTGGAGAATAGGGCACTGATCAATACAGACTAGGCTTTGGGAGAATAGGGCACTGATCAATACAGATTAGGATTTGGAGAATAGGGCACTGATCAATACAGACTATGATTTGGAGAATAGGGCAATGATCAATACAGACTAGGATTTGGAGGATACGGCACTGATCAATACAGACTAGGATTTGGAGAATAGGGCACTCATCAATACATACTAGGATATGTAGAATAGGGCTCTGATCAATATAGACTAGGATTTGGAGGATAAGGCACTGATCAATACAGACTAGTATTTGGAGAATAGGGCACTGATCAATACAGACTAGGATATGTAGAATAGGGCACTGATCAATACAGACTAGGATTTGGAGAATAGGGCACTGATCAATACAGAGTAGGCTTTGGAGAATAGGGCACTGATCAATACAGACTAGGATTTGGAGAATAGGGCACTGATCAATACAGAGCATGATTTGGAGAATAGGGCACTGATCAATACAGACTAGGATTTGGAGAATAGGGCACTGATCAAAACAGACTAGGATTTGGAGATTAGAGCACTGTTCAATATTGACTAGGACATGGAGAATAGGGCACTGAACAATACAGACTAGGATTTGGAAAATAGGGCACTGATCAATACAGAGTAGGATTTGGAGGATAAGGCACTGATCAATACAGAATAGGATTTGTAGATTAGGGCACTGATCAATACAGAGCAGGATTTGGGGAATAGGGCACTGATCAATACAGACTATGATTTGGAGAATAGGGCACTGATCAATACAGACTATGATTTGGAGAATAGGGCAATGATCAATACAGAGCAGGATTTGGGGAATAGGGCACTGATCAATACAGACTATGATTTGGAGAATAGGGCACTGATCAATACAGAGCAGGATTTGGAGAATAGGGCACTGATCAATACAGACTAGGATTTTGAGAATAGGGCACTAATCAATACAGATTAGGATTTGGAGAATAGGGCACTGATCAATACAGACTATGATTTGGAGAATAGGGCAATGATCAATACAGAGCAGGATTTGGAGAATAGGGCACTGATCAATACAGACTAGGATTTGGAGAATAGGGCACTGATCAATACAGACTAGGCTTTGGAGAATAGGGCACTAATCAATACAGACTAGGATTTGGAGAATAGGGCACTGATCAATACAGACTAGGATTTGGAGAATAGGGCACTGTTCAATACAGAGCAGGATTTGGTGAATAGGGCACTGATCAAAACAGACAAGGATTTGGAGATTAGAGCACTATTCAATATTGACTAGGATTTCGAGAATAGGGCACTGATCAATACAGACTCGGATTTGGCGAATAGGGCACTGATCAATACAGACTAGGATTTGGAGTTTAGGGCACAGATCAATACAGACTAGGATTTGGCTAATAGGGCACTGATCAATACATACTAGGATTTGGAGGATAGGGCACTGATCAATACAGTCTAGGGTGTGGAGAATATGGCACTGATCAATACAGAGTAGGATTTGGAGAATAGGGCACTGATCAATACAGAGTAGGATTTGGAGGATTAGGAACTGATCAATATAGACTAGGATTTTGCGAATAGGGCACTGATCAATACATTCTAGGATTTGGAGGATAGGGCACTGATCACTAGGATGTAGAGATTAGGGCACTGAACAATACAGACTAGGATTTGGAGAATAGGTCACTCATCAAAACAGACTAGGATTTGGAGAATAGAGGACTGAACAATACAGACTAGGATTTGGAGAATAGGGCACTGATCAAAACAGACTAGGATATGGAGAATAGGGTACTGATCAATAAAGACTAGGATTTGGAGAATAGGGCAATTATCAATACAGACTAGGATTTGGAGAATAGGGCACTGATCAATACAGACTAGGATTTGGAGAATAGAGGACTGAACAATACAGACTAGGATTTGGAGTATAAGGCACTGACCAAAACAGACTAGGATATGGAGAATAGGGTACTGATCAATAAAGACTAGGATTTGGAGAATAGGGCAATGATCAATACAGACTAGGAGTTGGAGAATAGGGCACTGAACAATACAGACTAGGATTTGGAGAATAGGGCACTGATCAATACAGACTAGGATTTGGAGAATAGGGCACTGAACAATACAGACTAGGATTTGGAGAATAGGGCACTGAACAATACAGACTACGATTTGGAGGATAGGGCACTGATCAATACAAACTAAGATTTGGAGAATAGGGCACTGATCAATACAGACTATGATTTGGAGAATAGGGCACTGATCAAAACAGACTAGGATTTGGAGAATAGGGCACTGATCAATACAGACTAGGATTTGGAAAATATGACACGGATCAATACAGACTAGGATGTGGAGAATATGGCACTGATCAATACAGAGTAGGATTTGGCGAATAGGGCACTGATCAATACAGACTAGGATTTGGAGGCTAAGGCACTGACCAATACAGACTAGAATTTGGAGGATAAGGCACTGCACAATACAGCCTTGAATTTGGAGAATAGGGAACTGATCAATACAGACTAGGATTTGGAGAATAGGGCACTGATCAATACAGACTAGGATTTGGAGAATAGGGCACTGATCAATACAGACTAGGCTTTGGAGAATAGGGCACTGATCAATACGGAGTAGGATTTGGAGAATAGGGCACAGAACAATACAGACTAGGATTTGTAGAATATGGCATTTATCAATACAGACTAGGATTTGGAGAATAGGGCATTGATAAATACAGACTAGGATTTGGAGAATAGGGCACTGATCAATACAGACTAGGATTTGGAGAATAGGACACTGATCAATACAGACTAGGATTTGGAAAATAGGGCACTGATCAATACAGACTAGGATTTGGAGAATAGGGCACTGATCAATACAGACTAGGATTTGGAGAATAGGGCACTGATCAATACAGAGTAGGAATTGGAGAATAGGGCACTGATCAATACAGACTAGGATTTGGAGAATAGGGCACTGATCAATACAGACTAGGATTTGGAGAATATGGCACTGATCAATACAGACTAGGATTTGGAGAATAGGGCACTGATCAATACAGACTAGGATTTGGAGAATAGGGCACTGATCAATACAGACTAGGATTTGGAGAATAGGGAACTGATCAATACAGAGTAGGATTTGGAGAATAGGGCACTGATCAATACAGACTAGGATTTGGAGAATAGAGCACTGATCATACAGATAGGTTGGAGATAGGGCACTGATCAATACAGACTAGGATTTGGAGAATAGGGCACTGATCAATACAGACTAGGATTTGGAGAATAGGGCACTGATCAATACAGACTAGGATTTGGAGAATAGGGCACTGATCAATACAGACTAGGATTTGGAGAATAAGGCACTGATCAATACAGACTAGGCTTTGGAGAATAGGGCACTGATCAATACAGAGTAGGATTTGGAGAATAGGGCAATGATCAATACAGACTAGGATTTGGAGAATAGGGCACTGATCAATACAGAGTAGGATTTGGAGTATAGGGCACTGATCAATGCAGACTAGGATTTGGAGAATAGGGCACTGATCAATACAGACTAGGATTTGGAGAATAGGTCACTGATCAATACAGACTAGGTTTGGAGAATAGGGGACTGATCAATACAGAGTAGGATTTGGAGAATAGGGGACTGAACAATACAGACTAGGATTTGTAGTATATGGTATTGATCAATACAGAGTAGGATTTGTAGAATATGGTATTGATCAATAAGAGTAGGATTTGGAGAATAGGGCATGATCAGTACAGACTAGGATTTGTAGAATAGGTCACTGATCAATACAGACTATGATTTGGAGAATAGGGCACTGATCAATACAGACTAGGATTTGGAGAATAGGGCATTGATCAATACAGATTAGGATTTGGAGAATATGGCATTGATCAATACAGACTAGGATTTGGAGAATATGGCACTGATCAATACAGAGTAGGATTTGGGAATAGGGCACTGATCAATACAGAGTAGGATTTGGAGGTAGGGCACTGATCAATACAGAGTAGAATTTGGAGGATAGGGCACTGTCAATACAGCTTGGATTTGGAGATTATGGACTGATCTATACAGACTAGGATTTGGAGAATAGGGCACTGATCAATACAGACTAGGATTTGGAGAATAGGGCTCTGATCAATACAGACTAGGATTTGGAGGATAGGGCACTGATCAATACAGAGTAGTATTTGGAGAATAGGGCACTGATCAATACAGACTAGGATTTGTAGAATATGGTTTTTGTGGTTTGGGTGGGTTGTTTGTGGTTTGGGTGGGCACTGATCAATACAGACTAGGATTTGGAGAATAGGGCACTGATCAATACAGAGTAGGATTTGGAGAATAGGGCACTGATCAATACAGACTAGGATTTGGAGAATAGGGCACTGATCAGTACAGAGTATGATTTGGAGAATAGTGCACTGATCAATACAGACTAGGATTTGGAGAATAGGGCACTGATCAAGACAGACTAGGATTTGGAGTATTGGTGTTGTGGTTTGTTGGGTGTTGTGGTTTGGGGGGGTGTTGTGGGTTGGGGTTGGGTGTTGGTGGTTTGGGTTGGGTGTTTGGTTTGGGTGGTGTTTGTGGGTTGGGTAGGGCACTGTTCAATATTGACTAGGAGATGGAGAATAGGGCACTGAACAATACAGACTAGGATTTGGAAAATAGGGCACTGATCAATACAGATGGTTTGGGTGGGTGTTGGTAGGATTTGGAGGATAAGGCACTGATCAATACAGAATAGGATTTGTAGATTAGGGCACTGATCAATACAGAGTAGGATTTGGGTGGGTGTTGTGGTTTGGGGTGGTGTTGTTGGTTTGGGAATAGGGCACTGATCAATACAGAGTATGATTTGGAGAATAGGGCACTGATCAATAGAGACTATGATTTGGAGAATAGTGCAATGATCAATACAGAGTAGGATTTGGGGGATAGGGCACTGATCAATACAGACTATGATTTGGAGAATAGGGCACTGATCAATACAGAGTAGGATTTGGAGGATAGGGCACTGATCAATACAGAGTAGGATTTTGAGGATAGGGCACTGGTCAATACAGATTAGGATTTGGAGAATAGGGCACTGATCAATACAGACTATGATTTTGAGAATAGGGCAATGATCAATACAGACTAGGATTTGGAGAATAGGGCACTGTTCAATACAGAGCAAGATTTGGAGAATAGAGCACTGATCAAAACAGACTAGGATTTGGAGATTAGAGCACTGTTCAATATTGACTAGGAGATGGAGAATAGGGCACTGAACAATACAGACTAGGATTTGGAGAATAGGGCACTGATCAATACAGAGCAGGATTTGGAGAATAGGGCACTAATCAATACAGACTATGATTTGGAGAATAGGGCATTGATCAATACAGACTAGGATTTGGAGAAAAGGGCACTGATCAATACAGACTAGGATTTGGAGAATAGGGCATTGATCAATACAGACTATGATTTGGAGAATAGGGCACTGATCAAAACAGACTAGGATTTGGAGAATAGGGCACTGATCAATAGAGACTATGATTTGGAGAATAAGGCAATGATCAATACAGACTAGGATTTGGAGAATAGGGCACTAATCAATACAGACTAGGATTTGGAGAATAGGGCACTGTTCAATACAGACTAGGATTTGGAGGATAAGGCACTGATCAATACAGAGTAGGATTTGGAGGATAAGGCACTGATCAATACAGACTAGGTTTGGAGAATAGGGCACTGATCAATACAGACTAGGATTTGGAGAATAGGACACTAATCAATACAGACTAGGATTTGGAGAATAGGGCACTAATCAATACAGACTAGGATTTGGAGAATAGGGCACTGTTTAATACAGAGCAGGATTTGGAGAATAGAGCACTGATCAAAACAGATTAGGATTTGGAGATTAGAGCACTGTTCAATATTGACTAGGAGATGGAGACTAGGGCACTGATCAATACAGACTAGGATTTGGAAAATAGGGCACTGATCAATACAGACTAGGATTTGGAGAATAGAGCACTGATCTATACAGACTAGGGTTGGAGCATAGGGCACTGATCAATACAGACTAGGAGATGGAGAATAGGGCACTGAACAATACAGACTAGGATTTGGAAAATAGGGCACTGATCAATTCAGACTAGGATTTGGAGAATAGGGCACTGATCAATACAGACTAGGATTTGGAGAAAGGGGCACTGATCAATACAGAGTAGGATTTGGAGGATAAGGCACTGATCAATACAGACTAGGCTTTGGAGAATATGTCACTGATCAATACAGATTAGGATTTGGAGAATAGGGCAATGATCAATACAGACTAGGATTTGGAGAATAGGGCACTGATCAATACAGACTATGATTTGGAGAATAGGGCACTGATCAATACAGACTAGGATTTGGAGAATAGGGCACTGATCAATACAGAGTAGGATTTGGAGGATAAGGCACTGATCAATACAGACTAGTCTTTGGAGAATAGGGCACTGATCAATACAGACTAGGATTTGGAGAATAGGGCCCTGATCAATACAGACTAGGATTTGGAGAATAGGGCCCTGATCAATACAGACTAGGATTTGGAGAATAGGGCACTGTTCAATACAGAGCAGGATTTGGAGAATAGGGCACTAATCAAAACAGACTAGGATTTGGAGATTAGAGCACTGTTCAATATTGACTAGGAGATGGAGAATAGGGTACTGAACAATACAGACTAGGATTTGGAAAATAGGGCACTGATCAATACAGACTAGGATTTGGAGAATAGGGCACTGATCAATACAGACTAGGATTTGGAATATAGGGCACTGATCAATACAGACTAGGATTTGGAGAATAGGGCACTGATCAATACAGATTAGGATTTGGAGAATAGGGCACTACTCAATACAGACTAGGATTTGGAGAATAGGGCACTGATCAATACAGACTAGGATTTGGAGAATAGGGCACTACTCAATACAGACTAGGATTTGGAGAATAGGGCACTGATCATTACAGACTAGGATTTGGAGAATATGGCATTGATCAATACAGACTAGGATTTGGAGAATAGGGCATTGATCAATACAGACTAGGATTTGGAGAATAGGGCACTGACCAATACAGAGTAGGATTTGGAGAATAGGGCACTGATCAAAACAGAGTAGGAATTTGAGAATAGGGCACTAATCAATACAGAGCAGGATTTGGAGAATAGGACACTGATCAATACAGACTAGGATTTGGAGGTTAAGGCACTGATCAATACAGACTAGGCTTTGGAGATAGGGCACTGATCAATACAGAGTAGGATTTGGAGAATAGGGCAATAATCAATACAGACTAGGATTTGGAGGATAAGGCACTGATCAATACATACTAGGCTTTGGAGAATATGGCACTGATCAATACAGACTAGGATTTGGAGGATAAGGCACTGATCAATACAGACTAGGATTTGGCGAATAGGGCACTAATCAATACAGACTAGGCTTTGGAGAATATGGCACTGATCAATACAGACTAGGATTTGGCGAATAGGGCACTGATCAATACAGACTAGGATTTGGTGGATAGGGCACTGATCAATACAGACTAGGATTTGGCGATTAGGGCACTGATCAATACAGTCTAGGGTGTTGAGAATAGGGCACTGATCAATGCAGACTAGGATGTAGAGAATAGGGCACTGATCAATACAGACTAGGATTTGGAGAATAGGTCACTCATCAAAACAGACTAGGATTTGAAGAATAGGGGACTGAACAATACAGACTAGGATTTGGAGTATAGGGCACTGATCAAAACAGACTAGGATATGGAGAATAGGGCACTGATCATTACAGTCAAGGGTGTGGAGAATAGGGCACTGATCAATGCAGACTAGGATGTAGAGAATACGGCACTGATCAATACAGACTAGGATTTGGAGAATAGGTCACTCATCAAAACAGACTAGGATTTGGAGAATAGGGGACTGAACAATACAGACTAGGATTTGGAGTATAGGGCACTGATCAAAACAGACTAGGATATGGAGAATAGAGTACTGATCAATAAATACTAGGATTTGTAGAATAGGGTATGCCTGCCAAGTACCTCAGCTGACTTGCTTGCATGATCACAGTCAATAGGGTTGGCCATTCGTGTGCCACCTCTGGGAGTAGTGGTAAGGCCCCAACTTGAGTCACGGACTGGCTTGTAGACAGCAGTGAGTTGTAGCCTGCCCAGCCAGGAATCTTGCTGGACTGTCCTCCGTCTTTCATCCTGGATAGAGCAGAGGCGACAATCCATGCCAGCTGTGTCAGCTGATATGATTCAGAGACTCCCACCTCGTTGATAGTGAAGTCCTCTGTCCTATGGATTGGCTGTGGCTTGTCACAGTGCAGCACATCTACATGGTATGGGGTGACCGATAGACTCTGTGCATCACCTATGACCAGAGGTGGTGCTATCGGCTCTCCGGGAACATCAGCTTTCTGGTACACTGCAGTAACCGGTCCATGAGTGGTTCCTTTCCCATCAGCAGTGTCCTCGGCAAAGTCTGTGTTGTCTGCAGCAAAGAGGACGAAGGCGCCCTTCTTCAAGAATGGTGGCACATA
>CM026395.1:50571592-50689143 GCA_014843695.1 Archivesica marissinica | reverse complement strand
CAGTGTAGTAACGTCAGTAATGCTAACATTAACAGTGTAGTAATGTCAGTAATGCTAACATTAACAGTGTAGTAATGTCAGTAATGCTAACAATAATGGTGTAGTAACGTCAGTAACGCTAACATTAACAGTGTAGTAACGTCAGTAATGCTAACATTAACAGTGTAGTAACATCAGTAATGCTAACATTAACCGTGTAGTAACGTCAGTAACGCTAACATTAACAGTGTAGTAACGTCAGTAATGCTAACATTAATGGTGTAGTAACGTCAGTAATGCTAACATTAACAGTGTAGTAATGTCAGTAATGCTAACATTAACAGTGTAGTAATGTCAGTAATGCTAACATTAACAGTGTAGTAACGTCAGTAATGCTAACATTAACAGTGTAGTAACTTCAGTAACACTAACATTAACAGTGTAGTAACTTCAGTAATGCTAACATTAACAGTGTAGTAACTTCATAATGCTAAAATTAACAGTGTAGTAACATCAGTAACGCTAACATTAATGGTGTAGTAACTTCAGTAACGCTAACATTAACAGTGTAGTAACATCAGTAATGCTAACATTAACAGTGTAGTAACTTCAGTAATGCTAACATTAACAGTGTAGTAACGTCAGTAACGCTAACATTAACAGTGTAGTAACGTCAGTAATGCAAACATTAACAGTGTAGTAACTTCAGTAATGCTAACATTAACAGTGTAGTAACCAAACAACAAAGTGTAGTAACGTCAGTAATGCTAACATTAATGGTGTAGTAACGTCAGTAATGCTAACATTAATGGTGTAGTAACTTCAGTAATGCTAACATTAACAGTGTAGTAATGTCAGTAATGCTAACATTAACAGTGTAGTAACGTCAGTAATGGAAAGCATTAATGGTGTAGTAACGTCAGTAATGCTAACATTAATGGTGTAGTAACTCAGTAAAGCAAACATTAATGGTGTAGTAACTTCAGTAATGCTAACATTAATGGTGTAGTAACGTCAGTAATGCTAACATTAACAGTGTAGTAACGTCAGTAACGCTAACATTAACAGTGTAGTAACGTCAGTAATGCAAACATTAACAGTGTAGTAACGTCAGTAATGCTAACAAAAAACCAAACAACAAAAAACCAAACTAACAAAGTGTAGTAACGTCAGTAATGCTAACATTAACAGTGTAGTAACGTCAGTAACGCTAACATTAACAGTGTAGTAACGTCAGTAATGCAAACATTAACAGTGTAGTAACGTCAGTAATGCTAACATTAACAGTAAACCAAACAACAAAGTGTAGTAACGTCAGTAATGCTAACATTAACAGTGTAGTAACGTCAGTAACGCTAACATTAACAGTGTAGTAACGTCAGTAATGCTAACATTAACAATGTAGTAACTTCAGTAACGCTAACATTAACAGTGTAGTAACCGTCAGTAATGCTAACATTAATGGTGTAGTAACGTCAGTAATGCTAACATTAACAGTGTAGTAACGTCAGTAATGCTAACATTAATGGTGTAGTAACTTCAGTAACACTAACATTAATGGTGTAATAACGACAGTAATGCTAACATTAACAGTGTAGTAACTTCAGTAACGCTAACATTAATGGTGTATTAACTTCAGTAATGCTAATATTAACAGTGTAGTAACGTCAGTAACGCTAACATTAATGGTGTAGTAACTTCAGTAATGCTAACATTAATGGTGTAGTAACGTCAGTAATGGAAAGCATTAATGGTGTAGTAACGTCAGTAATGCTAACATTAATGGTGTAGTAACGTCAGTAATGCTAACATTAATGATGTAGTAACTTCAGTAACGCTAACATTAATGGTGTAGTAACTTCAGTAATGCTAACATTAACAGTGTAGTAACGTCAGTAATGCTAACATTAATGGTGTAGTAACTTCAGTAACGCTAACATTAATGGTGTAGTAACTTCAGTAATGCTAACATTAACAGTGTAGTAACGTCATAATGCTAACATTAATGGTGTAGTAACGTCAGTAACGCTAACATTAATGGTGTAGTAATTTCAGTAACGCTAACATTAACAGTGTAGTAACGTCAGTAATGCTAACATTAACAGTGTAGTAACGTCAGTAATGCTAACATTAACAGTGTAGTAACGTCAGTAACGCTAACATTAATGGTGTAGTAACGTCAGTAATGCTAACATTAACAGTGTAGTAACTTCAGTAATGCTAATATTAACAGTGTAGTAACGTCAGTAATGCTAACATTAATGGTGTAGTTACGTCAGTAATGCTAACATTAATGGTGTAGTAACGTCAGTAATGCTAACATTAATGGTGTAGTAACTTCAGTAATGCTAACATTAACAGTGTAGTAATGTCAGTAATGCTAACATTAACAGTGTAGTAACGTCAGTAATGGAAAGCATTAATGGTGTAGTAACTTCAGTAATGGAAAGCATTAATGGTGTAGTAACTTCAGTAACAGGAAGCATTAATGGTGTAGTAACTTCAGTAACGCTAACATTAATGGTGTAGTAACTTCAGTAACGCTAACATTAACAGTGTAGTAACTTCAGTAATGCTAACATTAATGGTGTAGTAACTTCAGTAATGCTAACTTTAATGGTGTAGTAACATCAGTAATGCT
Organism: Archivesica marissinica; assembly: GCA_014843695.1. NCBI lineage: Eukaryota > Metazoa > Mollusca > Bivalvia > Venerida > Vesicomyidae > Archivesica > Archivesica marissinica. Next base: position 50,686,523 of record CM026395.1, on the reverse strand, counting down.
AACATTAATGGTGTAGTAACTTCAGTAATGCTAACATTAATGGTGTAGTAACTTCAGTAATGTTAACATTAATGGTGTAGTAACATCAGTAATGCTAACATTAACAGTGTAGTAATGTCAGTAATGCTAACATTAATGGTGTAGTAACATCAGTAATGCTAACATTAACAGTGTAGTAACGTCAGTAATGCTAACATTAACAGTGTAGTAATGTCAGTAATGCTAACATTAATGGTGTAGTAACTTCAGTAATGCTAACATTAACAGTGTAGTAACTTCAGTAATGCTAACATTAATGGTGTAGTAACTTCAGTAATACTAACATTAACAGTGTAATAACGTTAGTAATGCTAACATTAACAGTGTAGTAACTTCAGTAATGCTAACATTAATGGTGTAGTAACTTCAGTAATGCTAACATTAACAGTGTAATAACGTCAGTAATGCTAACATTAACAGTGTAGTAACTTCAGTAATGCTAACATTAATGGTGTAGTAACTTCAGTAATGCTAACATTAACAGTGTAGTAACGTCAGTAATGCTAACATTAACAGTGTAGTAACGTCAGTAATGCTAACATTAATGGTGTAGTAACGTCAGTAATGCTAACATTAACAGTGTAGTAACGTCAGTAATGCTAACATTAATGGTGTAGTAACTTCAGTAACACTAACATTAATGGTGTAATAACGACAGTAATGCTAACATTAACAGTGTAGTAACTTCAGTAACGCTAACATTAATGGTGTATTAACTTCAGTAATGCTAATATTAACAGTGTAGTAACGTCAGTAACGCTAACATTAATGGTGTAGTAACTTCAGTAATGCTAACATTAATGGTGTAGTAACGTCAGTAATGCTAACATTAATGGTGTAGTAACTTCAGTAATGCTAATATTAACAGTGTAGTAACGTCAGTAACGCTAACATTAATGGTGTAGTAACCTCAGTAATGCTATCATTAATGGTGTAGTAACGTCAGTAATGCTAACATTAATGGTGTAGTAACTTCAGTAATACTAACATTAACAGTGTAGTAACGTCAGTAATGCTAACATTAACAGTGTAGTAACGTCAGTAACGCTAACATTAGCAGTGTAGTAACGTCAGTAACGCTAACATTAACAGTGTAGTAACGTCAGTAATGCTAACATTAATGGTGTAGTAACATCAATAACACTAACATTAACAGTGTAGTAACTTCAGTAACGCTAACATTAACAGTGTAGTAACGTCAGTAATGCTAACATTAACAGTGTAGTAACTTCAGTAATGCTAACATTAACAGTGTAGTAACGTCAGTAACGCTAACATTAATGGTGTAGTAACTTCAGTAACGGAAAGCATTAATGGTGTAGTAACGTCAGTAACGGAAAGCATTAATGGTGTAGTAACGTCAGTAATTACATAGATTTCAAATCACTGCAATATTACAATTTAGCGGTCTAACCTGTTTTCAGCTGTTTGATTTAAGGACTGAATAGCGGGTTAATAATTTCCACCGTGGTATGAACTACATTAGGCATGTGTAAGCGTGTGGAAGCCAATGTAGTTCATATTCGTTCCAAAAAATAACCTGCGATTCATTACTTATATTTACATTAATTATTCTTTCAATGACACAAACAAAAAAATGTATTTAGTCCAGGTTTGCGACTTAATGTGTGCCGAATCTGCTAAATAGATCATCATTGGGACAGCGTAATCTGTAAGTCACGCTTTTTCTTGTGAGGAACGCTGCCAATCATTGCGAATGGGCATGCCCGTATCTGCGCTTCAGCTGCATATCATTATATATTTATAGGGAGGAAATTCATACGAAAATGGATACAAGCAGGGCACACATGTCCATTGAAGAACTGCAATAGCAACGTAAATAGTTCGCTTTATTGGTACATTTTCTACACGTCTGACCCGTAAGATGGCGCCGTCAAATAATATTTGGTCACGTGATTGCAATCTTTATTATACCTCGTTCCATTACAGAACTAAGAAATCGTAACACAAATGTGAACGTCGAGTACGTGGTGGAGCCGGAGGTTAAGCTGAAAAGAAATGTGGGACTTATTGGCGGAACATCGTTTATTGTTGGCAGTATCATAGGTAAGTGGGACAGACTTACTTGAACCCATTTCATTCTGGATACATTTAAAGGCTGTTTGCAAACAATATAGATCCAGATCAGCTGCAGCATCACGCTGCGTGCTGATCAGGATCTATGTTGCTTGCTACATAGCCACGTGTCCTAGCAAGATCATCTGAATAGCAAACAGCATAGAGCCTGATCAGACGGCACGTTCTGTGGCGGCTGATCTGGCTCTATGTTCTTTGCAAATACTGTTTGAACAGTATCCAGAATCAAATGGGTTAAGGATCTCTGGGGCTGGTTCCCCTTCCTATTTGTTTCTTAATTTCCCGCCAAATGCCTTTACCAGTGTGTAGTGGTGTATGTAGAAACCCAATTCAAAAGTTACATCTTTGACTATGATCTAAGAGTAACTTTTAAGATTCTTTTCCAAATTAGGTTTATTGCATAAACGTGTTGTCAATTTAGCTCAGCATTATATTTAGCATAACTATGGTATATACTACAAGCATAGCTTGCATCAGAATATCAGTATAATACACAGATATGCAAGATCTGTATGCAGATTCGATCCTCTGTCTGACCTTAATAAAATTAACAGTCTTTCAGATGGGACTTTAAACGTTGCCAGTTGCCTATATGAGCGACGCCCCATGAAGAGATTAGTCATTTTAGATTTTTGGAGGATAGTGCAATAATACAGATACAGTCTCCTCTGGTTCTTTTACGTGTACGGTGTAAAGCACCGACACAAGACCTCGGTTTAAAGTCCCATGCCGTATAACCTAAGCTGCCGGTGCGACTTTAAACCCCCAAAACAAACAAAACAAAAACCCAGATATATAATATAAGGGTACAGCACCTTTCTGAAAAAAATGTTAGAACTCGATTGTTAAATAGTTTGTAATATATTTATCGAACCGACAATCGGTTATAAAAATTAATAACTCTCGTCAAAATAATGGAAACGTGATAACATTCGGTGTGCCACAAGTGTCAATATTGGGTCCATTATTATTAGTGGTGTTGATTAGTGATAAACCCGTAACCGATTGCATTGTGGCATATTATTTGTCTATTGGTTTATATGCAGATGGACACAATGATTGATGATATAATTATTCAAAGGAACAAATCTGCTTTACAATCAAATGCTAATGCTGCATTATCAGTGTTTGGAAACCGGTGCATAGAGAATTGTATGCAGATAGATACAGATAAGATAAATCTTATAAACTCTAGACCCAGACATATTGTCTATTAAAAAGCATGTTTTATGTTCAATATTGTAAATGGATTGCATATAATTAATTTTATATTTGTAAAATGGCAAACCTGTGTAACAGTGACCTGTATATAGCAGCCAACATGTTTTAAGCAGTCAACCTGTATTAAGCAGTCAACCTGTATTAAGCAGTCAGCAGCCAACCTGTATATAACAGCCAACCTGCATTAAGCAGCCAACCTGTATTAAGCAGTCAACCTGTATTAAGCAGCCAACCTGTATATAGCAGCCAACCTGTATTAAGCAGTCAACCTGTATTAAGCAGTCAGCAGCCAACCTGTATATAACAGCCAACCTGCATTAAGCAGCCAACCTGTATTAAGCAGTCAACCTGTATTAAGCAGCCAACCTGTATATAGCAGCCAACCTGTATTAAGCAGTCAACCTGTATTAAGCAGTCAGCAGCCAACCTGTATATAACAGCCGACCTGTATATAGCAACCAACCTTTATTAAGAAGCCAGCTACAACATTCCCAATGTGGCAAATTGAACTCTCATGATTGAGCAGCCACTTTGACTAAACAGCCACTTTTCATCACTCCATTGGCTGGCTGCTAAAGACAGGTTTGGTTATATAATCAAAGGTAGCACTATACCTGACCAACTAGGACACGAAGTCGCCTGTATAGCCATATAAATGGTTGTGCTGAAGATCAGCAAAGCAAAAACAGGGGTTACAAACATGTCTACATGTACATGTCCATACATGTAGATAGAGAGAAAATATGTTTATTTGAACAGAAGGCAATATGAGTCCATGGGCTCACAAATATACAAAACATTTTACAAACATGATTGTCAGTGGTACATGTAGAATATTCTCAAATACAAATGTATATAAGGGGTACCATCCATACTCACCTATAAGACTATACCGCCTATAAGACTATCTCGCTGTAAAGTTTAAGTCTTAATAAAGCATTCTTTTTCTTCTTCCTATAAGACTATATCGCCTATAAAATACCGCTTATAAGACTATACCGCCTATAAGACTATCTCGCTGTAAAGTCTTAATAAAGCATTCTTCTTCTTCTTCCTATAAGACTATCCCGCCTACTTTGGTCCTGAAATCTGAGGGGTTTGGTATGCACTCGCATATAAGATGGGTTGATAAAATGGACACAAGAACAAGTATAAATTGCATGTTTGGCCAGTGCAAGTTGTGAAGAATTGTTCAGTGTTGGAGTGCTTTCTTTTCTAAAACGTCATTATGGGAATATCAAACATTTTTTTAGCACTCACTTATAAGACGGGAAGCCACTTTGAGGCCGTAATCTGGTGGTAAAAAACCCCTTATAAGCGAGTATGGACGGTATTGAAGTATCAATTACTTTGCGGAGAAAAGTGCTTATAATACTAGAATAAATGGTTTCTTTTCTCAAATTTCTTTGCAACAAATAACATAATTTGATGAAAATATGAGAATTTGCTGAAGAGAGGAGATCTTCATATTCTGGAATATTATGTTGGTCCTTTCCAAAAATAAATCATTAAAGCAACATTACATCGCAAAAAGCAAATAAAATGCATTTTTTCACGTATACATGTAGAGCTACTACAAATTCTTCTGAATACATGTACATTCGAACACTAACATTGAATCAATAAACAGTGTTTTGACGTATATTTCAAAAGTGAAAGTAGGATTTCATATAACGGTCATCTGCGCTCCTGAATTGACGTTTGTTTGTCGTTGGAGTCAATACTAAACACATGATGCTCGATTAGTGATAATTTAACTAAGATTATGTGATATATCAGGTAATTATCTAGCATACCTCGTGCTATTCAGGATAAACGCGTTGTTTTACGCATGAATGTCGACCCTATTTACATTATTTAGTTATGTCAACAAACTGCGTATGCGACGTTTGTTTATTTGTTGAAATACTCCGTTTTTGAGGCAAATATTTGGGGAAAAATTATACCATATAATAGCAAATTACATTCTGCAGACATTTGTATTGTCACCAATGTAGTGTCGCTTTAAGTAATGAACAGGGTAATAATAAGTGATATTCGTCTTCTAACAAGTGACAGTACATACATGTTCTTTCATCTCTTGAAATATTATTTGGTTTATGCCACCAGGATATTTTTGATTGGTAACTTATAATCTAGGTTCCTGATGCCATCTACCGGTACCTGTTTCAGTTGCTAATCTGTGCGCGGGTAATCGGAGTATATTACAACGAATCCATATTTTTTTCATTGTTAGTTTCTAAATTTAGATTATAACACATATATGTGCATACATTTCAGGGTCCGGCATCTTCATCTCCCCGAAAGGCGTTCTAACAGAGACCGGGTCAATCGGCCTCAGCTTAGTAGTATGGGTTTGCAGTGGACTACTTTCGCTAATGGGTAAAACATTTAAAAAAATAAATGATAACCAACTACGCCACGTAACGATACGAGTGGAAACACATATTTCGGTGATCACGAAATAATATCCTATCTTACACTAATAAACACAAATCTTCTTTTTCTTTTACGAATTCCAATGATGTTGGCTAATATATTTGCAATCCAATTTTATACATTTCAACTGCCTGAGCCTCAATTCACTACAATACACAACCGCACAACCACTTATGTTAGTGTGAACGTTCGCATTAAAAATAGGTCCGGTATAATCTTCAAGTTAGTTTTTGTGTGCTGTCAAAATTGAAAACGACAGACAAAACAAATTCATTAGAACATACTATTGTATAACTATCTGTACATGAGTGTCGGAAAATACAGAACATAGTTCATATACAAAAGTACATTCAACCGCGGAGGAATACGAAACACAAGCAGTGGTAAAGAAAATGCCATCTTCCACTGTTTCAAACGGGAAAAATAGCATTTTCTTTCACTGAGAAAACTCCATGGGAAAGCATAAAGAAAACCAATTATGCTCGTGATTTAATCATATGCTGTATTTGATTATGCGTGTACACATTTCCTTTAGGTCGACAGCGAAACAAGTTCTTACAACATTAGTTTAATCTCTCTCGAGACCTTATTACTGATGGAATCCTTCGTCATGAGGTGGAGAGAATAGGCAATGCGAATATAAGTGTCTTGCCTAGGGACATCACCACCGTGGATCTGGCAGGGTTCGAACTCACAACATCTCGATTATGAGTCGGCCACCATATTCATTTTGCAACAAAGTCTTTATAATAATTTACTGGTTGTTTTATATTCTGGGCAAGAGTGCGAGATATAAAAGTTGCCACTATTAGAAACATCAGTCAACAAATTATATTTCTAAAGAACATTCAATATATTTTATTTAACATGTTCATCGCCATAAAACATAACATGGCGGTGACAATAAATATAACCTACATCATCATGTGTGTGTGTGTGTGTTTATAGTACATTATATTTACATGTAATTAGAATATGGTGTATTAGTTGCATATATTTTTTTTTTAACATAACAACAATTTGTTTCATGATTAATATCAGCGACAACATAAATGGCGTGCATTCGAGTGTGTAATGTATCCATTTATGTGTGTGTATCCAGTGACACAGACTATTTATTATTCAATCTTATTTAAAATGCCTTTGTGCCAGATATGTCCTATCTTAGCCCGGTTTCCAGTCTGTCGACTTTTCACCTTTTTTTGCTTCTGGCAAATTTATATATTAACATTAAGCCAATACGGATCAATTAATGGTCTCGGTGTAGCCTGGGTTCCAGTCTGTCGATTTGTCACTTTTTTACTTCTGGCAAATTGTCATTATCAAGCACATACGCCACAATGCCCAGGCTTGCACATTATTTTCAGGATTTTTTTTGTCCCCTAAAAGGTGCCAGAGGAGTGCACCATTTGATGTCTAGGTTTCCAAAAATTCGAGAAGAAGAAGGCCCCCGGACCACCATACCATGCTTAATTTAGTTAAAACGGGCTGGCTACGTCGCTGATTATCATAAGCTTAATAAAATATTTATATGACTGACCAGGCAAAATATATCAACGTCTGTTCCCAGGCTAGTCTCGGTGCTAAAATATAATTATATGACTGACCAGGCAAAATATATCAACGTCTGTTCCCAGGCTAGTCTCGGTGCTAAAATATATTTATATGACTGACCAGGCAAAATATATCAACGTCTGTTCCCAGGCTAGTCTCGGTGCTAAAATATATTTATATGACTGACCAGGCAAAATATATCAACGCCTGTTCCCAGGCTAGTCTCGGTGCTAAAATATATTTATATGACTGACCAGGCAAAATATATCAACGCCTGTTCCCAGGCTAGTCTCGGTGCTAAAATATATTTATATGACTGGCCAGGCAAAATATATCAACGCCTGTTCCCAGGCTAGTCTCGGTGCTAAAATATATTTATATGACTGACCAGGCAAAATATATCAACGTCTGTTTCCAGGCTAGTCTCGGTGCTAAAATATAATTATATGACTGACCAGGCAAAATATATCAACGCCTGTTCCCAGGCTAGTCTCGGTGCTAAAATATATTTATATGACTGACCAGGCAAAATATATCAACGCCTGTTCCCAGGCTAGTCTCGGTGCTAAAATATATTTATATGACTGACCAGGCAAAATATATCAACGCCTGTTCCCAGGCTAGTCTCGGTGCTAAAATATATTTATATGACTGACCAGGCAAAATATATCAACGCCTGTTTCCAGGCTAGTCTCGGTGCTAAAATATATTTATATGACTGACCAGGCAAAATATATCAACGCCTGTTCCCAGGCTAGTCTCGGTGCTAAAATATATTTATATGACTGACCAGGCAAAATATATCAACGCCTGTTCCCAGGCTAGTCTCGGTGCTAAAATATATTTATATGACTGACCAGGCAAAATATATCAACGCCTGTTCCCAGGCTAGTCTCGGTGCTAAAATATATTTATATGACTGACCAGGCAAAATATATCAACGCCTGTTCCCAGGCTAGTCTCGGTGCTAAATATATTTATATGACTGACCAGGCAAAATATATCAACGCCTGTTCCCAGGCTAGTCTCGGTGCTAAAATATATTATATGACTGACCAGGCAAAATATATCAACGCCTGTTCCCAGGCTAGTCTCGGTGCTACATATATTTATATGACTGACCAGGCAAAATATATCAACGTCTGTTCCCAGGCTAGTCTCGGTGCTAAAATATATTTATATGACTGACCAGTGTCAATACATGTACATTGTGTCACGGTCAATACATGAACATTGTGTCACGGTCAATACATGAACATTGTGTCACGGTCAATACATGTACATTGTGTCACAGTCAATACATGTACATTGTGTCACAGTCAATACATGTACATTGTGTCACGGTCAATACATGTACATTGTGTCACGGTCAATACATGTACATTGTGTCACGTCAATACATGAACATTGTGTCACAGTCAATACATGTACATTGTGTCACGGTCAATACATGAACATTGTGTCACGGTCAATACATGTACATTGTGTCACAGTCAATACATATACATTGTGTCACAGTCAATACATGTACATTGTGTCACGGTCAATACATGTACATTGTGTCACGGTCAATACATGTACATTGTGTCACGTCAATACATGAACATTGTGTCACAGTCAATACATGTACATTGTGTCACGGTCAATACATGTACATTGTGTCACGGTCAATACATGTACATTGTGTCACGGTCAATAGATGAACATTGTGTCACGGTCAATACATGTACATTGTGTCACGGTCAATACATGTACATTGTGTCACGGTCAATACATGTACATTGTGTCACGGTCAATACATGTACATTGTGTCACGGTCAATACATGAACATTGTGTCACGGTCAATACATGTACATTGTGTCACGGTCAATACATGTACATTGTGTCACTGTCAATACATGTACATTGTGTCACAGTCAATACATGTACATTGTGTCACGTCAATACATGTACATTGTGTCACGGTCAATACATGTACATTGTGTCACAGTCAATACATGTACATTGTGTCACGGTCAATACATGTACATTGTGTCACAGTCAATACATGTACATTGTGTCACGGTCAATACATGTACATTGTGTCACAGTCAATACATGAACATTGTGTCACAGTCAATACATGTACATTGTGTCACGGTCAATACATGTACATTGTGTCACGGTCACATTTAGTATATGTTTCAGTTCATGACTATCCGTTTTATCTGGACTAGTTTTTATCGGTATCCCATGACATCATTTCTACGGCGACGGCGTCAACAACAACATATTTGCATATAAATAACTAAAAAACGTCAGATGTAATACTTGGATAACTTGCATACTGTATCTATGAATTATTTTTGCATAGAAAACTTCAAACATTATCAATTATCAAACTCCGTAAAAGTGGTTTGAATGTTTCTACACCCACAGTAAGTCCTCACCCCCCCCCCCCTAATGAGTGACTGTGAACTTCAATTGTGGCCAAAATTTCAGATTTCAGAAAGTACTTCTGCCTAAAATTAACCCTTAAACATATCATCTCTCAAAAAACTGTCATGGTTACTAGTTTGGAAGTTTGCATACACAGCCAATGACTATTTCTCTACACCCAATCTTTGTCCGGGGGGATCGCCCATATGGTTCGCCGAAGGCGAGGGTAAATAAGCTCAATCATCATCATTGTCCGGGGGGACCCTGGGTGACCTTGAAAAAATAGTCCAAATTACCGAAATTATTTATGCGTCAAAAACAATTCAAACATTATCATTTTTCACAAACCAGCAAAGTAGTGCTTTGAAACTTCACATACACATCCTAATTATGTCCCCACCCTATCAATGACCTTGAACTTTAACATTTGATAAAAAAAAGTACGATTTCAGAAATTATTGCATCAAATAATTGTCCAACATTATTATTTCTCCAAAACCGTCTAAGATATTATTTTGAAACACCCTAAGATTGATTATCAACATACACAGCATGTCCCCTCCCACACCCTACCACTGACTTTGATTGATTATCAACATACACAGTATGTCCCCTCCCCCATCCTACCACTGACCTTGATTGATTATCAACATACACAGTATGTCCCCTCCCCCACCCTACCACTGACCTTGAACTTAAAATTTGGCAATTCGTTGAAAAGCATCAACCGTATACAGTCAAACGTGCGTGGCGAGACACCCTTGGGGTGGTGGCCTTATATTATATTTGGAGCCAATAATAATCATTCAATATAAACATATCCATATTGTCATAGAATCCATTTTATTCCAAATGATTATACGTTTAATCATATTTTATTGCATTCATTCTATATATACAATGTACAGAACAAAACAAATGAACACACGCGTATAATTATGCATAGTATATACGATTTATGTCATTGTTGTGCACACAAATTGTCAATAAATGCTGAAGCAAATGGGTTGGACCACAAGTTTTAACAACATTAGTTACGGCCCTCTCCAAAATACTAAATTGTAACAAACAAAGTGACTGAATACATGAGTTGTACAGTTTACAAATACTAATATTGATGATTACTAATATAAAAGGAATATGAAGAAGAAAAACAAGAATTTAGAACATAAAACAAAACAACTAACAATACCAACAAAATAAGGATTAAGAAATGCAATTGATAAAAGCTACTCCAATAAAGTGTCCCATCGTACAACGTTCCCCAGCCAGCCACACCCGTCACCACTCCCTGAAATAAATCATCGCTAGCGGAGAACAGCCAAAATATATACACACATAAAATATACAGATCAGGTATTTATTTGCTGAAAGCATTGAGTCGTATTAATATATGTTTGAACTTGAATGAAAATAAATTCATTTTCTTCATCTTCTAAGTTTTCATAACTAAACAGTAGCTTTCTTGTACTTAAGTGTTTAATGGATGATAAGTACGCGTCTTTATGAATAATACATGCCTGGGATTTACATAGATAAACAGCGTCCTCAATTTCGTTAAGCTGACACAAACATTTGGGACTATCGCATAAATGAGTATTAAACAGATGATTACACAAATCGAATCATGCATAACATGCTATAATATGCAACAAATAAGATGATATGGGCTGTTTCACAATCAGAGGTACAAGTGTGTTTCACAGACACCCAAATTTCAAACTTGGTATATTGAGCCAAACTGATCAATTCTGGTTATATATATATACTGACGGGTCGGTGTAAAAAATTTGGAGCGTGGGATTAATGATTTCTAAAAAAATCATACAATGAAGTTAACAAGACATGATTTTTTCAAGGAAATACTCAATTTATTGATAAGACCATTATGGCATACTGTTTACTGAAACATATCATTTCATGAACTTATTTTACTCAATACATCCATATTACAGTGTTATAGTAATTGTTTAATAGGCACAATTTAATAAAAATATAAAAAAACGTCACTAAACTACACATTATTTTGAGAACACATGATTTTTTCTGCTTTCAGTTACTGTCATTAATACTTCCATACCAATGATTTAATGAATCCTAATACAGACTAGATATAATTAAGAAAATAATAGTGAAAGAATTATGAGATTTGGTTGAGAATTGTTAAAATAAATGACCATATATATTTCGCATACTTTCTACCGGAGAAGACATATTTTTGACATTTTGGTAGAATTCACATATTGAATGAAAAACAGGTAAACTCCATATATGAACATGGTTTAACTTTATTATTTTCATTTGTATGACATTTATTAACAAAAACTATCATAATGAATCTTGGTAAAACAACCTGAATCAGTATATAACAGTATGGAACTGGCAAATAATATTTTCTACTTATTCATACAAGTGTCATTGGTGTGACATTTTATATTGACAAAAGTATTTATGTATTCCATACTTACTATGTTTCATTACATTTGACATATTTATTGAAAACCTATTAAATTTAAAATAATATTTGTAGTGACTGCCGTTTGTTCTCACCAGCAGAATGTCTTGAAAACAGGTAAACATGTGAGGAAAAAATAAATGACAGTTACAAAACTGGTAATATAGGCTTGGTAAAGTACATATATATATATATACTAAATTGAACTTATATATATATATATATTCACGGAACTGTGTATTGACATTTAATGTGACATATGAGGATAACTTTCCAATAAACCCTGTATGTATATTATACACTTCAACTGCAAATCAACTTTATAAATTGCATTAAGCAAGCAGCCAATGCATGACTGTCACGACAATATTTGTGGAGAAGTCTTTTTTTGACATGGTATCCTGTTTGGTTATTACTACTAGCTTGACATTTTTAATTAATATATTGCCCAGTTATGTCCATATCTTTATCATATGTCTTATCCTAGCAGAGAAATACAGTTTACTGAATGAATGAAACAATCTAATTGGTAACAAAAAAACACTAACTTTGAACACTTTGAACATTTGAAACTTGATCAACATGTCCTATGGTATCTCACATCATCCTGGCAGAGAAATACAGTTTAATGAATGAAACAACATAATTGGTCACAAATGAAACACTTTAACTTCAGACAATTTGAAACAGGACCAGTTTTTCCATGTCGTATTGTATGTCACATCACATTAAGTCTTCACATTGTGAGAGTTTGTCATGGTTAAATTCCAAGACGACTCCTCTGCCAGGTAGTATGTTTGGTGGAGATACCTTCAGATGTCCAGTGGTCCTGTACCTTTTCAACTGTGCTTTTGTTGATGACGTCTTTCCTCTTTTTTCTGGAGAGTATTGGATTGTGGGCATTTTTTGTTAACTTTCTGCGTGTACGATGTCCAATGCCTAGTGCTGAGGCCAATTTTGACTTGATTCCGCTGTGTGCAGCACGCATGGATGCAGAGGCGATGACATTGTATTGACGGCGTTTCACCTCGTTCATATTGGTTTTGAGCTCCAGTATTGTTTTCTTCAGTGGGGGTACAAGAAATTCTTCGTCAATCTTTCTCTTAATGCCTCTCTTGGCCATTGCAGCCTGTTTCATCGATGATGCATGTTATGAACAGTTATGCAACATTCATTGGTTATACAGTGCATCTTTCTGCAACATTACAAATTTGAAACATATATAGATCATGACAGTGTGTGTTTTACGTTTATTTATCGTCGCTACCGGTTGCCCATATGAATGACGCCTCCTGAAGAGATTAGTCATTTTAGATTTTTGGTTCTTTTACGTGCACGGTGTACAGCACCAACACAAGACCTCGATTTAATGTCCCATCTGAATGACTGTTAATTTTATTAGGGTCAGACGGGGGATCGAACCTGCGATCCCTGGATTACCAGTCCAGCGTGTTACCACTGGACTACAGATCCGTCTGTAGATCATGACAATCTCCATTTACATATATATATTGTATTTCAATATTCATAAGGATTGCCGGCTACAAGTTCTGACAACATTACATGTAGCAACAGCCCTTCCAACATTTCAATTTGGATAGTTATGTGCCTTATGCGAGACTCAAATTTGGAGGAAAGTAAAGTATTATTACCATAAGATGTATAGCCTTCTGTCCAATTCCTTATAGCCTTCTGTCCAATTCCTTATTTCAATTGTTGTAAATAACCATGTACATGATAGAAAATAAATATGGTTAAACCAAGTATTATTAGTAGTAGTATTGTTGTTGTTGTTGTTGTTGTTGTTGTGGTTGTGGTTGTGGTTGTTGTTGTTGTTGTTGTTGTTGTTGTTGCGGTTGCGGTTGCGGTTGCGGTTGCGGTTGCGGTTGCGGTTGCGGTTGCGGTTGCGGTTGCAGTTGCTGTTGCTGTTGCTGTTGCTGTTGTTGTTGTTGTTGTTGTTGTTGTTGTTGTTGTTGTTGTTGTTGTTGTTGTTGTTGAATAATGATAACAACAACAACAACAACACAAGTGGAAGTCGTGATAGCGCAGTGGATGCGCGTTCACTTCAGGTGCTTAAAGGTCTGGAGTTCGAGCCACGCTGGAGCCGTTACGATTGTGCCCTTTGGCAAGGCACTTAAATTCCACGTTGCTTCTTCTCTCTCCCTCGTGGCGATGGATTCCATCAGGAATGAGGACTCGAGAGTGATTAATATAAGTTGTAAGAACTTGTTTCGCAATCGAGCTAAAATAAATTTGTATAAACTAACAATAATACTAATAATAATAATACTTGTAATAATTTTTTGCTCCAAATATTGCAAAACAACACGTGGCCGATTAGTAGATGTCATTTTGTTGAGTGTACAGTCAAACCTGGCTTAAGCAACCAGCCAAGGGAATCACAGAATGTGGCTGCTTAACACAGGTGGCTGCTTAATAGAGGTCAAATGTATAATAAAACAACATATTGGGAATCTGACAACTGGCTGCTTAATACAGGTCAACTGCTTAATGGAGGTGGCCACTAACACAGGTTTGACTGTATTTACATGTACAACTAACTAGCAAGGGGTATAGCATTCACCGACTTCTACCGGTATATATATTTAAAGAAACCGTATATTGAATTCAAAACAGATTGAATTTAAAAATTATTGAAAAGAAACCGGCATGCAAAGGGAATAAATTGATATTGCATAAAATTGACATGTGCTGACTGTCCATTGAGCATATTAAGTTAATCCGTTATGATAGGCAGTTAGACACACAGGTATTATAACTAACATCAAAACACTGTCGTGACGCCATGCTTGCAGTTCATTATTATTCATATTGGATTTTTTTTCGGCTTATACCCTATACATAATCTCTTCACTACATCTTTCTTCATTGGCTAGACAAGACACCTATTCTGTTCATCTTATCGGACTCGATTGCTGGAAAATGCTCCGATTGTGAAGCACATTCATACATAGCTTTAAATTAATCTTAGCTCGATTGCGAAACAAGTTCTTGCAACATTTTAATCGAACTCACTAACGAGTGAAAGTAATAGCGCGTTCGCTTCAGGTGTGAAAGGTCTGTAAGTTCGCGCCCAGGAGTAGCCGCTAAGACTGTGCCCTTAGACAAGACACTCCACATTGCCTCTTCTCTCTCCCTCGTGGCAAAGGATTCTATCAGGAATGAGGTCTCAAGAGTGATTAATCTAACGTTTAACAAATTTGTTTCGCAATCAAGCTAAAGTAAATTTGTATAAACTTATGTGGATAGGAGAACAATATATATAGTGTCCAATTGTCTAGTGTTAGTTAATATGGCTATAAAGTCGCTTACGTGGCTGGGAATAATAAACGTTTAAACTTTATTTATTTTACAACGATTGCAAAGCAAGTTCTAACAACTTATATTAATCACTCTCGTTTGTGCGGATGAAAGCGTTAATGTGGTCATTCGCGTGAGTAACCAGAGAAAACCCAACTATCCGATCTGGCGACCACCATACCATCTCACATACTTCCCAACACAAGGATCATACCCGGGTTGCATTGGTGAGAAGCGAGCACTCTAACCACCGCTCTAATCGGACAGCCAGGAATACTAGAGCCACTTAGATACTATGTCACGTAATGCAACGGGAGGGCTCGTGAAATCGTAACATTTTAGTGTTGATCTCAATGACCAGTGAGTGACCAGTGAATGACCAGTGAATGACCAGTGAGTGACCAGTGAATGACCAGTGAGTGACCAGTGAGTGACCAGTGAGTGACCAGTCAGTGACCAATGAGTGACCAGTGAGTGACCAGTGAGTGACCAGTGAGTGACCAGTCAATGACCAGTGAGTGACCAGTGAGTCACCAGTCAGTGACCAGTGAGTGACCAGTGAGTGACCAGTCAATGACCAGTCAGTGACCAGTGAGTGACCAGTCAGCACCTACTGTTGTGTTTATAGTTTTATTCCACAATATCAATGCACAAATGTACATACATTCTATAACTATTTAGTACATACATTCTATAACTATTTAGTACATACATTCTATAACTATTTAGTACATACATTCTATAACTATTCAGAATAAGTTTGCAGTGCACAAATGTACATACATTCTATAACTATTTAGTACATACATTCTATAACTATTAAGTACATACATTCTATAACTATTCAGAATAAGTTTGCAGTGCACAAATGTACATACATTCTATAACTATTTAGTACATACATTCTATAACTATTTAGTACATACATTCTATAACTATTCAGAATAAGTTTGCAGTGCACAAATGTACATACATTCTATAACTATTTAGAATAAATTTGCAATGCACAAATGTACATACACTCTATAACTATTCTGAATAAATTTGCAATGCACAAATGTACATACATTCTATAACTATTTAGAATAAATTTGCAATGCACAAATGTACATACATTCTATAACTATTCAGAATAAGTTTGCAGTGCACAAATGTACATACATTCTATAACTATTCTGAATAAATTTGCAATGCACAAATGTACATACATTCTATAACTATTTAGAATAAATTTGCAATGCACAAATGTACATACATTCTATAACTATTCAGAATAAGTTTGCAGTGCACACATGTACAGACATTCTATAACTATTTAGAATAAGTTTGCAGTGCACAAATGTACATACATTCTATAACTATTTAGAATAAATTTGCAATGCACAAATGTACATACATTCTATAACTATTTAGAATAAGTTTGCAGTGCACAAATGTACATACATTCTATAACTATTTAGAATAAATTTGCAATGCACACATGTACATACATTCTATAACTATTTAGAATAAATTTGCAATGCACAAATGTACATACATTCTATAACTATTCTGAATAAATTTGCAATGTACATATATTCTATAACTATTTAGAATAAATTTGCAATGCACAAATGTACATACATTCTATAACTATTTAGAATAAGTTTGCAGTGCACAAATGTACATACATTCTATAACTATTTAGAATAAGTTTGCAGTGCACAAATGTACATACATTCTATAACTATTTAGAATAAGTTTGCAGTGCACACATGTACAGACATTCTATAACTATTTAGAATAAGTTTGCAGTGCACAAATGTACATACATTCTATAACTATTTAGAATAAATTTGCAATGCACAAATGTACATATATTCTATAACTATTCAGAATAAGTTTGCAGTGCACAAATGTACATACATTCTATAACTATTCTGAATAAATTTGCAATGCACAAATGTACATACATTCTATAACTATTTAGAATAAATTTGCAATGCACAAATGTACATACATTCTATAACTATTCTGAATAAATTTGCAGTGCACAAATGTACATACATTCTATAACTATTTAGAATAAGTTTGCAGTGCACAAATGTACATACATTCTATAACTATTTAGAATAAGTTTGCAGTGCACACATGTACAGACATTCTATAACTATTTAGAATAAGTTTGCAGTGCACAAATGTACATACATTCTATAACTATTCTGAATAAGTTTGCAATGCACAAATGTACATACATTCTATAACTATTCTGAATAAGTTTGCAATGCACAAATGTACATACATTCTATAACTATTCTGAATAAGTTTGCAATGCACAAATGTACATACATTCTATAACTATTCTGAATAAGTTTGCAATGCACAAATGTACATACATTCTATAACTATTCTGAATAAGTTTGCAATGCACAAATGTACATACATTCTATAACTATTCTGAATAAGTTTGCAATGCACAAATGTACATACATTCTATAACTATTCTGAATAAGTTTGCAATGCACAAATGTACATACATTCTATAACTATTCTGAATAAGTTTGCAATGCACAAATGTACATACATTCTATAACTATTCTGAATAAGTTTGCAGTGCACAAATGTACATACATTCTATAACTATTCTGAATAAGTTTGCAATGCACTTTACCTCGCACACAGATACACGCTCTATTTCCCAGTTTGACTTGGCCATGCTTCAATGACAAAGCTATCAATAGAATTACCCAATCCCGCTATTACACCCAATCATGAGGCTGTCCGATTATTGAGACCTCATTCCTGGTGGAATCCATGAGGGAGAGAGAAGAGAAAATGCTGTGAGAATCTTGCCTAAGGATACCAACACCGTGGTTTTGGTGAAGCTCGAACTCACGACGGACACCGTACTGTCTCCATTGCACTACAGGCACTCCACCTTTGATGCTTTGATTGTTGCCGAGACATGTGAACAGGGACGTATGGGAAGATGGTGTTCCGAGACATTTGCCCTCACAAACGTGTTATTATTCCCCCCTCGTCCCCCATTGATGATGATGATGATGATGATGATAATGATGATGATGATGATGATCCCCTGTCTGGCCCTAATAACATTAACATTCGATTTTAAACCAAGGTCTTGTAACCGTGCACGTAAATGAACCATGGGAGATTCTGGAATGAGTCTCTGTCTGTATCATTGCACTATCCTCCAACTCTAAAATGACTAATCTCTTCAGGAGGCGTCACTACCACTTGCCCATATGAATGATGCCTCCTGAAGAGATAAGTCATTTTAGAGTTTGGAGGATAGTGCAATGATACAGACAGAGACTCATTCCAGAGTCTCCTCTGGTTATAATATATAATGATAAATAAACGTAAATTACACACATAATGATGATGATGATATTGACATTGATGATGATGATGATGATGACTAATTTGATATATTATATCCAGGTGCGCTGTCGTATGCAGAATTGGGTACCCTTATACCTAAGTCTGGAGGGGAGTATCCGTATTTCATGGAGGCCATGTTTCCTGTGGTTGCTTACCTATTTATCTGGACTCGAACACTTGTAATACAGGTAGCATAGTATACACTAGTTTTCATGGCGCTATTTTAAGCTGACTTTACCGTTGATTAAGCGAAACTCTCTGACCCTTAAATGTAGTTAAGCATGTACAAACTGTTCCGTTGAATGTTTATAACGAACTAGAAATGTATAAATCTGTTTACGATAAATGTAATAATTGTAATAAAAGTACATACATTCCGTGACCGAGTATCAAACTCAAACCCCACGATCTACCACTTTGTTCTGTCACATGCTCCACGATTCACGGATTCGTCATGATATTATTGCAGTGGCGTAGCCTAAGCATCATTTAATACCAAGCTACGCCTGTGTATTGTATTTCCTGTGGCAGATAGAAAGAAGACAAGAGGATACAATATTTTTAGGAAACTATAAAAGACCTGTGGTGGCATTTGCTATTTTAATCATTTCACGATTTCAATTTCACGAATTCACTATTATATACTACAGTCAAACCTGTCTTAAGCAGCCAGCCAAAGGAATCTCAGAAAGTGACTGCTTAGCACAGGTGGCTGCTTAATAGAGGTCAAATGTATAATAAACAACATATTGGGATTCTGGAAACTGGCTGCTTAATACAGGTTGGCTGCTTAATGGAGGTGACCACTAGCACAGGTTTGACTGTATACTGCACAAATTTGAAGTTAAAAACGTGAATTTCATGTACCGGTAGTTGAAATCGTGAAAACTTTTTTTTTTTAACTTTACTTATTTTACAACGATTGCGAAGCAAGTTCTAACAACTTATATTAATCACTCTCGTTGGCGTGGATGAAAGCGTAAATGTGGTCATTCGTATGGGAGGAAACCGGAGTACCCGGAGAAAACCCACCTATCCGATCTGGCGACCACCGTACCATTTCACGGTTCGAGGATCGAAAACTCAAAATCATAACGGTGAAATCATGCATTCGTGATGTTGAAATGATAACGTGAAGTTGAAATCGTGAATACGTGTAATAGAGATGATGACGTGAATACGTGTAATAGAGATGATGACGTGAATACGTGTAATAGAGATGATGACGTGAATACGTGTAATAGAGATGATGACGTGAATACGTGTAATAGAGATGATGACGTGAATACGTGTAATAGAGATGATGACGTGAATACGTGTAATAGAGATGATGACGTGAATACGTGTAATAGAGATGATCGTGAATACGTGTAATAGAGATGATGACGTGAATACGTGTAATAGAGATGATGACGTGAATACGTGTAATAGAGATGATGACGTGAATACGTGTAATAGAGATGATGACGTGAATACGTGTAATAGAGATGATGACGTGAATACGTGTAATAGAGATGATGACGTGAATACGTGTAATAGAGATGATGACGTGAATACGTGTAATAGAGATGATGACGTGAATACGTGTAATAGAGATGATGATATATGGAAAGTCATATGATTCATTAACACTACCATTATTTGTTTGCATCTTGGTTAGTCACACTGACAGATTATGTCATAGCGACTATCCAGTTACTATTTGTGGACAAAGATACCGGGGGCCCCTTCCAGCAGTATTTCAGTTACGAACAGGCACCTGGTTGAACCACCGACCTTCCGCAAACCAGCTGGATAGCATCCTCTTATGACAGAATTCAACACAATCAAACCTACAGTGGCGAGATGTAAGTGAAGCCAGCGACCTTATCCACTCGGCCACTGAGGCCCCTTAATACAACCATTGTACATGCATACTATTGGGCTTGTATGATAATATTTACTTGTTTATTTGTAGCCTTCTGGAGTCGCCATTATTTGCCTGACCTTTGCTTCTTATACGACGACATTTTTTGACTACTGTGGCTCTCCCGCACCGCCAGAGAAACTCATAGCTGTCATAACAATATGTAAGTAGTTTCGAAAAAAGTTTTATAAAAGCTACGTTTTGATCCTTTGCATTATGTATGTCATTGTATGTTATATGTGATTTATGTTTTGCAATAAATACTGTTTAAGCCAAGTATTTTTGAAGAATTTTCTTCTGTGTAATAGTAGGCAAACTCCACATCGTCCTGCACGTGCTGCATATATAAGCATGCGTCACCGTCTGTAGCACCGTTAAACGTCATAAACTCTATTAACCCTTTCCCTCATAGAAGCACCTATTGACGCCAATACCAATATGACATACATTGACAATGTAGTAGCCAAACCAATTTTCATAATTAAGACCAGAATCTCATGTAGTCCCAGTAATATCTATTGTGGTGGGATAGATATGGCGACTAGTTATCCACTGCATGATAACTAAATGGCTGTCGTTTGTATGGAGATATAATAGTATATTAACCTAAATCTCATGTAGTCCCAGTAATATCTATGGAGGTGTGATAGATATGACCACTACTTATCCACTGTATGATAGCTAAATGGCTGTCGTTTGTATGGAGATATAATAGTATATTAACCCTAAATCTCATGTAGTCCCAGTAATATCTATGGAGGTAGTATAGATATGGCGACTACTTATCCACTGCATGATAACTAAATGGATGTCGTTTGTATGGAGATATAATAGTATATTAACCTAAATCTCATGTAGTCCCAGTAATATCTATGGAGGTGTGATAGATATGACCACTACTTATCCACTGTATGATAGCTAAATGGCTGTCGTTTGTATGGAGATATAATAGTATATTAACCTAAATCTCATGTAGTCCCAGTAATATCTATGGAGGTGGGATAGATATGGTGACTACTTATCCACTGCATGATAGCTAAATGGCTGTCGTTTGTATGGAGATATAATAGTATATTAACCTAAATCTCTATGTAGTCCCAGTAATATCTATGGAGGTGGGATAGATATGGTGACTACTTATCCACTGCATGATAGCTAAATGGCTGTCGTTTGTATGGAGATATAATAGTATATTAACCTAAATCTCATGTAGTCCCAGTAATATCTATGGAGGTGGGATAGATATGGTGACTACTTATCCACTGCATGATAGCTAAATGGCTGTCATTTGTATGGAGATATAATAGTATATTAAACTAAATCTCTATGAAGGAAAGGGTTAAACGTCATAGCGCCACAAAAACAGCTGTATAAGATGTGTATTGTGATTGCCAATAGAGAGTGATGCGTTCCGAATGTACGCAGGGCGTGGCGAACTGATGCAGGTTAACTTAACTTTCACTTTAAGTTTGTTACATTGCAAAAAAAACCCATTGTTTACTGATTTAAAATAGTTATTCAAATTAAAATGGAAGAATATTTAGTAGCATTGTTACTTGTATATACAATTTCAAATTGTGTAATGTGTTCATAGGCCTACGAAATGTTGTCGCTTTTAGCATTATAATGCATGTACAGTCAAACCTGTGTTAAGTAGCCAGCCACAGACTGATCTGTAGTCCAGTGGTAACACGCTGGACTGGTAATCCAGGGATCGCAGGTTTGATCCCCCGTCTGACCCTAATAAAATTAACAGTCTTAATTGGGACTTTAAACCGAGGTCTCGTGTCGGTGCTGTACACGACTACACGTGCACGTAAAACAACCATAGGAGACTCTCAGGAAACATAAAACACAGTAGCCAGCCAAGGGAATCACAGAAAGTGGCTGCTTAGCACAGGTGGCTGCTTAATAGATGTCAAATTATAATAAAACAACATATTGGGAATCTGGAAATTGGCTGCTTAATACAGATTAGCTGCTTAATAGAGGTGACAGCTACCACAGGTTTGACTGTATATATTTTCTGTAATGTACATGGAGGAGACTTTAATAAAGATGAAAACTATGTAATCGAGTAGGCAATAAGTACCTAATCTACATGCAAATAATGACATGAGATCTTATACAGAGCTAAATAACCTTTTTTATAAGTCACAACCAACATTCACAATAATTAAATTGTGTTTGACCATGAACTCACAGTATAAAACTCCTTCCACTTTTAACCCTTTGTAAACTCACTCACAGTATAAAACTCCTTCTGCTTTTAACCCTTTGTAAACTCACTCACAGTATAAAACTCCTTCCACTTTTAACCCTTTGTAAACTCACTCACAGTATAAAACTCCTTCTGCTTTTAACCCTTTGTAAACTCACTCACAGTATAAAACTCCTTCTGCTTTTAACCCTTTGTAAACTCACTCACAGTATAAAACTCCTTCTGCTTTTAACCCTTTGTAAACTCACTCACAGTATAAAATCCCTTCTGCTTTTAACCCTTTGTAAACTCACTCACAGTATAAAATCCCTTCCACTTTTAACCCTTTGTAAACTCACTCACAGTATAAAATCCCTTCCACTTTTAACCCTTTGTAAACTCACTCACAGTATAAAACTCCTTCTGCTTTTAACCCTTTGTAAACTCACTCACAGTATAAAATCCCTTCCACTTTTAACCCTTTGTAAACTCACTCACAGTATAAAATCCCTTCCACTTTTAACCCTTTGTAAACTCACTCACAGTATAAAACTCCTTCTGCTTTTAACCCTTTGTAAACTCACTCACAGTATAAAATCCCTTCCACTTTTAACCCTTTGTAAACTCACTCACAGTATAAAATCCCTTCCACTTTTAACCCTTTGTAAACTCACTCACAGTATAAAACTCCTTCTGCTTTTAACCCTTTGTAAACTCACTCACAGTATAAAATCCCTTCCACTTTTAACCCTTTGTAAACTCACTCACAGTATAAAATCCCTTCCACTTTTAACCCTTTGTAAACTCACTCACAGTATAAAATCCCTTCTGCTTTTAACCCTTTGTAAACTCACTCACAGTATAAAATCCCTTCCACTTTTAACCCTTTGCCTGCTGAATAAATAAAATCACATTTGCAAACAACATAAATCAAGGTCTTGCTATTCAACCAAGTGTTTTAGCTCCACTATCCGAATAGCACGGCACGTCTGATCTGGCTCTATGCTGTTTGCAAAAGTGATTTTATCTGCCGCAAGCGTGCAAAGGGTTAATATTACTAGTAATATGGTCAGATGAGGGTTTTTTTATTAAGTTTATTTAACGTCTCTACTGGTTGCTCATATGAGCGACGTGCAGTTTACCTAGCAGCACCTTTCCTTGGCAGACTCCAGCGGTTAACCAGTATTTGGTACACCAACCTCTGTAAGAAACTGCCATCTTTATCATATAAAGAGACACTGTGTGAGCGGGGCTCGAACATGTAACCATCAGTGATGGTAGGTTACAGTGGTATACAAGTCAGCGACCTGAACCACTCGACCACAGAGGCAGACTTGGTTGGTCAGATGAGCGATAGTACAACTCCTTATATACTTACTATGTATTTGTTTCTTTATATCACCTTTGTTTCAGATTTCGATATAGGATAGGCCCAGTCTAACAATTAACGTTCAAATAGACACCTGTAGTCTGGGTTCCAGCCTGTCAATTTTTCACTAATTTACTATTGGCAAAATGACATCATCAGAAACTCAATACAGCATAATTAATGGTCTCTGTGTTAAAATATAATTATATGACACGCAAGCCTAAATATATCAATGCCTGTTCCCAGGTTAACACATGCACAATAGCCAGTACATTGGTATAAACACCGCAGGATACCTGTGTTAGTGGTCACCTGTATTAACCCTTTCCTTCATAGAGATTTAGGTTAATATACTATTATATCTCCATACAAACGACAGCCATTTAGTTATCATGCAGTGGATAAGTAGTCGCCACATCTATCCCACCTCCATAGATATTACTGGGACTACACGAGATTCTGGCCTGAGTATTTCCACAAATAAACAAACATCGTATATGCGGTTTGTTGACATAATAAAATAATGTAAATAGAAGCGATATTCATGCGTAATACAGGATACAGGATATTTGTTTGTTTTGAGTGAATATGGAATATATCTCACTGAGATCATTTCAAATATTTTCACGAGCGCGTAGCACGAGTGAAAATATGAAAAATGTTCGACGTGTGATATATTCCATATTCACTCAAAACAAACAAATTTTCTTTTTATTTTATGCTAATTGGTGAAAAACAAACACAAAATGAAGAAATTAAAATAGCTGGCCGCCATGTTTTTGTGCGGATGAATACATTGACGACTATAAGTCGTGAGTCGATACACAAATCTGCCGCCATCTTGAATTTAAAGTTGAATCAAGGAAAAATACATGAAAACTATTTATTGGATTTATTGTTACATTTTGCAGTGACAAATTTCGAGACATTTCACTTTTGATTTGTTTCATAACAAAAACAATAATACAGGTAAATAGTGTCATTGAAGCCAGGTAACCGGTGAAAATTAAATGACACGTGTGACACGGTGCAAGTTGGTGTATTGGGAAGGGAGATAATAAAAAAGTAGTCCGGCAAAATACAGTGAGTGATATGCAGTGAGTGATATGGATTATATCTCACTGATAGAACACTGTATTTCATCAATTAGCATAAAATAAAACGCATTATCCTGAGATATGGTACATATTACCGTGATATCTCACATTTGTGTCTATTCTTAGTTAAATTATCTCTAAACGAAAGTATCACGTGTTTAGTATTGACTCCAATGACAAGCAAACGTCAATTCAGGAGCATGGGTGTCCGCTATATGAAATCCTTTTGAAAGTTTGTATACCACAAAAACACTGTTTATTGATTCAATGTTAGTGTTCGAATGTATTCAGAAGAATTTGTAGTAGCAATGCATTTATACATGAAAAAATACATTTTATTTCATTTTTGCGATAATGTCACTTTTATATTGACTCGTAGTCGCTTGCGGAATTTGGAGAATTAAGTACAATCTGTAAACAGAGACTAATGCACTCAGGTAGAGTGATTCACTTTGAATTAAGTACAATCTGTAAACAGGGACTAATGCACTCAGGTAGCGTGATTCACTTTGAATTAAGTACAATCTGTAAACAGGGACTAATGCACTCAGGTAGAGTGATTCACTTTGAATTAAGTACAATCTGTAAACAGGGACTAATGCACTCAGGTAGCGTGATTCACTTTGAATTAAGTACAATCTGTAAACAGAGACTAATGCACTGGTAGTGTGATTCACTTTGAATTAAGTACAATCTGTAAACAGGGACTAATGCACTCAGGTAGAGTGATTCACTTTGAATGAAAATTGTTTTGTTAGTTCATCGCTTTCAATCCCCTCCCAATCCCCACCCAATCCCCATTTTGTTAGTTTTTCACTTACCGGGGGTGTTGAAAAAATACAAATTCTAGGGTTGCCCCCCCCCCCTCTGTTTGAGGGTTTACCACTTTTGTTCTGGTAGATATTAACTGCTGATATTTCCCAGTGTGATACCCCTAACATATCTAGGTAGGTATATTATAACAGGGTATACCCCAAAAATCTTAAACTTTTTTTAGGGCCTAACCCGCAAAGTAGTATGAAAAAGGTATGATATTTAGCTCTAAATGGGCTCGAACTATAACACCTCGCGGATATGGAGTAAACCTGAATGATCCTTTTTGTAATATTAGCTATATTTAGAGGTGCTCCAATGTGGCTCATACCTTGCCATAACGGAGTGTGTAACATTCTAAGCATGCCCAAAAAACCGTGTTACAACAGCTCATCCAATTTGAGGAAACCTAGCGTCGATAGGGTGTGTTAGGTGTTGCCATTGACCTATATTGGCGACGTTTTTCTCTCTAATCATTAGAGCTAGCGCTTTAAAGTTAGTATTAGTTAGCGCACGCTACTGGTGGCATTGAATAATTGCAATATTGGGAACGTACATGATCAAGGGGTGATAGGGGCAGGGGGTTGAACATGGTGGTTCATATTGGTGTCAAAAACTACTGTAAGTGACCTCAGTGAGCTCCTGTGAAGTATTTTCTTTAACTAAAATCATCAGACATTACGTGTTTTTTGACAAATACATAGGCTACAAACATTGTGGAGCCCAAAAAGTAGAGAAAATGGACAAAACCTCAAAGCGGCATATATCACCATATATCACTGCCCACCCCACCAGGGTTCTCATAGAAGGGGGTGAGATATTTTAAAACGGACTTCAGATTCGTGCTTATAATGAATTACGACTAAGTAGCACAAAGAATGGGGGGGTTTGGGGGTAAAAAATAGTTACCCCGAAAAAACACCAAAGGGTGGTGATACCCCTACCCTGTTGACTTTTTAGGGTTAGAATTGATACCTCCAAATAGGGCCCATACTTTGTCCTAGGGGGTTATCTGGCCTCCTAAACACGAATCTGAAGTCCGTTTTACGATATCTCACCCCATTCACCCTCATATGAGATTAGGGTGAAGTTTTAAGGGTGAAATTTTTTACCTCCAAATCCTCTAATACATCTCTCTAAAGGGTTATCTGACCTCCTAATCACGAATGTGAAGTCCACTTTTACGATATCTCATCCCGTCACTGAGATATAGGCTGGGCAAGTTGCTATGTTGGAGGTTGAGTGTTAGGGTTATGAGGATGTGTCTGTGGAGGTTCGTTGATATCTGTGGAGGATGCATGATGTCTGTGGAGGATATATGGTGTGTGTGGAGGAAGCATGGTGGCTGTGGAGGAAGCATGGTGGCTGTGGAGGAAGCATGGTGACTGTGGTGGAAGCATGGTTTATGTGGAGGATTCATGACCTCTGTGGAGGATGCATGATGTATGTGGAGGATGCATTATGTATGTGGAGGATGTATGGTGTTTGTGGAGCCTGCATGATGTATGTGGAGGAGGTTGCGCGGTGTCTGTGTAGGTACGGTGGTCTATGTGGAGGATGCATGTTGTATGTGGAGGATGCATGATGTTTGTGGAGGATGCATGATGTATGTGGAGGTTCGATGATGTCTGTGGAGGAAGCATGGTGTCTGCGGAGGAAGCATGGTGTCTGTGGCGGAAGCATGGTGTCTGTGGTGCAAGC
Organism: Archivesica marissinica; assembly: GCA_014843695.1. Classification (NCBI taxonomy): domain Eukaryota; kingdom Metazoa; phylum Mollusca; class Bivalvia; order Venerida; family Vesicomyidae; genus Archivesica; species Archivesica marissinica. The sequence goes on along the minus strand of CM026395.1, from coordinate 50,658,508 downwards.
ATGGTGTATGTGGAGGATGTATGTTGTATGTGTAGGATGCATGATGTATGTGGAGGATGCATGATGTCTGTGGAGGATACATGCTGTCTGTGGAGGGTGTTTGGTGTGTGTGGAGTGTGCATGGTGTCTGTGGAGGAAGCATGGTCTATGTGGAGGATGCATGATGTATGTGGAGGATGCATGATGTATGTGGAGGATGCATTATGTATGTGGAGGATACATGCTGTCTGTGGGGGGTGTTTGGTGTGTGTGGAGTGTGCATGGTGTATGTGGAGGAAGCTGTCTATGTGGAGGATGCATGATGTATGTGGAGGATGCATGATGTATGTGGAGGATGCATGATTTTATGTGGAGGATGCATGGTGTGTGTGGATGATACATGCTGTCTGTGGAGGTTCAATGAAGTCTCTGGAGGAAGCATGGTGTCTGTGGAGGAAGCATGGTGTATGTGGAGGAAGCATGGTCTATGTGGATGAAGCATGGTGTATGTGGAGGATGCATGGTGTATGCGGAGGATACATGATGTATGTGGAGGATGCATGATGTATGTGGAGGATACATGATGTATGTGGAGGGTGTATGGTGTCTGTGGAGTATGCAGGGTGTCTGCGGAGGAGGTTGCGTGGTGTCTGTGTAGGTAGGGTGGTGTATGTGGAGGATGCATGTTGTCTGTGGAGGATGCATGATGTGTGTGGAGGATGCATGATGTATGTGGATGATACATGATGTATGTGGAGGAAGCATGTTGTATGTGGAGGATGCATGATGTATGTGGAGGAAGCATGTTGTATGTGGAGGAAGCATGTTGTATGTGGAGGATGCATGATGTATGTGGAGGATGCATGATGTATGTGGAGGAAGCATGTTGTCTGTGGAGGAAGCATGTTGTATGTGGAGGAAGCATGTTGTATGTGGAGGAAGCATGTTGTCTGTGGAGGAAGCATGATGTCTGTGGAGGAAGAATGTTGTATGTGGAGGAAGCATGTTGTATGTGGAGGATGCATGATGTATGTGGAGGAAGCAGGGTGAATGTGGAGCATGCATGTTGTCTGTGGAGGTTGCATGATGTCAGTGGAGGATGCATGATGTATGTGGAGGATGCATGATGTTTGTGGAGGAAGCATGTTGTCTGTGGAGGAAGCATGGTGTATGTGGAGGAAGCAGGGTGTATGTGGAGGAAGCATGATGTCTGTGGAGGAAGCATGTTGTCTGTGGAGGAAGCATGATGTCTGTGGAGGAAGCATGTTGTCTGTGGAGGAAGCATGTTGTCTGTGGAGGAGCATGTTGTCTGTGGAGGAAGCATTTGTCTGTGGAGGAAGCATGATGTATGTGGAGGAAACATGTTGTATGTGGAGGAAGCATGTTGTCTGTGGAGGAAGCATGATGTCTGTGGAGGAAGCAGGGTGTATGTGGAGCATGCATGTTGTCTGTGGAGGTTGCATGATGTCCGTGGAGGATGTATGATGTCTGTGGAGGATGCATGATGTCTGTGGAGGAAGCATGTTGTCTGTGGAGGAAGCATGGTGTATGTGGAGGAAGCATGTTGTCTGTGGAGGAAGCATGTTGGCTGTGGAGGAAGCATGATGTATGTGGAGGAAGCAGGGTGTATGTGGAGCATACATGTTGTATGTGGAGGTTGCATGATGTCCGTGGAGGATGCATGATGTATATGGAGGATGCATGATGTCCGTGGAGGATGCGTGTTGTCTGTGGAGGATGCATGATATATGTGGAGGAAGCATGATGTCTGTGGAGGAAGCATGTTGTCTGTGGAGGAAGCATGTTGTCTGTGGAGGATGCATGATATATGTGGAGGAAGCAGGGTGAATGTGGAGCATGCATGTTGTCTGTGGAGGTTGCATGATGTCAGTGGAGGATGCATGATGTTGTGGAGGTGCATGATGTTTGTGGGGAAGCATGTTGTCTGTGGAGACGCCTGTTGTATGTGGAGGAGCATTTTGTCTGTGGAGGAAGCTGATGTCTGTGGAGGAAGCATGTTGTATGTGGAGGAAGCATGAGTCTGAACAGTTGTCTGTGGAGGAAGCATGTTGTCTGTGGAGAAGCATGTTGTCTGTGGAGGAAGCATGTTGTCTGGGAGGAAGCATGTTGTCTGTGGAGGAAGCATGATGTCTGTGGAGGAAGCATGTTGTCTGTGGAGGAAGCATGATGTCTGTGGAGGAAGCATGTTGTCTGTGGAGGAAGCATGTTGTCAGTGGAGGAAGCATGATGTCTGTGGAGGAAGCAGGGTGTATGTGGAGCATGCATGTTGTCTGTGGAGGTTGCATGATGTCCGTGGAGGATGCATGATGTCTGTGGAGGATGCATGATGTCTGTGGAGGAAGCATGTTGTCTGTGGAGGAAGCATGGTGTATGTGGAGGAAGCATGTTGTCTGTGGAGGAAGCATGTTGTCTGTGGAGGAAGCATGATGTCTGTGGAGGAAGCAGGGTGTATGTGGAGCATGCATGTTGTATGTGGAGGTTGCATGATGTCCGTGGAGGATGCATGATGTATGTGGAGGATGCATGATGTCTGTGGAGGAAGCATGTTGTCTGTGGAGGAAGCATGGTGTATGTGGAGGAAGCATGTTGTCTGTGGAGGAAGCATGTTGTCTGTGGAGGAAGCATGTTGTCTGTGGAGGAAGCATGATGTATGTGGAGGAAGCATGTTGTCTGTGGAGGAAGCATGTTGTCTGTGGAGGATGCATGATGTATGTGGAGGAAGCAGGGTGAATGTGGAGCATGCATGTTGTATGTGGAGGTTGCATGATGTCAGTGGAGGATGCATGATGTATGTGGAGGATGCATGATGTTTGTGGAGGAAGCATGTTGTCTGTGGAGGAAGCATGGTGTATGTGGAGGAAGCAGGGTGTATGTGGAGCATGCATGTTGTCTGTGGAGGTTGCATGATGTCCGTGGAGGATGCATGATGTATGTGGAGGATGCATGATGTATGTGGAGGAAGCATGTTGTCTGTGGAGGAAGCATGGTGTCTGTGGAGGAAGCATGATGTATGTGGAGGAAGCAGGGTGTATGTGGAGCATGCATGTTGTATGTGGAGGTTGCATGATGTCCGTGGAGGATGCATGATGTATGTGGAGGATGCATGATGTATGTGGAGGGTGTATGGTGTCTGTGGAGGATACATTGTGTCTGTGGAGGATGCATGGTGATGTCTGTGGATGTTCGCTGGTGTGTGCGGAATTTCGATGAATTCTGGGGAGGATGCATCGTGTCTGTGGAGGAAGCATGTTGTCTGTGGAGGAAGCATGGTGTCTGTGGAGGAAGCATGATGTATGTGGAGGAAGCAGGGTGTATGTGGAGCATGCATGTTGTATGTGGAGGTTGCATGATGTCCGTGGAGGATGCATGATGTCTGTGGAGGATGCATGATGTCTGTGGAGGAAGTATGTTGTCTGTGGAGGAAGCATGGTGTATGTGGAGGAAGCATGTTGTCTGTGGAGGAAGCATTTGTCTGTGGAGGAAGCATGATGTCTGTGGAGGAAGCAGGGTGTATGTGGAGCATGCATGTTGTATGTGGAGGTTGCATGATGTCCGTGGAGGATGCATGATGTATGTGGAGGATGCATGATGTCTGTGGAGGAAGCATGTTGTCTGTGGAGGAAGCATGGTGTATGTGGAGGAAGCATGTTGTCTGTGGAGGAAGCATGTTGTCTGTGGAGGAAGCATGTTGTCTGTGGAGGAAGCATGATGTATGTGGAGGAAGCATGTTGTCTGTGGAGGAAGCATGTTGTCTGTGGAGGATGCATGATGTATGTGGAGGAAGCAGGGTGAATGTGGAGCATGCATGTTGTCTGTGGAGGTTGCATGATGTCAGTGGAGGATGCATGATGTATGTGGAGGATGCATGATGTTTGTGGAGGAAGCATGTTGTCTGTGGAGGAAGCATGGTGTATGTGGAGGAAGCAGGGTGTATGTGGAGCATGCATGTTGTCTGTGGAGGTTGCATGATGTCCGTGGAGGATGCATGATGTATGTGGAGGATGCATGATGTATGTGGAGGAAGCATGTTGTCTGTGGAGGAAGCATGGTGTCTGTGGAGGAAGCATGATGTATGTGGAGGAAGCAGGGTGTATGTGGAGCATGCATGTTGTATGTGGAGGTTGCATGATGTCCGTGGAGGATGCATGATGTATGTGGAGGATGCATGATGTATGTGGAGGGTGTATGGTGTCTGTGGAGGATACATTGTGTCTGTGGAGGATGCATGGTGATGTCTGTGGATGTTCGCTGGTGTGTGCGGAATTTCGATGAATTCTGGGGAGGATGCATCGTGTCTGTGGAGGAAGCATGTTGTCTGTGGAGGAAGCATGGTGTCTGTGGAGGAAGCATGATGTATGTGGAGGAAGCAGGGTGTATGTGGAGCATGCATGTTGTATGTGGAGGTTGCATGATGTCCGTGGAGGATGCATGATGTATGTGGAGGATGCATGATGTATGTGGAGGGTGTATGGTGTCTGTGGAGGATACATTGTGTCTGTGGAGGATGCATGGTGATGTCTGTGGATGTTCGCTGGTGTGTGCGGAATTTCGATGAATTCTGGGGAGGATGCATCGTGTCTGTGGAGGATGCATGGTGTCGGTGGAGGAAGCATGATGTCTGTAGAGGATGCATGTTGTCTGTGGAGGCTGCATGATGTCTGTGGAGGCTGCATTGAGTCTGTGGAGGAGCCGTGGTGTGTGTGGCGGCTATGTGGTGTCTGTGAATCAGTGAAGGGGGTGAGATATCTGTAAACGGACTTCAGATTCGTGATTAGGAGGCCAAATAACCCCGTAGGACAACGTTTGAGAGGGTTTGCGAGGTGAGAACAATGTTCCGCCTAAACTACCCCCCGACACCCCACCCTAGATCCCAGGGATCTCTGTCAAGGGAGTGAGCTACTGTAAAATGGAGTCAGATCCGTGCGCAGAATACCCAGTAGCCGCTTAGGACACTGTATGCGAGGAGGTGGCACAGCGTACGAGAGAGTGTTGGGGCAAACAAATTGCCCCCCTAAAATAGCACCTTCCATAGCCTCGTTGTGAGTGAAGGAGGTGAGATATCTTAAAACGGACTTCGGAATCGTGATTAGGAGGCCAGATAACCCCCTAGTGCAAAGTATGACACTATTTGGAGGTATAAAATTCTAGGCCTAAAAACTCATAATATATATATATATATATCCTTTGGTGTATTTTCGGTGAAATATCTTTTACCCCCAAACTCCCCCGGTTCTTTGTCCTACGTAGTTGTAATTCATTCTAAGCACGAATCTGAAGTCCGTTTTAAAATATCTCACCCACTTCTATGAGAACCCGGGTGGGGTGGGCAGTTTGAATTATATGATATATGCCGCTTGGCCGTATTTATCTATATTCTCTGCACTTTGGCCTTTCCAAAACGCTTGTACTAGTTACATACGACCTAAAGCTATTGATATGTGCTAATTTTATTATAACACAGTTAACGGGAGTTCAGTTATTACACATTGTGCAGGGCTGGTCACAGAACGAGGCACCATGTTCAACACCCTGCCACTGTCTCATTGCCACAACGTACGTTAGCGCAACTGCAAGTATTGAAATACAGCACTATTGTGCGCCAATTAATATTAACTATAAAGCAGTAGCTCTGATGTTTCGTGAGATTCACCCCGCCAATCTTGACCTATATCAACCCCCAAAATAGCAGCCCACCCCACCGTAGATCTCAGTGAAGGGGGTGAGATATCTTAAAACGGACTTCAGATTCGTGTTTTTGGGGGGAAAAAAGTGGGGGTGATTTTTTGAGGGAGAATTTTTTTAACTCCCTCCAAATATTTACCTACATTTTTTTTAAGGGCTTATCTGGCCTTCTAATCACGAATCTGAACTCCGTTTTAAAATATCTCACCCCCTTCATCGAACATCTACCTCAATTACTTGCTGGTGACTTGGGAAAAATTGCAAACAACATAGATCGTGATCAGATGACATTGATTGTTAGATGTGATCATTTTCTATGTTGTTTGGTGTTGAAAAAAAAAAAAATACCTGCCTCAACTGGGATTCGAACCGGTACCGCCTGCATGCATGCATGCATGTATGCAAGTGTTGGACTTGGACATTTTTTTTTAAAAATTGCAAACAACATAGATCGTGATCAGATAAAAATGAAGGTTACATATGATCATGTTCTATGTTGTTTGCTCTTTGAAAAAATATAAAAAAAACATACCTCAACCGGGATTCGAACCGGCATGCAAGTCTTGGAGCCTGACCACTGCGCCATACTGCTTTTATTTACTGTTCACTACAATGTGTCCTACTAAAGCGACATCGGTTATACATTGGCGCCAAAAGTAGTAAATGAGGGGGAAAATCAAACAGAAAAACGGTTACACCCTAGCAATCAGGCTCTATACTGTTTGCTATTTTCGTAAGAATCACTTGGACAACAACGGCAAACAATGTTTGCAAGTTTCTAGGTAAATAGCACTAGGCATACAGCCTGATCAGTCGGCAAAGAGGGTGTCGTCTGACAACACCCCCTCTCCCTCAACTTATATCTCAGTGAAGGGGTTGAGATATGTTAAAACCGACTTCAGATTCGTGATTAGGAGGCCAGATAACCGCCTAGTGCAAAGTATGGCACTATTTGGAGGTATAAAATTCTAGGTGTATTTTCAGTGAAATATCTTTTACCCCCAAACTCCCCCGGTTCTTTGTCCTACTTAGTTGTAATTCATTCTAAGCACGAATCTGAAGTCCGTTTTAAAATATCTCACCCCCTTCTATGAGAACTCGGGTGGGGTGGGCAGTTGGAATTATGTGATAAATGCCGCTTGACCTTTTTTTAATATATTCTCTCCATTGTTTCGCTGTCCAAACACTTGAACTAGGTACGTATGACATTACACTACTACTATGTGCTAATTTTAGTAGAATAAAGCGAACAAATCATGGGCTTACACACCCAGCCCTGACCCCACCCTCACCCACCCTACTTCTAAGTGAAGGGAGTAAAATATGGGAAAATAACTTTCACATTCGAGTTTAGCGTGCCAAGTAACCCTTTAGGACAAGGTATGCGCAGGTTTTCACGTAGTTTAAATAGACCCAGGATGAGGTGAATATGGGTGGGCATCTAAGGTAGGGAGACATGTTGCGCCCTAAACACCCTCAAACTATCAAATAATGTAGTCTGTAATTTTATCAACCCAAATCTGCAATCCGTTTGGCGATAGCTCAAGCCAAACAATAATTAGTACACATCTTGCAACCCCATCCCCATTTTACACACCCCTCGCCCCTCACCCATATACGCTCCCGCCTTTGTACTTATACACCCCTGCACACCTAAATACTCGTCTATACTATCATATCTAGACATGTTAAGAGTTATTTAGCTGTGCAACTAGCGTAAATGCCTTTTAATTCAAACCCTAATGCTAACCCTAACCAATAACCACCGTTCCGCGGCACTTATCACATGTACTATAACAACTTCTACCTTATAACCCCTAGGGTGTCACATACTACCTCGTTGGGGCAGCCGCAAATCACCTAGACTTACTCAACTACGTCTATTCTACTGTAATAGGGCACCTTTAGCCTCCCCTCACCATCACGACACTTAGCCTACCCCTAAATACGTCCAAAAAGTGATTATTACCGCTCTACTTCAGTCCCAGGGGGCTAACACCCCTTAAATCCCCTCAGATCCTTTGCGGAAAATATTATTGTACATCCTCAGACAATCCCCAACAAGCTAATATATACTTTTACTACCTTTATATACATATATAACATGTTAGGTAACTTTTGGCAAGGGTATTCATTTTAGGCAGGGTAATTTGTATACACAAGTAGTACTCATTTTTTGGTCTAGGTTTGGAGGTTAAAAGTTCCGCCCCTACGATTTTAGTTGTAATAGTTTTTAGAGCTCGTTAGGTCTAGACCTCCCTTAAACCACCCTAACTTTCAGGGAGGGTTGAGTATTGAGTGATATACGGCGCTCCGTTACTCCAACACTTAGAAAAAAAAAATACTTGACCGATTTTAGTTCGGTAATTTTTGTCGGCAACCTAACCCTCCCCTCTCCCACCCTGCCAAATTTCTCCCTTCGCAAAAAACACAAACTAATTTATTTAGTTAACCCAAGTTCCCAGCGGGCAATATCGTATTGGACTCCAGTTAGGGACGTAGTCTCGGTTTAAACTATATTTCGAAACTTTAATGTCAACATTATTCAATTCCATTGTTGTAGATTAATAAAAACTTCAATGTTGTCAGTGTTTGTTTTCAAACCTTAAAGCGACACATGGAATAAAACTATGATAAACGTTATGAAATTGCACGTACATCTAACAATGCTACTATACATTCCTCCATCTAACAATGCTACTATACATTCCTCCATCTAACAATGCTACTATACATTCCTCCATCATATGTATTGTCAGTTCGTAAACACTGTTTGCAATATAACACCCTAACAATGCTACTATACATTCCTCCATCTAACAATGCTAACAATACATTCCTCCATCATATGTATTGTCAGTTCGTAAACACTGTTTGCAATATAACACCCTGACAATGCTACTATACATTCCTCCATCATATGTATTGTCAGTTCGTAAACACTGTTTGCAATATAACACCCTGACAAAGAAAGTAGAACTTTCGTGAATCGGTCCGCCACGCCCCGTGCACATTCGGAACGCATCACCCCTCTATCAACAATCGGAACAAACATCATAGACAGTTGTCGCTACCGGTTGCCCATATGAGCGACGCCTCCTGAAGAGATTAGTCATTTTAGGTTTTTGGAGGATAGTGCAGTGATACCGACAGAGACCCTTTCCAGAGTCTCTTCTGGTTCTTTTATGTGCACGGTGTAAGCACCGACACGATACCTCAGTTTAATGTCCCATCTGAAAGACTGTTAATTTTATTAGGGTCAGACGGGGAATCGAACCTGGGATCCCTGAATCCCAGCGTGTTACCACTGGACTACAGATCCGTCTGTGTTTTCAATGCTGTGTCATGCATGCGCATTCATATACTAGTGTTCTAATATATATTTAGGCAACGACTAAGTCACATGGTCCAATGAAAAAGCATCATGTCTCGCTTCTAAATCGTATAGACGCGACCTACTTATGTAAGTTGTCTAAGTCAGATAGATCAACTCATTGGCCCATCTTAACGAAATATATATCGCTTCGCTCGGTGTATATTTCGTTAAGACGGGCCAATTCGTGATATATCCTATACATATATATACATATATATATATATATATAAGCACTGTTTACATATATATGTTTACTTAATAAACAATTCGCTTATACGACGGTGCTATATTTATTTTAATGTTTCCGTTTCTGTTCGATTATTTGGATTTGTGTAAATTGGAAATTATATTCTTTAAATATCTGTTAGTTTTTAACTTTTTACCAAAAAATATTTATTTCAATATAATGTCGCTTTAAATGTCTAATCTTATCTCTCGTACATCAGGGACATGTATGGGGTCATAAGGTGAACACATTAAGTCAGTCAAACATATATTCATTGAATCGCATGTTTAAAGGGTATAATATATCTAAACCTCTTTTGTAAAATAATAAAGCATGATAGTAGAATTTTATGTATTATAGTGTCGGCCATTTCTGACTTCTTTATGAACATCAATACAACTTTATTTGATTTTTTTAACTTGATAAATAATTTCCATTTACATAGTTATGTTAAAGGCAAATAACCATAATAATTTGTATCTAATAAAATTGTTTCTTCTTGTTAAAGCAGCATTACATCGTAGGCAATAAAAGAAATTTGAAAAATTAAAATTTTACCTATGGTAGCAATGCTGCTACACATTCTAACATTATACTTTGTATGCTTATGTTCATTTGGTAAACAGTGTTTTTTGCGATAAAACAAACTCGAAACCGAAAGTACGACTTTCCGAGTCAATCGGTCACGCACTTGTTTACAACCGGAACGCATCGTCCGCACTTGTTTACATTCGGAATGCATCGTCCCCATTTGTCCTACATTGTCTTTTTAATTAAATTACTTGATATGTTGATTCATACCTCTGTTAGCTAAGTCTTTTAGGGACATTTCTACATCCCCTCGAGGGGTTCGACATTAGAGGAAAATAGATAGATAGTATTTCATGTTCAAAATATATACGTTGTTTTCTACATCCTCTGCATGCGCGCTGTGCGTGTTTACAATTCGTGTGTTGTTAAACAAATTCGCTTATACGACGGTTTAAATTTTATCGTTTCTGAGCGACTATTTCGATTTTTGTAAACACACACACATTAGTATTTATATTTTACCCAAAACATCCTTTATTACGATGTAGTGCTGTTTTAAATGTACTTGATATTATACGATATTCTGCTTAAATATACTGAGTCAAAAAAGAAACGATACCTGGTGTTTATGTGTCTATAAGTTCAACATTTATTAAGAAAATTCTTTGACAATTCATAAAATGATAGTCCAACATGTTTGAAAGAGGAGCAATGGGGTCTACATGAGTTTTTAATGACACACAGACGTCAATACCGAGTATGGGCACCATTTGCGTCTCTCACTGCAATGCACCGCCGTCGCATCGAACGGAAGAGTGTCTGAATCTCTTGCTGGTCAATATTTGTCCACTCCTGACGCAAAACATCCCTCAGTTGGTTTAACGTTACCGGCTGACGTCGTCTGACGCGGCGGTCTAACGTATCCCACAAATGTTCTATGGGTGACAAGTCTGGTGACAAAGCAGGCCACGGCAGGGTTTCAATATTGTTCTGCTCCAATAATGTGGTGGAAATCTGAGCAGTATGACACCTGGCATTGTCCTGTTGGAACAGTGTGACGTTTCTGTTGGCGTTAAAGAATGGCACAACAACTGGCGCAAGGATCTCATCACAGTACCATTGGGCGTTTAGGTTTCCGTCCACCACTAACAGTTCAGTGCGACTGCCGAAGGTGATACCGCCCCACGCCATAACGCTTCCGCCCCCGAACAGATCGACCTGACGTACACATGCGTCGGCATAACGTTCACCGCATCTGCGATATACCCGCTCTCTGCCATCCGCTCGACGCAAACAGAACCGCGATTCATCGCTAAACATCACCGAATTCCACTGTAACCGAGTCCAGCGAGCACGTTCCGTCGTCCATTCCCGCCGTACGTCACGGTGACGTCGTGTCAGGATGGGTCCAACGTATGGCCGATAGGCACGAATGCCACGTTCACCGAGCCGGTTCCTGACTGTTTCTGCACTGATGCGATTGTTGGTCATCCCAGGAGTAACGGCAGCTGTGAGCGTAGCAGGTAGGAACCGGTCACGTAAATGTGACGTCCGAATGTGACGGTCCTGTTCACGCGTCGTCACACGTGGTCGACCAGATCTTGGACGGTCGTCCACCGATCCATGTGTTCGATAACGTCGAAGTAGACGTGTTATCGTGATCCGCGTAACCCTGAGTCGATTTGCGACGTCACGCTGACGTAAACCGCCGTCAATCATGCCAATGGCACGCATTCTCTGATTGCGGTTTAGCCTAGGCATTTTGTTAGAGGTAACAATGGGTATGTAAGCTGTTTTTCCTCGATGATAATGCAATACCAGTACAATAAACCGGTTTTCCGATTTGTACATGTGCAGGAAGTTGTCTTTGTTGAGGAGCACGTGCAAATCGAAAATTCGGCGTTCCAGGATTATCGGGTGTTTATTTACCTGTGTTTATGGTTGGCTGACGTTGCAATAAGATACCCGGTACTGATACGTAATAATATATTAAACCTTTCTATGGTTTTATCCGTTTTACGTCATTTTTAGTTTGGTATCGTTTCTTTTTTGACTCAGTATATAATGTTCATCCTCTGTTACTAATACAATGAACACACTTGAATATGTAACTAACAAGTCACGTGATGTAAATAAATATATTATATATTCTGTAGTATATGATTATGTACTATGTACAAGTCTGATAATAAAATTTTGTTCTGTTCTTTATTTGAGCTCGATTGGGAAACAAGTTCTTACAACTTATATTAATCACTCTTGAGATCTCATTTCTGATGGAATCCATCGCCATGAGGGAGAGAGAAGCGGCAGCGTGGAATTAAATGCTTTGCCTAAGGGCACAATCGTAATGGCTCGAATTCTGGACATTTATAAAAAATGCAATGGCATTCCTGATTACCAGCACCTCCTCCGTGGCCTAGTGGTTAATGTGTCCGCATAGGGAGGGAGGTTCGAACCTCGTTAGTAGTTCATTCTAATGTGACTTGTTGGTGATCCGCCAGCTAGTTAAATAATGGTTACTAATTCAGTCTGGCGCCTGGTCTTCAACAGGAAATACTGACACTTGGGGTCTGGACAAATGGTTTCTCGTTCAAAAATAATAAAAAAAATAGTATATTTGCTATGGCTTTGATACTGTACCCCGTCAGTGACAGGGTGTCAGTGACGGTATTGTCAGTGACAGGGTGTCAGTGACGGTATTGTCAGTGATGGTATTGTCAGTGACGGGGTGTCAGTGACGGTATTGTCAGTGATGGTATTATCAGTGATGGTATTGTCAGTGATGGGGTGTCAGTGATGGTATTGTCAGTGATGGGGTGTCAGTGACGGTATTGTCAGTGATGGTATTGTCAGTGACGGTATTGTCAGTGATGGTATTATCAGTGATGGTATTGTCAGTGATGGTATTGTCAGTGACGGTATTGTCAGTGATGGTATTGTCAGTGATGGTATTGTCAGTGATGGGGTGTCAGTGACGGTATTGTCAGTGATGGGGTGTCAGTGACGGTATTGTCAGTGACGGTATTGTCAGTGACGGTATTGTCAGTGACGGTATTGTCAGTGACGGTATTGTCAGTGATGGTATTGTCAGTGACGGTATTGTCAGTGATGGGGTGTCAGTGACGGTATTGTCAGTGACGGTATTGTCAGTGACGGTATTGTCAGTGACGGTATTGTCAGTGACGGTATTGTCAGTGATGGGGTGTCAGTGACGGTATTGTCAGTGATGGTATTGTCAGTGACAGGGTGTCAGTGACGGTATTGTCAGTGATGGTATTGTCAGTGACGGTATTGTCAGTGATGGTATTGTCAGTGACGGTATTGTCAGTGATGGGGTGTCAGTGACGGTATTGTCAGTGACTGTATTGTCAGTGACGGTATTGTCAGTGACGGTATTGTCAGTGACGGTATTGTCAGTGATGGGTGTCAGTGACGGTATTGTCAGTGACGGTATTGTCAGTGACGGTATTGTCAGTGACGGTATTGTCAGTGACGGTATTGTCAGTGACGGTGTCAGTGACGGTATTGTCAGTGATGGGTGTCAGTGACGGTATTGTCAGTGATGGGGTGTCAGTGACGGTATTGTCAAGTGATGGGGTCTCAGTGATGGTATTGTCAGTGATGGGGTGTCAGTGACGGTATTGTCAGTGATGGTATTGTCAGTGATGGTATTGTCAGTGATGGGGTGTCAGTGACGGTATTGTCAGTGATGGGGTGTCAGTGATGGTATTGTCAGTGATGGGGTGTCAGTGACGGTATTGTCAGTGATGGGGTGTCAGTGATGGTATTGTCAGTGATGGGGTGTCAGTGACGGTATTGTCAGTGATGGTATTGTCAGTGATGGTATTGTCAGTGATGGGGTGTCAGTGACGGTATTGTCAGTGATGGTATTGTCAGTGATGGTATTGTCAGTGATGGGGTGTCAGTGATGGTATTGTCAGTGATGGTATTGTCAGTGATGGGGTGTCAGTGACGGTATTGTCAGTGATGGGGTGTCAGTGACGGTATTGTCAGTGATGGGGTGTCAGTGACGGTATTGTCAGTGATGGGGTGTCAGTGATGGTATTGTCAGTGATGGTATTGTCAGTGATGGTATTGTCAGTGATGGGGTGTCAGTGATGGTATTGTCAGTGATGGTATTGTCAGTGATGGTATTGTCAGTGATGGGGTGTCAGTGACGTATTGTCAGTGATGGGGTGTCAGTGACGGTATTGTCAGTGATGGGGTGTCAGTGACGGTATTGTCAGTGATGGGGTGTCAGTGATGGTATTGTCAGTGATGGGGTGTCAGTGACGTATTGTCAGTGACGGGTTGTCAGTGATGGTATTGTCAGTGATGGGGTGTCAGTGACGGGGTGTCAGTGACAGTATTGTCAGTGACGGGGTGTCAGTGACAGGGTGTCAGTGACGGGGTGTCCGTGACGGTATTGTCAGTGATGGTATTGTCAGTGATGGGGTGTCAGTGACGGGGTGTCAGTGACAGTATTGTCAGTGACGGGGTGTCAGTGACAGGGTGTCAGTGACGGGGTGTCCGTGACGGTATTGTCAGTGATGGTATTGTCAGTGATGGGGTGTCAGTGACGGTATTGTCAGTGATGGGGTGTCAGTGACGGTATTGTCAGTGATGGGGTGTCAGTGACGGTATTGTCAGTGACGGGGTGTCAGTGATGGGGTGTCATTTTAAAACGAGGTATCCTCTTTATTTCTCGTCGAAAATTAAATAATCCGTCAATATTTTGCTCTGGATAGGTTTAGGTATCGTGGCCCCCTGGTTAATTGGGGTGGTGCCTCCATTAGTGGAGCCATATTATGTTTTGATGGATACTGCAAGATAAATAAGACATTCCAATTCCAGAAGCAGCTCTGGTTTTGTTTACATGCCCGGTGTATAACACCGATACACGAGACCTGGGTTCATAGACCCAACATGTTAATCACTGGACCAATGACCTGTCAATAAGTCACATCACACGGTATTTATCAATTTAAAGAAACCCCATCGTAGAAATACCTCATTGGAAACATGAGTACTGATTTTAAAATGGATGTCATATACAATCATAACAAAAATATTAGCCTGGGAACAGGCGTCGATATATTTTGCCTGGTCAGTCAAATAAATATATTTTAACACTGAGACTATTAATTAGACCGTATTGAGTTTCTGATCATATCAACGCCTGGGGAAACTGGACGGATTGTCCGTGTAATTATTGACTAGCATTAATCCTATTAATAGGCCTATTAGCACGTGACTTAATTAATGACGTACTTTAATCGAAAGCGAGGCACTGCAATGTTGATAAAACTTTATAATTGGCTGCCATTGTTTACGGGTCAACGGAACGATAAATAGTTTTAAAAAGTACAATGTGCGTCTGATTTGACATATTTACTCAATATTTAAGTCGTCCTTAGTTCAATTACGCCGAATCGACCCACTACAATCTAAACGTAATATTTAAAATCTGCCATCTCGTCGATATAACACAGAAACGGGACATTATATGTTTGCAATGTATGGGAGCATTTGTGCATATTCGGAAATGATTGTGTATAATCGTGCCTGTACGGCGATTTCGATAGAATTCCGTTTCTATATTTAGCGATATTATCTTGTAGAGAAGAGTTGTCCTTCTTCAAATCTACACCCTCATAAATGAGGGTGCAAGTAGATTGCGCTACGATCGGAAATCCAGTTTATCAATCCTTATAATGTCATTTTGCCAGAAGTTAAAAAGTGAAAAATCGACAGACTGGAACCCAGGCTACTAAAATATGTGAAACGTTTATTTATTGTCGCCCCAGATTATGCATATTGCACCTAAGTTCGGTTTATGGTCCCATCAAAACTGTTAGCATTACTAGGGTCAGCTGTGGGGGTCGAACCTGCGATCCCTGGAAACACAATCCAATGTGTTAACCACTGGACTACTGTCCGTTTCGTCAATATGTTACACTACACAGTAATGTATACAACCCGATAGTAGATATTCCGCGCGAGATTCATAAATACTGAATTCAAAATGGCAGCCAAGATGGATGTTAAATGCACTAAATCATCATAAAACGTGTTTATTTCAGTAACAATATGCTGCATCAACTGCTATGACACCTCAGGGGCAGCATTTGTGCAAGTATTCTTCACAGGTGCGAAGCTGTTTGCTGTCGGTATCATCATCGTTGGGGGTATTGTCAAATTAGCTCAAGGTAAGTCTATAAATATAGATGTAAATGGAGAAGGCTGTAAATAATGTCATTACTTGTTGTCCAAGCCATTTGCTTTTTTTTTCCAGATTAAATCGTATATAGCAATACTAACTAATCCTGGAAACTGTGATAGCGCCGTGGTAGCGTGCTCGCTTCAGGTGTGAAATGCTCAGAGTTCGAGTCCCGTTGGAGACGTTATGAGTGTGCCCTTAGGCAAGGCAGCATTTAAATTCCACATGCCTCTTCTCTCTCCCTCGTGGCGATAGATTCCATCAGGAATGAGGTCTCGAGAGTGAATAATATAAATTGTGACAACTTGTTTCGCAATCGAGCTAAAATAAATTTATATAAACTAATGAATCCTAATTTAATTTCTAATTGTTTTACATTGTTTCTCATTGTAACGTAATGTATGAAAAACTGCAATAAAATATTAAAATTGAAATGTAAAGACTTTGTGTGTTTTACGTTTATTTATCGTCGCTACCAGTTGCCCATATGAGCGACGCCTCCTAAAGAGATTAGTCATTTTAGATTTTTGGAGGATAGTGCAGTGATACAGACAGAAACCCATTACAGAGTCTCCTCTGGTTCTTTTATGTGCACAGTGTACAGCACCGACACGAGACCTCGGTTTAACGTCCCATCTGAAAGACTGTTAATTTTATTAGGGTCAGACGGGGGATCGAACCTGCGATCCCTGGATTACCAGTCCAGCGTGTTACCACTGGACTACATATCCATCTGTAATGTAAAGACATCTTGCTAGTCACGGTATATGTACCGGACTCTGGGTATATCGGTATGTACCGGACTCTGGGGTATATCGGTATGTACCGACACACGCATTGTGGTAATCTTATACAACCATGTATAAGTGTGGGTTGTTTTTGTGTGCGTGTATACATGCACCTACTTAGGTGACAGATATGTGTACGTGCGAGTGTAAACTGGACCACTCGGGGATAGATATACAATATGTGTTTTAATTGGTTCTATGTAGTCAGTAATTGTATGTTTGTCAGGGTATAATGTTTTGATAGGTTTTACGTAATCAGAGTGGTTATGGTCACTGACTTGTATACCACTGTAACCTATCATCACTGATGGTCACTGGTTCGAGCCCCGTTCAGGCCGTGTCTCTTTATATGAAAAAGGTGGCAGTTTCTTACGGAGGTTGGTGCACTGGTTAACCGCTGGAGCCTGCCCAGGAAAGGTGTTGTTAGGTAAACTGCCCGTTGCTCAAATGGGCAACCGGTAGCGATGATAAATAAACTTAAATAAAAAAAACAATTTCCATATTGTCACTATTGTCACTATTGTCACTATTGTCACTATTCAGATGGTGATAAAGAATTGCAAGATTCGTTTAAGGGGACAACAAACTCACCTTCGAGGATAGCGCTGTCGTTTTACGATGCCATGTGGGCTTATGATGGGTGGTACGTATATATTTATATAGCTGTCATGTTGACAGACACCCAGGTCTACCTCCACAACGTGTATGTCGTGACCTAGGCCCGTCCCGCAGTAGCAGCTTATTCAAGACTTCGTCTCCTCGACACAGACTCGGTTCCTCATATAGGTTTGGTATGAAGGGAACAGCCCGGGGATGCCTTGATGTTACGAAGACCCTTGAATAAGATATCTGCGCTGGTTTCTGCTACTGCGGGATGACACATGTGGAGGATGTGGCCGTAACAAGGATCCGTTGTTCGAAAGAAGCAAGCACCACCACAGGACATGTCACCCTGGACCAGAGGAAGAAGATGCCTTACCAGAAACAACGTAGGGAATATAAACGTCTTAGAGAAACCAGTCGCCCACATGCCTCCGCGGAGGCGTATTTAAAGAAACCTATGCATAATCATTCACAGGCACATGGAGTCTGGCCAGATGATTCCCAGCGTCAGATGTGCAGTTCTGCTGAATCCACTTGTAGTCTGGCCAGATGATTCCCAGCGTCAGATGTGCAGTTCTGCTGAATCCACTTGTAGTCTGGCCAGATGATTCCCAGCGTCAGATGTGCAGTTCTGCTGAATCCACTTGTAGTCTGGCCAGATGATTCCCAGCGTCAGATGTGCAGTTCTGCTGAATCCACTTGTAGTCTGGCCAGATGATTCCCAGCGTCAGATGTGCAGTTCTGCTGAATCCACTTGTAGTCTGGCCAGATGATTCCCAGCGTCAGATGTGCAGTTCTGCTGAATCCACTTGTAGTCTGGCCAGATGATTCCCAGCGTCGGATGTGCGGTTCTGCTGAATCCACTTGTAGTCTGGACATATGATTCCCAGCGTCAGATGTGCGGTTCTGCTGAATCCACTTGTAGTCTGGCCATATGATTCCCAGCGTTGGATGTGCGGTTCTGCTGAATCCACTTGTAGTCTGGCCAGATGATTCACAGCGTCAGATGTGTGGTTCTGGAGAATCCACTTGGAATCTGGCTAGATGATTCCCATGTGCGGTTCTGGTGAATCTGGTCCCAAAATAGTTCTTGCATTTAAAATACACTATATGTTTGATACTAGACACACACAGAAATTAGTCGAAGTACAATCCGATGGTGTAACATAATGTCCCAAAAATATACATTACAAGAACTAATTTGTGACCAGAACCGCTGACATGATGCTGGGAATAATTTGTCGAGACTCCAAGCGTCTGTGATCATGATCTATTACCAATCGGGCAGCTTATTTTATTTAGGTCGACCTCGCATATTATCGTGAAGCAGACTTCATCCACGGTGCTGTGTTCTGATAATCCCCCTAGGTTGTACACCACTAAATTGGATCGCATTAACATACTCAGAATATCCATATCAATGAGGGTCCTCGCTGGCTTATCTATTACCTCCCATGGCAGATAAAGTCCGATTTATCCCTAAATATATAGCGGTCCTTTCAGTTGGAATCCTTTGTTTTTACAGTTGTACCATAACCAGGTGTTGCGTTATGATAAATGTGATTTTATCCAAATCATGTTAGTTGATTGATAAACAAAATTTACAGATGCTTTACTAATTGGATATACTGTAGGATATCTGTCGAGATATAGTAGCATGGTAATTCTAATATGAGAAAGTGGAAGCAAATTGATAGCATGTTGTGCAAAGGAAATAACCATAAAAACAGACCTACATACTTTTAAGGAGTATTCAGGGGCAGTAAATGTGTCTCTCATTCATAACGCAAGCAAGTTGCAACTAGTTTAATCATATTTATGATTGTATTGTTCCATTTGTTTTACATTTACATATAAATATACAAGACAAGTTCTACATCACTGATGGTCATGGTGCAAGCCCCGCTCAGGCCGTGTCTCATTTATATGAAAATGTTGGCAGTTTCTTATGGAGGTTGGTGCACCAAGTACTGGTTAACCGCTGGAGCCTATCCAGGAAAGGCGTTGTTAGGTAAACTGCCTATCATTTAAACGAGGAACCGGTAGCGACGCTAAATAAACCTAAATAAAAAAAGACGTGTTCTAACAACATTAGTTATGGCCCTTCACGAAGCAAGTTGCAATTCTCGTATATAACCATTGCTCTTTTTTTCCAGGAATACTTTGAATTATTTGACAGAAGAATTGAAGGATCCATACAAGTAAGGAAGCATTGAAGTTTCAACAGTTGCCAGTTTCACTTAATTATACGGAATTGTACGAAAAACCGATGCCGTGACATTCACACTTTCATCATTACACATCATGAATTCACGATTTCAAATTAACAGTATCACGATTTGAGCTACACAAATTCAAAATGTCAGCTTTATGAAATCGCCAAGTTGAAATCGTGAATTCGTGAATTTGAAATCGCCAAGTTGAAATCGTGAATTTGAAATCGCCAAGTTGAAATCGTGAATTCATGAATTTGAAATCGCCAAGTTGAAATCGCGAATTCGTGAATTTGAAATCGTGAAATTGAAATCGTGAATTCGTGAATTTGAAATCGCCAAGTTGAAATCGTGAATTCATGAATTTGAAATCGCGAAATCGTGAATTCGTGATATTGAACTCGCGAAATTGTGAAGTCATGAAGATGAAATCGTGACGTTGAAATTGCAAAATTGCAAAATTCGTGAAGTTGAAATCATTAATTCGTGAAGTTTAACTCGTAAATGTGTGCAGTAGAAATTATGAAATAGTGAATGTCCACCAACAGTCTTTCGTAGAATTGGTACATAATTTCATACCGAATCTCTACCAGGTACTCAATGAAATGAATTCTAAATTAAAATTCGGAGCAGAGAGATTTTGCTGGTTTTTCTATTACCTCCCTTGGCAGATAAAGTCTGATTTATCCCAAAATGTATATTGGTCTTCTAGTTGGAATCCTTTGTTTTTACTGTTGTTCTCTGACCAAATGCTGTGCTATATTTTATATGATTTATTATTAATTAGTAGGGCCTAATTAGCAACATATTATACAGTGAAATAATATCCATTGTAGATATTGTTGGAGAGCTGTCCGGGATTTAGTAATTTAATTAAGTATAAGATGAGACAGTGGATTAAAATGGCTAGCATGTTGTGCAAAGGAAACAATGTGTGTTTTACGTTTATTTATCGTCGCTACCGGTTGCCCATATAAGTGACGCCTCCTGATGAGATTAGTCATTTTAGATTTTTGGAGGATAGTGCAATGATACAGACAGAGACCCATTCCACAGTCTCCTATGGTTCATTTACGTGCACGGTGTAAAGCACCGACACAAGACCTCGGTTTAAAGTCCCATCTGAAAGACTGTTAATTTTATTAGGGTCAGACGGGGAAACAATGTTAAAACCAGAGGAACCCAATTAAGAGGACATATCCTCCTAAAAGAGCTATTCAGGGGCAGTAACCAATTTCGCTCATTATAATCGTTTTATATATATATACATGTAGTGAATATGTGAATGTCAACGTCCAATGTCATTCAAATAACCATAAGTCGGTTGTATCGATCATGATGGTGAATCCCGATACAAATAATTTTAATATGAAAATTTGATCAAATTAATATGCGACGAACATCGATTCAAATAACATAGGACGAGTTGCAGTCGTTTTTATGTTTGTTTTTCGTTTTATCAACTTATCACTGTAAATATAACTTGTTCTATCTCTTTGCATGGGATGGACAAGAAAACTCCAAACGCCCAATATTTCATCTGTGTAGCTTAACTCTGCATGCTGGGTAATATAAAGGCTATAAATAGTTTGTAGCAGACGACACTTTATTAAATAAATTGTAGCTGAAAACTCTGGTAATATGTCATGGAATTTCACTCTGGCAATATGTCATGGAATTTCACTCTGGCAATATGTCATGGAATTTCACTCTGGCAATATGTTATGCAATTTCACTCTGGCAATATGTCATGGAACTCTGGCAATATGTCATGGAACTCTGGCAATATGTCATGGAACTCTGGCAATATGTCATGGAATTTTATTAGAATTGTGTCACACTATTACGACTCAATTCTAATGAAATTAACTGTTATTTTAACCGCTAGCATGCAACACGTTATTTTTGTTTTCCCATATACCTTGTGTAGTACCGTCCCATATACCTTGTGTAGTACCGTCCCATATACCTTGTGTAGTACCGTCCCATATACTTTGTGTAGTACCGTCCCATATACCTTGTGTAGTACCGTCCCATATACCTTGTGTAGTACCGTCCCATATACCTTGTGTAGTACCGTCCCATATACCTTGTGTAGTACCGTCCCATATACCTTGTGTAGTACCGTCCCATATACCTTGTGTAGTACCGTCCCATATACCTTGTGTAGTACCGTCCCATATACTTTGTGTAGTACCGTCCCATATACCTTGTGTAGTACCGTCCCATATACCTTGTGTAGTACCGTCCCATATACCTTGTGTAGTACCGTCCCATATACCTTGTGTAGTACCGTCCCATATACCTTGTGTAGTACCGTCCCATATACTTTGTGTAGTACCGTCCCATATACCTTGTGTAGTACCGTCCCATATACTTTGTGTAGTACCGTCCCATATATTTTGTGTAGTACCGTCCCATATACCTTGTGTAGTACCGTCCCATATACCTTGTGTAGTACCGTCCCATATACTTTGTGTAGTACCGTCCCATATACCTTGTGTAGTACCGTCCCATATACCTTGTGTAGTACCGTCCCATATACTTTGTGTAGTACCGTCCCATATACCTTGTGTAGTACCGTCCCATATACTTTGTGTAGTACCGTCCCATATACCTTGTGTAGTACCGTCCCATATACCTTGTGTAGTACCGTCCCATATACTTTGTGTAGTACCGTCCCATATACCTTGTGTAGTACCGTCCCATATACCTTTGTGTAGTACCGTCCCATATACCTTGTGTAGTACCGTCCCATATACTTTGTGTAGTACCGTCCCATATACCTTGTGTAGTACCGTCCCATATACCTTGTGTAGTACCGTCCCATATACTTTGTGTAGTACCGTCCCATATACCTTGTGTAGTACCGTCCCATATACTTTGTGTAGTACCGTCCCATATACTTTGTGTAGTACCGTCCCATATACCTTGTGTAGTACCGTCCCATATACTTTGTGTAGTACCGTCCCATATACTTTGTGTAGTACCGTCCCATATACCTTGTGTAGTACCGTCCCATATACCTTGTGTAGTACCGTCCCATATACTTTGTGTAGTACCGTCCCATATACTTTGTGTAGTACCGTCCCATATACTTTGTGTAGTACCGTCCCATATACCTTGTGTAGTACCGTCCCATATACCTTGTGTAGTACCGTCCCATATACCTTGTGTAGTACCGTCCCATATACCTTGTGTAGTACCGTCCCATATACCTTGTGTAGTACCGTCCCATATACTTTGTGTAGTACCGTCCCATATACTTGTGTAGTACCGTCCCATATACTTTGTGTAGTACCGTCCCATATACTTTGTGTAGTACCGTCCCATATACTTTGTGTAGTACCGTCCCATATACTTTGTTTAGTACCGTCCCATATACTTTGTGTAGTACCGTCCCATATACTTTGTGTAGTACCGTCCCATATACTTTGTGTAGTACCGAATAACCAATAATGTCCTCTTCCACTTCCAGAAATCTTCCCAGAGCTAACATCATGGGCGTGATTCTAGTGACAGTTGTGTATTTCTTTACAAACCTATCTTATATCGTTGTGCTCTCCAAAGACGGACTTCTCGCTTCAGACGCTGTTGCTGTGGTAACATTTCTATAATAATAATAACAATAATAATAAAAGTTTTGATTTGATATTATTTTATTGCTGTATATACATGTACCGTTGGGCCACAAGTTCTAACAACATTAGTGATTGGCCCTCCCCCAATCATAAAAGTAAATAAATACAGTCTACATCCATTATGTCGAATTTCGTCGGATTGAGCTAAATATTTCGACATAACTGAAGTTTGACTTAACGAAAATTTAAAAAACGAAATTTGATATAAACAGAGCCAGTTATATGTAAATGACTTTGATCCGATTTCGAGATAACCGACTTTTACATAGCGGATGTAGACTGTATATAAATTTTTATATAATGGTAATTATTTGGGAAACCTGTTTCTATCATCAGTGTCGAATGTGTCACTATGAGTAGATTTATTACTGTTTTCAGCAGCGTAACACACAGTACAATAGTAGTACATGTAGTTAATTATAAATATACAAGTGCTATATGAGATTATAAAAATAGAATTGAAATTAGCATTGAGCTACATAGAATGATCTGTACAATGATGTCGTCTATTTTACAATTCAAAATGGCGCCTGGTTGTTATCACCCGACTCGAAGTGGGATTTATTATAGGAATTGTGTCCCGTCAGTCGGTCCGGAACCACATCGTGTGGTATTTTAATTGATTTGACACCAAATATTTACCATATGGAGAAGATATGTAGGGCACAGGTTTCACTGAGTAATGTGGTTCAAGGTTAATATCACACTTAGAACTTAGAGTACAACACGTTGTGTTTCATGTTTATTCTAACCTCTAGATGACATACAAACAAAAATATTTGTTTATGCTTTCCAATTAAGGAATGAATCAAGGGTTAATAGTTTCCATCGGGGTATGAACTATATTGTGCATTGCTAAGGGGGTGTGGAGGCCGAAGGCAGCCACGCTAACTTTAAACACGGCAAATGTAGTTCATACCCCGATGGAAACTATTAACCCGCGATTCATTACTTTATATTTACATTAATTATTCTTTTCAATGACACAACGAAAATATAGCACATTTTGCATTTAAAAAATGTTTTAGTCCAGATTTGCAACTTTCCTTGTTCCGGAACAGGTAAATATATCACCCTTGGAACAGCGTAAACTGTAAGACACGCCCTTTCTCGCGACGAACGCTGCCTAATAATGTGAGTGCGCATGTCAGCTTCATATCATTGGTTGGGAACCCTTATGTGAAATTGTATACAATCAGAGCACATACGTTGAACGAAGGAAATGCAATAGCGATTTAAATATTGAATTATAAAGTTTTCTCGGTGAAAGAAAATTTCTCTGTCACTGCTTGGGTTAACGTATTCCTCCACGGTTGGATGTACTTTTGTATTTGAGCTATTTCCTGATCATGAATAGTTAATTATAATGTAATGTATTGTCTGTAGTTTTGATGGCAAACAGAAACTAACTTGAAAATTATACAGGAACTATTTCTTATTACGGACGTTCATACTAACATAAGTGGTTGTGCGGTTGTGTATTCAATAATGAACCAAATTTGAAACCAAATATTATAGTAGCCAAAATCATTGGAAATCATAAAAGAAAAAGAAGATTTGTGTTTGTTAGTTTAAGATAGGATTTTCTTTCATCTCGTGATCGCTGAAATGCATTGAAATGCAAATCTCATCTATTTCTTTTGCAGGATTGGGGCAAGGAGATGCTTGGAAGTGCCTACATCATTATGCCCATTGCAGTTCTGTTTTCCACATTCGGGGCTGCAAATGGCTTTTGTTTCTCATCCGGAAGGTATATATTTATAAACAAATAGTTTAAGACTATTTATCATACTGTGGATAGAGATCCTTGACTTCAATTCCCACTGTGGGTGTTGAATTATTTCCAAAAATATCCAACTGGCTTGCTGAAGGTCAGTGGTTTTACCCAGTAGCCCGCCCGTGCCTGAAATAATGCTCGAATAGCACCCGGGGTCTGTCTCCTCCAAATAAAGAGCTGGAGAGTCGCCATATGACCTAAGCTGTTGGGCAGACTTTAAGCGCCCAAAACCAACAAGCAACCCTTGTATACCACTGTAACATATCATCACTGATGGTCACTGGTTCGAGCCCAGTTCTGGCCGTGTCTGTTTATATGAAAAGGTTGGCCGATTTTTATGCACCAAGTACTGGTTAACCACTGGAGCCTGCCCATGAAAGGTGTTGTTACGTAAACTGCCCGCCAGCAATATTGCCCAAAATGATACTGATGAAGGCGTAAAACCAAAACAAATTGTACAATCAATCTGTGACCATGTGACCTTCGCATCACAGAGCAGCAGACTAAAAATACATACACCTCAAACCAAGAAATTGTGGATGTCATGATAGCATGCTAGCCCCGGTTCGCTTCAGGTGCGAAATGCCCGGAGTTTGAGCCTCCGCTGGAACCGTTACGATTGTGCCCTTAGGCAAGGCATTTAAGTCTGCGTTGCCTCTTCTTCTCTCTCCCTCGTGGCGTTGGATTCCATCAGGAATGAGGTCAAATTTGTCAAAGTGTCCACACCTTATTTCATAATATATTTTGTTGTAATATCATTTTTGGTTTTCTTGGGGTCAAGTATTTCAAATTATACCCATTTGATAATCAAGGTAGGGGCTATTTGACTTACTTTAAGTTGGCTTTTTAAATTTTATTATAATAAATAATCTCAAAATAATTTTCAAATCTATATATACTATATTATATTTCGGGTTTTACGCCTGTATCAGCACCATTTCGGGCTATATCGCCAGCGGGCAGTTTACTTAACAACACCTTTCCTGGGCAGGCTCCAGCGGTTAACCAGTACTTGGGTGCACCAACCTCCGTAAGAAACTGCCAACCTTTTCATATAAATGAGACACGGCCTGAGTGGGGCTCGAACCCGTGACCATCAGTGATGATAGGTTACAGTGGCATACGAGTCAGAGACCGTAACCACTCGACCACGGAGGTGGACAATTTTCAAATCGACTTTAATTTTATTGTGAACTAAAATGTAGTACCTGAACATTTTATTATTGCAATACACTTTAAATGAACATCTCTTCAAGTTATAGCTACATTTTGTGTGTTTTACGTTTATTTATCATCACTACCGGCTGCCAATATGAGCGACACATATATGAATGTCTTAACACATGTGTATTAAACAATTCTATCAATTATGCGACTTACATTTTCTAATGCACGCTGTGAATTATATAGTCATGTTTTATATACAGTTAAACCTGTCTTATTAGTGGTCACCTCTATTAAGCAGCCAACCTGTATTAAGCAGCCAGTTTCCAGATTCCCAATATGTTGTTTTATTATACATGTGACCTCTATTAAGCAGCCAACCTGTATTAAGCAGCCAGTTTCCAGATTCCCAATATGTTGTTTTATTATACATGTGACCTCTATTAAGCAGTCACCTGTGCTAAGCAGCCACTTTCTAGTATACCCTTGGCTGGCTGCTTAAGACAGGTTTGACAGTACATACGTACGATCGTTTATTATACCTGTATTTTACCTGTCAGTGTATCTACATGTGCATCTATATTTCAGGTTAGTATATGCTGCAGGTAGAGAGTCGCATCTACCGTCAGTCCTATCATACGTGCACGTGAAACTGTTCACTCCACTTCCTGCGATCATCATCACAGTAAGTATTGTTAAATCCCGAGCATGAACGTTGATTCATTGCAGTAAATAATATATAATCAAACTCCAACATAACCGTAGTATGTATCTTGCAAATACGAATGGACCTGCAACTTAGATGTAGTATGTATCTTGCAAATACGAATGGACCTTCAACATACACGTTGTATGTATCTTGCAAATACGAATGGACTCCAACATACACGTTGTATGTATCTTGCAAATACAAATGGACCTCCAACATAGATGTAGTATGTATCTTGTAAATACGAATGGACCTCCAACATAGATGTAGTATGTATCTTGTAAATACGAATGGACCTTCAACATAGATGTAGTATGTATCTTGTAAATACGAATGGACCTCCAACATAGATGTAGTATGCATCTTGTAAATACGAGTATGTATCTTGTAAATACGAATGGACCTTCAACATAGATGTAGTATGTATCTTGTAAATACGAATGGACCTCCAACATAGATGTAGTATGCATCTTGTAAATACGAATGGACGTGCAACATAGATGTAGTATGTATCTTGTAAATACGAATGGACCTTCAACATAGATGTAGTATGTATCTTGTAAATACGAATGGACCTCCAACATACATGTTGTATGTATCTTGCAAATACGAATGGACCTCAACATACACGTTGTATGTTTCTTGCAAATAAGAATGGACCTTCAACATACACCTGTAT
This sequence comes from Archivesica marissinica, assembly GCA_014843695.1. Lineage (NCBI taxonomy): Eukaryota > Metazoa > Mollusca > Bivalvia > Venerida > Vesicomyidae > Archivesica > Archivesica marissinica. The sequence goes on along the minus strand of CM026395.1, from coordinate 50,630,896 downwards.
GTATCTTGCAAATACGAATGGACCTTCAACATACACGTTGTATGTTTCTTGCAAATACGAATGGACCTTCAACATACACGTTGTATGTATCTTGCAAATACGAATGGACCTCCAACATAACTGTAGTATGTATCTTGCAAATACGAATGGTCCTCCAACATAGATGTAGTATGTATCTTGCAAATACGAATGGACTCCAACATACACGTTGTATGTATCTTGCAAATACGAATGGACCTCCAACATAACTGTAGTATGTATCTTGCAAATACGAATGGTCCTCCAACATAGATGTAGTATGTATCTTGCAAATACGAATGGACCTCCAACATACACGTTGTATGTATCTTGCAAATACGAATGGACCTCCAACATAGATGTAGTATGTATCTTGCAAATACGAATGGACCTCCAACATACACGTAGTACATTTCTTGCAAATACGAATGGATCTCCAACATAACTGTTGTATGTATCTTGCAAATACGAATGGACCTCCAACATACACGTTGTATGTATCTTGCAAATACGAATGGACCTCCAACATAGACGTAGTACGTTTCTTGCAAATACGAATGGATCTCCAACATAACTGTTGTATGTATCTTGCAAATACGAATGGACCTCCAACATACACGTTGTATGTATCTTGCAAATACGAATGGACCTCCAACATAGACGTAGTACGTTTCTTGCAAATACGAATGGATCTCCAACATAACTGTTGTATGTATCTTGCAAATACGAATGGACCTCCAACATACACGTTGTATGTATCTTGCAAATACGAATGGACCTCCAACATAGACGTAGTACGTTTCTTGCAAATACGAATGGATCTCCAACATAACTGTTGTATGTATCTTGCAAATACGAATGGACCTCCAACATACACGTTGTATGTATCTTGCAAATACGAATGGACCTCCAACATAGACGTAGTACGTTTCTTGCAAATACGAATGGATCTCCAACATAACTGTTGTATGTATCTTGCAAATACGAATGGACCTCCAACATAGTATCTTGTAAATACGAATGGACCTCCAACATAGATGTAGTATGCATCTTGTAAATACGATGGACGTGCAACATAGATGTAGTATGTATCTTGTAAATACGAATGGACCTTCAACATAGATGTAGTATGTATCTTGTAAATACGAATGGACCTCCAACATACATGTTGTATGTATCTTGCAAATACGAATGGACCTCAACATACACGTTGTATGTTTCTTGCAAATAAGAATGGACCTTCAACATACACCTGTATGTATCTTGCAAATACGAATGGACCTTCAACATACACGTTGTATGTTTCTTGCAAATACGAATGGACCTTCAACATACACGTTGTATGTATCTTGCAAATACGAATGGACCTCCAACATAACTGTAGTATGTATCTTGCAAATACGAATGGTCCTCCAACATAGATGTAGTATGTATCTTGCAAATACGAATGGACTCCAACATACACGTTGTATGTATCTTGCAAATACGAATGGACCTCCAACATAACTGTAGTATGTATCTTGCAAATACGAATGGTCCTCCAACATAGATGTAGTATGTATCTTGCAAATACGAATGGACCTCCAACATACACGTTGTATGTATCTTGCAAATACGAATGGACCTCCAACATAGATGTAGTATGTATCTTGCAAATACGAATGGACCTCCAACATACACGTAGTACATTTCTTGCAAATACGAATGGATCTCCAACATAACTGTTGTATGTATCTTGCAAATACGAATGGACCTCCAACATACACGTTGTATGTATCTTGCAAATACGAATGGACCTCCAACATAGACGTAGTACGTTTCTTGCAAATACGAATGGATCTCCAACATAACTGTTGTATGTATCTTGCAAATACGAATGGACCTCCAACATACACGTTGTATGTATCTTGCAAATACGAATGGACCTCCAACATAGACGTAGTACGTTTCTTGCAAATACGAATGGATCTCCAACATAACTGTTGTATGTATCTTGCAAATACGAATGGACCTCCAACATAACTGTTGTATGTATCTTGCAAATACGAATGGACCTCCAACATAAACGTTGTATGTATCTTGCAAATACGAATGGACCTCAACATAAACGTAGTATGTATCTTTGCAAATACGAATGGACCTCCAACATACACGTTGTATGTATCTTGCAAATATGAATGGACCTCCAACATAGACGTAGTACGTTTCTTGCAAATACGAATGGATCTCCAACATAACTGTTGTATGTATCTTGCAAATACGAATGGACCTCCAACATAACTGTTGTATGTATCTTGCAAATACGAATGGACCTCCAACATAACTGTTGTATGTATCTTGCAAATACGAATGGACCTCCAACATAAACATAGTACGTTTCTTGCAAATACGAATGGACCTCTAACATAACCGTAGTATGTATCTTGCAAATACGAATGGACCTCCAACATAAACGTAGTACGTTTCTTGCAAATACGAATGGACCTCCAACATAACCGTAGTATGTATCTTGCAAATATGAATGGACCTTCAACATTAATCATGGAATTCCCTCACAAGCATGAACGCTATTTGTTTCTGGCAAATACCAATGGATCTCCAACATGAATGCTATTTGTTTTCTATTAATCCCAATGGATCTCCAACATGAATGCTATTTGTTTTCTGTAAATACCAATGGACCTCCAACATGAACACTATTTGTTTTCTATTAATTCCAATGGGTCTCCAACATGAATGCTATTTGTTTTCTGTAAATACCAATGGACCTCCAACATGAACACTATTTGTTTTCTGTAAATACCAATGGACCTCCAACATGAATACTATTTGTTTCATGTCATATGAATGGATCCCAAACATGAATGCTATTTGTTTCATGTCATATGAATGGATCCCAAACATTAATGCTGTTTGTTTCATATAAACACATTTATCGGATAGACACAACTGCAACTCACCTTCAGTTATTTCAACTGTTTTTTTTTGTATTCGCAGAAAAACTGATATGTTGAGCCATATTGAATATGGTGTTTGCGAGTACACGCTGGTGGTGCATATTCCCCTCTGTGTTTCAGTGTGTCATGGCAATGTTCATGGTGATCCCAGCAGACATTGGATCTCTCGTAGACTTCTTCAGTTTTGCATCCTGGTTATTCTATGGCCTTGCTGTCTCCTGTGTTCTCATATTGAGAATAAAAAAACCGAACAATAACAGACCCATTAAGGTAATTATTTTATTTTATTCCAATTAAATCAGTGAAATATAATAGTATTAGTGGGTACTTGAAATTGTATTGCACTCGAATGAACTCAGGAGTGATTCAGACAAGATCTCCTCTCGTGTGATCTTGTCTGAATCACCACATGAGAGTGCAATACGACTCTGTGTAATCTTGTCTGAATCACCACATGAGAGTACAATACGACTCTGTGTGATCTTGTCTGAATCACCACATGAGAGTGCAATACGACTCCATGTGATCTTGTCTGAATCACCACATGAGAGTGCAATACAGCTCTGTGTGATCTTGTCTGAATCACCACATGAGAGTGCAATACGACTCCATGTGGTCTTGTTTGAATCACCACATGAGAGTGCAATACGACTCCATGTGATCTTGTCTGAATCACCACATGAGAGTACAATATGACTCCATGTGATCTTGTCTGAATCACCACATGAGAGTGCAATACGACTCCATGTGATCTTGTCTGAATCACCACATGAGAGTGCAATACAACTCCATGTAATCTTGTCTGAATCACCACATGAGAGTACAATATGACTCAATGTGATCTTGTCTGAATCACCACATGAGAGTGCAATACGACTCCATGTGATCTTGTCTGAATCACCACATGAGAGTGCAATACGACTCCATGTGATCTTGTCTGAATCATCACATGATAGTGCAATACGACTCTGTGTGATCTTGTCTGAATCATCACATGAGAGTGCAATACGACTCCATGTGGTCTTGTCTGAATCTCCACATGAGAGTGAAATACGACTCTGTGTGATCTTGTTTGAATCACCACATGAGAGTGCAATACGACTCTGTGTGATCTTGTTTGAATCACCACATGAGAGTGCAATACGACTCTGTGTGATCTTGTCTGAATCACCACATGAGAGTGCAATACGACTCTGTGTGATCTTGTTTGAATCACCACATGAGAGTGCAATACAAAGTATCAAAAGAGTAATCAAATAATCTGTTTATTATATGCCCATCATTATACAAAAACATTGCTAAAACAGTTACGATAATTTTCTTTTCTTTACGAAATATATGTCGAATGCAACCTTGTTTGTGACGTCAATCTGTTTTGTGATGTCACAGCTAGCATCATTTAAAAATAGACACTGTTGGGAAACATTAAAATCAAAATCAGCTGTTATACTCAACGAGGAATGAAGCGTATTATATGTGAAGACGTGTAAGCTTGATTTATTTACAGTAGGCCTAATCATTTTATTATGTACATAACACAATATTTTTCACGTTATGTAAAGGCGAGACAAGTAGTCTTGCTACAGCTGTGATACGGATATATATATATATTATCGTACATGAGTGTTGATTTCATACCATATTTTATGAAATGAATTTTGGCGAGCTTAATAGCAAAATTCTGCGAGTTTCATCAAATATGGTATGAAATCACCACGAGTGTATGGTCCTGTTATCACTTTATCATATAGCGCTAGTTTTAATAAAAGTTGTGCACAAAATAAAGTTGCTATCTATGCAAAAACAGAGTTATATTTATGTTTTAAACAACGTTATTTATATCAAGACATTTTTTAATTTGTCGTTTGTTTTATCATTAATGTTATGTCCCAATTCAAATAAAAATATGCATAATTTAAGGTTTAATTTACAAATTATAAGGATTATTCTGTCAACCAATCATAATCCTTCCAGGTTGTATTACACGTGTGTACATACAAGACACTATGTGATGGCTGTATGAAACTGTATAAAAGCATAGTTATGTGATAAACTGTGTCCGCCTCCGTGGTCAAGTGGTTACGGTCGCTGACTTGTATACCACTGTAACCTATCATTACTGATGGTCACGGGTTCGAGCCCCCGCTCAAATCGTGTCTTTTTATATGAAAAAGTTGGCAGTTTCATACAGAGGTTGAACCTAGTACTGGTTAACCGCTGGAGCCTGCCCAGGAAAGGTACTGTTAATTCTCACTGTTTACCATCCACTGTACTTTACAATGTTGACTTAACCCATTCAACACCAAGTACCTCACATGGACTGGTGCATGATATATAACCCATTCAACACCAAGTAACTCACATGGACTGATCCATGATATATAACCCATTCAACACCAAGTAACTCACATGGACTGGTGCATGATATATAACCCATTCAACACCAAGTACCTCACATGGACTGGTGCATGATATATAACCCATTCAACACCAAGTAACTCACATGGACTGGTGCATGATATATAACCCATTCAACACCAAGTACCTCACATGGACTGGTGCATGATATATAACCCATTCAACACCAAGTAACTCACATGGACTGGTGCAGGGTATATAACCCATTCAACACCAAGTAACTCACATGGACTGGTGCATGATATATAACCCATTCAACACCAAGTAACTCACATGGACTGGTGCATGATATATAACCCATTCAACACTAAGTAACTAACATGGACTGGTGCATGATATATAACCCATTCAACACCAAGTAACTGACATGGACTGGTGCATGATATATAACCCATTCAACACCAAGTAACTGACATGGACTGGTGCATGATATATAACCCATTCAACACCAAGTAACTGACATGGACTGGTGCATGATATATAACCCATTCAACACCAAGTAACTGACATGGACTGGTGCATGATATATAACCCATTCAACACCAAGTAACTGACATGGACTGGTGCATGATATATAACCCATTCAACACCAAGTAACTGACATGGACTGGTGCATGATATATAACCCATTCAACACCAAGTAACTGACATGGACTGGTGCATGATATATAACCCATTCAACACCAAGTAACTGACATGGACTGGTGCATGATATATAACCCATTCAACACCAAGTAACTGACATGGACTGGTGCATGATATATAACCCATTCAACACCAAGTAACTGACATGGACTGGTGCATGATATATAACCCATTCAACACCAAGTAACTGACATGGACTGGTGCATGATATATAACCCATTCAACACCAAGTAACTCACATGGACTGGTGCATGATATATAACCCATTCAACACCAAGTAACTCACATGGACTGGTGCATGATATATAACCCATTCAACACCAAGTAACTCACATGGACTGGTCCATGATATTTGTAGACCAATAAATTAATAAGAAAATTACATTTGGACCAGTTTATTTATCAAAATGGGTAATTTTGTCTAAAAATATAATATTACAGGCAAAAAGTGCAGATCCTGATGAGGCGGCTCACCATGAGCCGGCTCATCTGGATCTACAATTTTTGTAAGCCTATTTAGAGATATGTAGTGTTGAAAGGGTTAATTGTTACTATACAAATAATGACTGAACTTCGAATTGTTTTCGTATTCAGGTGTTCATTCTAGTCCCGATTATTTTCGTTCTGTGCTCCATCTACCTTGTGGTGGCCCCAATCATTGACGAGCCGCAGATCGAGTTTCTCTGGGCCTTGATCTTCATCCTTGCTGGACTGATATTCTATTTTCCGCTCGTCATCTTCAAATGGGATAAAGGCTGCTTTGGTAAGTGTGTGTGTGTTTTACGTTTATTTATCGTCGCTACCTGTTGCCCAAATGAGCGACGCCTCCTGAATAGATTAGTTATGTTAGATTTTGGAGGATAGTGCATGATACAGACAGAGACCAATTCCAGAATCTCCTCTGGTTCTTTTACGTGCACTGTGTAAAGCACCGACACGAGACCCCAGTTTAACGTCCCCTCTGAAAGACTGTTAATTTTATTAGGGTCAGACGGGGGATCGAACCTGCGATCCCTGGATTACCAGTCCAGCGTGTTACCACTGGACTACAGATCCGTCTGTTTGGTAAGTGTATTTTACTGGAAGCCTATTTATAGGTATGTAGTGTTGAAAGGGTCAATTGTTAAGTATGGGATAGTAGAAGTAAACGAGATGTCGTGAGGTTGAACCCCGCCAGAACCATGATGGTGGTTTAATCCACATTGCCTCTTCTCTCTCATTCTTGACGATGGATTCTATCAGGAACGAGGTTCCGAGAATGATTAAAAGTAAAGTATGAGACCGGGAAAAGGTGAATGGTTCATTAGCAGCATTACATTTTTTTTAATGCTTAAATTTTCAAAATGTTCTACATACCCAAGTTTAAACTTTTACTATTTTACAACGATTGCGAAGCAAGTTTTAACAACTTATATTAATCGCTCTTGTTGCTCGGATGAAAGTGTATATGTGGTCAATCGTGTGGGAGGAAACCGGAGTACCCGGAGAAAACCCACCTGTCCGATCTGGCGACCATCGTACCATCTCACATACTTCCCGGTTTGAGGATTGGGTCGCATTGGTGTGAAGCGAGTGTGCTAACCACTGCGCTAATTGGACTGCGAGTTATTTATATGCAAACATTAAAAAACAATCGCCCTACAATCTGGGCCACATCGAGATTATTTATTCTAACACTGAAAGAACGTTTGCAATCGATGGTTGTAAAACAAGAAATAAATTGCCTATTAAATTGCCTATTAAATACATAGTATTCCAATCTTACATTTCTTCTGATACCACATCCACTGTGAAGAGGTATTCAAATCAACCTGAAACACACCAAAAATATTTCAAATTTAATGTTTGAAATAGCCAGTGCTCAGCTGTGAATAACATCACTGTCTTCTCAAGTTACATAATTCCTCCAAAAAAACACAAAAATTATACACTGCCTGTCATGAAAATGCATTTTTACCAAAAAGAAAAATGAACTATATTTGTTATTGGGACTACATTCAACTGGACCTATAAGCTCAAACCCCCAATGTTTCAATGCTCACCATATATTGTGACGGCATGGATAGGATAGTAGGTGGATTTTATTTTCATATATATATAGTGCTGTACTCTGTTTACAACTTGAATGGGGGTAGACCGACTGTAATAAAATTTGATTTGATGTCTGTCAGACATGTTACAACACGTAAGTATTCCAAAAAGCTAAATTGCAAAGATATGTCTTTTGGCATTTCATAAAAATATGCCAAAAAAACAAAGTCGTAGGAAATCGTGATAGCACAGTGATTAATATAAGTTGTAAGAACTTGCTTCGCAATCAAGCTCGAGACCTCATTCCTGATGGAATCCATCGCCATGAGGGAGAGAGAAGAGGCATGTGGAATTTAAATGCCTTACTTTTAAGGGCACAATCATAATGGCTCCAGCAGGGCTCGAACTCCGGACCTTTCGCACCTGAAGTGAATGCTCATCCACTAATATAAGTTTTCTTTCGTTCTAATCTCTTTCAGTCTATTGCTGTTAATTTATATGTAAAATGTTAATTCGCAATATTTGGCAGCAATATAAAATATAAGTAATGAATCGCGGATTAATGATTTACATCGGGGTATTGGGCGTGTTTAAAGTTAGCGTGGAGGTGCAATGTAGTTTATACCTCGATGGAAACTATTAACTGCGATTCATTTCCTTAATTTGATTCTGTTGTAGACAAAGTGACCACGTTCATACAGTTGTTGTGTGAAGTTGTACCGAGTCCATATTGTCCTGACGAGCCAGAAGACTGAAGATTATTTACAACGATACAATGAATGCACCATCAAACTAACAGTTCCTCTCTAGCTCAGTGCTCATGCGTGAATACTAATCATAATATAGTGTGACTGGGATATACTTATTTTGTACATATAAAAATTTGATGTTGCATATATTATTTGATCAGCGCATGATGAACAGGGTACTTACAGGGTGTGTGTGTATATATGGGGTTTTAAAAAGTGTTGTAATAGATTTTTCTGACTTAATTATTTTTTCTATTTTAGATATATATTTTAATTAGCATCTAAAACTTGCTTCAGTTGCCTCACTTATACCAATTTTTTCTTTCTATTTTAGATATATATTTTAATTAGCATCTAAAACTTCGCATAGAACCACCAAGCTTCCGCAAGGCAGTTGGAGAGCTTCCTTGTATGACCTAAAGCGACACCGCCAGTGTAATTCGAACCTATGGTGGTGAGGGGCCATTGATTTTAAGTCAATGAGGTTAACCGCTGCGCTACTGAATAGCCCGTGTATTCTGGATTAAAACACTGTCGTGACGTCTTACCTTTGTACGTGCAGTCCATTATTATTAATATTGGACTGCTGTCAAAAGGCCAGAGTATTATATTAAATCATACACGTAAAGATACGAAATGAACAATTTAGTTAATAGGATCTTGTTATATAAGTGTGTTTTAACCCTTTCAACCCCAAGTAACTGACATGGACTGGTGCATGCTATTTTTAGACCAATAAATTAATAAGAGAATTACATTTGGACCAGTTCATTTATCAAAATGGGTAATTTTATCTAAAAATAGTAATAATTATTACTGGCAAAAAAGTGCAGATCCTGATGAGACGGCTCGCCACGAGCCGGCTCATCTGGATCTACACTTTTCATAAGCCTATTTAGAGGCCTGTGGGGTTGAAAGGGTTAAGTAAGATATAAGCCTCAAACGGATCCAATATGTAAACTATTGGTACTATCTTCGGTGCTGCCTCAAACAGTCCAGTATTTTACATATTGGATCGTTTTTGGCTTATATCCTATACTTATTAACATATTTCTTAGATATTGTCGCATACGAGACAGCATGGGTAAATACTTTACATTTTACATACATTACATTTCCATAGGTTTCCTTATTGTAACAGAGAACAGTCGTCGATACGTTTTGCTATATTCGACTTAACCCTTTCCTTCATTGAGATTTAGGTTAATATACTATTATATATCCATACAAACGACAGCCATTTAGCTATCATGCAGTGGATAAGTAGTCGCCATATCTATCCCACCTCCACAGATATTACTGGGACTACATGAGATTCTGGCCTTTATTATGAACATTGGTTTGGTTACTACATTGTCAATGTATGTTGTATGGGTAATGGCGTCAAGAGGTGCTTCTATGAGGGAAAGGGTTAAAACAGATTGGACAAACAAAATGTGGAATTTAATAAACAGCTTTAGTAGTAGCTTTTATCTCATTATTGTGCCACTGTCATATATGACTCATACATATATGACTCATATATGACAGGGTTCCTGTGGTATATTGTGCAGATATTATCAGAAACTAACGCGATATTAATTAAGCGTTGATGTGCTAATTGCTTGTAGATTAGTTTTGTAAGTAGGAGAGAGTAAACACACATCACGGGATAACACATATTACAGATACATGTGACCTATACAAATTTATTTTAGCTCGATTGGGAAACAAGTTATTTCAACTTATATAAATTACTCTCGAGATCTCATTCCTGATGGAATCCATCGCCACGAGGGAGAGAGAGGCAACGTGGAATTTAAATGCCTTGCCTAAGGGCACAATCGTAACGGCTCCAGTGGGACTCGAACTCCGGACCTTTCGCACCTGAAGCGAACGCACATCCACTGTGCTATCACGACGATACATGTATAAGATAAGGAATTCCGATATAGACTCCAGACCCGTGCTCAGAATATTGCATTTGTGGCGGGGGTTTCTCCCCCAAAATATTTTGAAAAGGTCTGGGCGCATTTGATGCTTTGCATTACTATATTTCTTGCGTATATTTTGTACTTAAAATATATAGAAAACTAGGTGACAATCATATATTGGGTTGAATGTGTAGCAATAATACGATGTTTGGGATTCATACGTGGATCAAAATTTATGGTGGTTCGTGCGCACCCATCGCAACCCCATTGCATACAGACTTGATTAGTTCAAAATCAACTATGCGCATGTGTAGTCTACCGGTTGCCCATATGAGCGACGCCTCCTGAAGAGACTAGTCATTTTAGATTTTGGAGGATAGTGCAATGATACAGACAAAGACCCATTCCAGAGTCTCCTCTTTACATGCATGATGTAAAGCACCGACACGAGACCTCGGTTTAAAGTGAGGTCTGAAAGACTGTTAATTTTATTATGGTCAGACGGGGGATCAAACCCATTTGCAAATGGTGAGATTATAAAGGTTAATATATGCAAAAATTTGTTGCTATCATTGGTCCGATTTGTCGTTTCAAGCATGAGTGTTGAGCTTGTTAACATAATTGGTTGACGTTCACAACAAATAATAATTTGTATTTGATATATTTGTATTTTATATATGTATTACATTTTACACAGACAGACGCTTGAGATCTGGACAAATGGTGTGACATTTTTAAACTTGCTTGGATATGGCCTAGGCGCATATCACATTGTGTTCCTATTAACAACGAACAAATCTAGCATGCTTAAATCTGCAATAAAACACTGCTAGAGCCAGTCTATTTTATGGCTGTTGAATCCCCCTCCCCCACATAAAAAGTTATTTATGAATGAAAATCATGTGGCGGAAACATGTCGCAGTAAAATACTGTTGTCTGCAAATATTTAATTAATTTTGTTCATGATTTTATATTAATCTGCCAACCTGAACTTTAATATTGTCAATTACATACTGGTAATTATCTTTTTGAAAATCTATTTCATGTAGTTAATTTGTAATGCCGTCAGCCAAATCACGGAATGAATAGATATTAGAAGTGGATATTTGTGATAGCGCCGTGGTAGCACGTTCGCTTCATGTGCGAAAGGTCCGGATTTGTTGCGATTGTGCCCTTAGGCAGGGCATTTAAATTCCATATGCCTCTTCTTTCTCCCTCATGGCGATGGATTCCACCAGGAATGAGGTCTCGAGAGTGATTAATATAAGTTGTAAGAACAATCAAGCCAAAATAAGTTTGTATAAAATAATAGATATTAGGTTGCACGCCGCAAAATAAACACATTTTTATTCACCCTAGCGTTATATTGGTAATGTTCTAATGGAAATAATATTTGTTTTGCCGTTCTTAGTCGGTGAATAAAAACACAGTTTGTAGTTCTGATACGTAAGAATTAACCACACAGGTAGTCAGTAGGCCTGGGATGAAAGGATGTAAATAAAGTTGTTTCATGAACTTGAAAAATGCATAATCTTATTTTGACTAGGATGTTGTTTTCGTTCGGCTCTTTCGTAGCTGCATTTCTCTGTAAAAAAATTATAATGGAATAAAAAATGAATATACATAAATCACATTTAGCATGTTATTGAAATTGATGGCATAGAAAACGGAAATATTCTAACATTACTTGATATTTTGTTCCTATTAACAAAGAACAATTCTACCATTGTTAAATCTGCAATAAACCACTGGTACAGCCGGCCTATTTATGACTGTTGAATTTTGCTCCCCCTGTTTAAATCATGTGATGTAAATAAATCGTAGTGAAATATCGTGACGTACTTCAGATTTTATTTGTAATCTTACTCGTATTAATTACTTTACTTACGTGATAATCAGTTTTTAAACGTTCAGTGCCACTGGAATACAGAAGGTATGTTACAGGGAGGTATTTTGTAAAGCCATCAGCCAAATAACAGACAATGAGACAAAATAACACACATTCGTTTATAACATTATTGGGTCATGTTAGAATGGAAATAATATTTATCTTGCCATTATTTATTGGACGAATAAAATACTGTTTGTCGTGTCTTCATGAACAGCTAGGAATATGACTAAAATATTTGCCAATTTAAAAACAGAACAGTACGATGTTTATTTCAAGACTTGTACATGGCACATCATTATAAACATACATATATTGGTCATATTATAGATTTAACATGCGTGTTTACACAGTTTACATATAGTATTATAATAATGAGTATACGATATACAGCATAGAGGATGAACATTGGTTGAATATACATGTATTTAGTGTAAACTGTATACATTGTACTATCAATCAATTTTGTATAATATACTATTAATCAATGTTGTTGAAGCTATTACATATATTGCTGATCTGATTCTAAAATATGAGCGTAAAATAGCGATACATGTAGTGCAGATATACAATGTTTGCTTAGTAATACATAGATGTAACTACATTTGTATGTTGTTTTCCTTTTGGCGCAACTGATGATAATTACTTTTTAGTGTTTGCAATAGTACTTCTTAATACAATGGCTTCTTTTATATATTTTGTTAGGTTTAATACAACAGCTTTTTAGATTGAAATTATCAGTTCAATAAATTTGAACATAAATGGACAGTAATGGTGCATTGTATCAGTTGATATATTTCTTTCTAATGTCTTCACAGCATGGGCATATTAACATCAAATGGTACTCATCTTCAATATCGAACGTGTTGCAACATAAACAATATATCTCATTACGTGATATGTTGTTTTGACCATATCGTTCAGTTTGAATTCTTAATACATGTGCAGATACATGTACTCTATTCTAGTAATGAAACACTTAGCTAGTGACTTGATGTCCTGTAGTCGGGCATTTTGGTAAAACAAATGTGCAAACGTTTGAAGGAATGGAGTTTGAGAGAGATCACTTGAGATATAAGCTGATAGTGCGACATTTTAGCACATAAACGTAAATGTTCCCACTCCTAAATGTCCTGTCCAGTTATAATATAACTGTAAATTTGTCTTTGGAAGTCGTGATAGTGCATTGGTAGCGTGTTCACTCAATTTTGAGAGGCTCGGAATTCGTGCCCATCTCTAGCCATTACGAGTGTGCTCTTAGGCAAGGCAGTTAAATTCCATATGACCTCTCCTCTCACCTCATTGTAATGGATTTCATCAGGAATGAGGTGTTGAGAGCGATTTATATAATGTTGTAAAAACTTGTTTCGCAATCAAGCTAAATAAATTTGCATAAACTAAGAGTATATGAAAGAAACCAGCCTCATTAATTCTACTATCTACAACAGGTAAAATGTTTGAGGGCATGTGTACAATAAATGACGATTTGCCACTACAATGTAATGTATATTTAGACTTTATTTCCAGTTTGCAGTGATATCAACCAGTAAAAAAATCATAAATTGCGTTCCATGCGATCCTTTAAAATGCGCATGTCTGATATAACTGAACATGCATTTTAAGCTATATATAGTCATGATAGTTTACGTCCCATCCCGTTAAAAGGCCATACAACCACACAAAGCTGCAAAGATCTGCGTTTACGTATAACTTGTGGTGCACACTGTCTCTTCCGAAATAATTAGTTGTAGGAATCACTAAAGCCGTCGACAATGTCATTATTAATAATAATGAGGAATCACAGCAGACCAATAATTGATCCCTGGGGAACTCCGGGTGTTTATATGTTCCCATGTTAATATGCTAGCAAGGACAACATTTCTTTGTCTACCATTGGACAGATAATCTGAACGCTATTGGTTAAGACTACCGCATACATATAGACCTATAATTACGTGTCATTTTGGTAACACGCTGGACTGCTAACCCAGGTATCGCAGGTTCGATCCCCCGTCTGACCCTAATAAATTTAACAGTCTTTCAGGTGGGACATTAAGCCAAGGTCTTGTGTCGATGCTTTACACCGTGCACGTAAAAGAACCATAGGAGACTGTGGAATGGGTCTCTGTTTGTATCATTGCACTATCCTCCAAACATCTAAAATGACTAATATCTTCAGGAGGCGTGGCTCATATGGGTAACCGGTAGCGGCGATAAATAAACGTAAAACACACACTGTCATTTTGGTAGTGGACCGTTATGCCAAACTTTATCAAAGGCTTCACTGATATCGAATATTGTTCTTCAAAGTCACAGCCAAGAGCCTTACAGGCACGGCGTGTCATATATGTAATTAAACTAATTGACAGCAGAGTCACGCGATATGAAACCTAATTGAGCAGATGATAGTCGTGATAGCTCAGTGGTAGCGCGTTCGCTTCACGTGCGAAAGGCCCGGAGTTCGAGCCCCGCTGGAGCCGTTACGATTGTGTCCTTAGGCAAGGCATTTAAATGCCACATGCCTCTTCTCTCTCCCTCGTGGCGATGGATTCCATCAGGAATGAGATCTCGAGAGTGATTAGTATAAGTTATAAGAACTTGTTTCGCAATCGAGCTAAAATAAATTTGTATAAACAAAAAATTGAGCAGATGATAGAAACTGCATATCTATAAGATGACTAAGATATAGTTGAAGACGAGACTCTCAAATAACTTCAATTGTGCTTAACGATGAAGCCTGACAGTAGTTTCTAGGAAGTGATGCGTCACCATTCTTGAAGACAACCATAATGTGGTCTTCTTTACAAATGGTTGGTAATCGTCCTCATTGTTATGAGAATGAATTAAAATATATCACATAGTATATATGTGTGATAGTTCTTTAGAAGTTTCATTCATGGGCTTTGATTGCTTATTCCGCAGTGACTTGCTGCCACCTTGTCCACTTGTAGATAGTTCAATACACAAGCTAATTCTGCTGTCCGAAGAGCTATTTCACCCAATCCTGTCACGGACCGCAGAAGATCGAGACTATGTTATTGTTTAGTGCTATCACCCATGTTTGCCTGTTTCTGTAAGTAATTAGTAAGATGATTTGCCTGCTTAGGGTCGGAGAAAGTAAGAACTTTTATATCTGGATAATGTAGCGGAGGATTTGTGTTGCAAGATATTTAGACCTGAATGGCACACAAGTCCTTGGATGCAATGAACCATTCCTAAATTTATTAGAAAGTTCAGAGATTATAGAGATGACTCAGATGAGCATATTTGGCTTCCTCTATTTAAGGACGATTTCATAACGAAACTAATTGTCTGAATGGTAAATAGGGTCGACTTGGCTTTCCCTAGCCTGTGTGCCAGTCAGTCGAATTTTAACTTCTGGTAAAATGACATTGATATGATCAGAAACTCAATATAGGATGCAGTATGGGTATATCGCGGTATTAGCTATTACAAACCAAACTACAGATATACTATTATGGACCTGAATTTAAAACTCATTTTGCATCATCTTATGACTTCTCCACTTCAACATTACACATATACAAAGAAGAAATATTATTGGGAATCACTTGTGTTTATCATGGTTTTGATGCCATCGTGTCAGCAGTTACGTAGTCAGTAGTTCCGAGTATACCGCGGCAAATGGCTGAGGCCCTAATTTGGGTGTTTATACAAAGGTAGTCATAATAAAATTATGTGAGTATTTGATAGAGACCTTAATCTGTATAATATGTAAGTCTAGCAGTAAATTTGTCATTTTAACATAAAACATGAATATCTTTTTAATCTCCCACCAGAAAACAACAAACAGCCTTAGGCCCACGATGGGCCTACTTTTTATGAATAATAAAATGCGGGAATCTGGCTATATCAAGATACAAGATACAAGAAGCTTTATTTAACGTCGGATTACATTTACAAATAACATTAGCTAATAAGCTATTTTTCCGACAAACATATATTATAATCAAAACATAAGAAAAAACAGCTAAGAAATAAAAGTTGGCTTAAACATGAATACAACACAAGACATAGCATAATTAAAACATGTTAAAGCGAGCAAGACAAAAATAAAATTAATACATTGTGTTAATAGTTTTAACAATTTAAGGATAACATACAGCTTAAGATACAAGCAACTATATAATATAGATAAATCTTAAGAATTCAAATAGAAATACACTATTGATTGATACACTGTGTTGTAGTTGCTGATCTTGGCCTGTGGCCTAAAAACTGCAAAGAACAAAAAATGTTAAGACACTGACAGGCAAAAAGGTACACTACTGTGAAATTAAGATGTTTAAAAAAAAAACAGTTATCCCCAAATCAGATTTGGAAAGGAACTGATCAGCAATTACCTCACAGGTATCTTAAAACAAGATACATAAAAAGCAGTTAAAGCAACTATTTGTGGCATGCAAATTTATAGAACACTAAAACTAAGTTACAACAATCAAATTAGAACATCAAGCTAGCACAAATTATAAACATAAAAACACAAATAAAACACATAGCACACATTTATAAGCACATTAAGCACATTAAGCATGAGGAAATAAGCGGACACGACTAGGTACATTGAGCACTTACAGGACGGGCCCGTCCAGGCACGGACCAGCCTCACAAACTCCTTGTGGTTTTCAATTTTTCTAATGTCATTTGGCAGGCTGTTCCATACCTGAGCGGCCTTGTATCTGAAAGATCTCTTACCGTTCAAGGTGGTGCGTACAGTTGGTACTTCAACAGTGTTTGAATGTCTGAAAGAATATTTTATATTTCGAAATTTAACCAGGTCATGTAAATATGGAGGTGATTCATGGTACAGGAATTTGAATGTTTCTATTGCAATAGTTCTTATTCTACTAAGATGTAATGTAGGCATGTTTACTTGTTTCAAAAGGTCTTCGTAGCTAGAGGTGAAATCATTTAAAGTAATTTTTAGAGCTCTATGTTGTAGTTTCTCCAATTTTTCTGTATTAGTTTTGTTTTTACAAAAGTGCCATATGAGCGGACAGTAGTTGAAAGTTGATCTTATAAAGGATTTATAAATTAACAATTCGAGGTCAGGTGTTAAAAACTTGCTTAGTCTGAGAAGTACATTTAGTTGTCTAGCAGCCTTCTTACACATTTTTGTAACCTGTTCATCAAAATTTAACATAAAATCTATATCTACACCTAGGAGTTTCACAGAGTCTTCACATTTAATATCAGCATTTGTAATGGTAAAAGATCTTAATTGTTTGTGGGTTTTCTTACCTAGGGCTATGGCCTGAAACTTATCAGGGTTGGCCTGCATTTGGTTACAATCAAACCATTTTATTAAGATGTCACTTTCTGTTTCAAGAGTTGATTTGAGAGATGACAGATCCTTATCCCAGTATGACAAAGTATTGTTGTCTGCATACTTGTAAAGCTTAGATTGTGTAATAAAATAAAAGATGTCATTTATAAAAATATTAAAAATTAGAGGTCCTAATATGGAGCCTTGGGGGACCCCCTTGATAGTTTCTTGCCATAGGCTGAGTACATCACCAATCTTGACACGTTGTTTCCTAAAAGACAGATAATTATGTACAAGTGAGCATGCACTGTCAGACAGCCCATATGCCCCCAATTTCAGGACAACGAGGTCATGTGGCAAGCAATCAAATGCCTTTGATAGGTCCATAAGTATTCCCGCCACATGATCATTCCGGTCCAGTGCCATTTTCCAGTCCTCAATTAAGCGCAAGAGGGTTGTCTGACAGCCATACTTTGGTCTAAAAGCTGCTAAGTAATTATTAAATATATGTTCAAAGTAATCTGCCAGCTGATTGTTTATGACTGTTTCAAATATCTTGGACATAGTTGGTAAAATACTAACAGGTCTGTAGTTTTTCTTGATAAATGGGTCATCTTTTTTAAAGACGGGTGTTACTTGGGCCATTTTAAGTACAGCTGGGAAACTACTTTGTTTTATCATACAATTTACAATATTTGATACAGGTAAAGCTATAGATTCTGATGCACATCTTAAAATTTTTGGCGGTAGGGCGTCAACACCAGTTGCTTTTTTGGGATTTAGAGATTTTAAGTGTTTACTTATTTCTACTGGATCTATGGGTTTGAAGTTAAAATTTAAATTTTCCGATTTATGCTCAAGGATTTTGGCAACACTAGGATGTTGTTTATTTACCTCTGTGTCATTACTAATACCAATGTTTTGGGCAATGTTTACATAAAAATCATTTAAGCTTTCACATACTTTTGTTTGATCAGAAATAAATTTTTCTTCTTTTAAAATTATTTCACTGGAATTTTTAGCAAGGGATTTCTGGCTAAGAAAAGGCTTAATAGTTGGCCAAAAATCCTTAGACTTGGGTCCTCCACCACATCTTTCAAAGAAGTAAGTTCTAATAGAGCTTCTCTTTGTTTTAGTTTTAAGATTCCTAAGGTTTTTGTATTTTTCCCAATTTTGTTCGTTTTTACATTTAAGGTATGAGTTATGTGCTTGCCTAGTTTTGTATATCAGTTTCCTGTAATTTGAATTCATATATGGTGGTGGGCCCTTCTTAGTGTACTTTTGTTTAACAGGTGCATGATCATCTAAGACTTGCATAAACATATGGTTATGTGCCCAGTACATATCATCAATGTCATCAAAAATATGGGCGACATGAAACGGTGTTTGTGACAGTTCATGGTTAAAATCTATTTCATTAAAAAAATTATAGCTTCTAAAATTTACTTTTTTCTTTTGTAGAGGTTTAATATGTTCTTTAATAGTAGTTAATATCATACTATGAGTCACTAATACTGCAGTTTATTACAGTTGTGTTACAAATAAGCGAGTTTGTTAGTATGACATCAATAAGTGTAGGTGTACAGTTTTTCATAGAACATGTAGGTTCTTTAATAACATTCTTTAAATTAAAAGTGTCTGACAAATGTTCAACAGGTTTCCTTTTATCCGGTTTCAACATATCATAGTTTAAATCGCCTATAATAAGCACATGGTCAAAGTCTATGTACATTTTATCTAGCGTGGAGGATACTTCATGTTCAAAAACATTATTTGGTAATGATGGGGGTCGATAAGCACATAGTATGCCCCATTTGCGTTTGTCTAAATTTAGTTCATAGCAAACAGTTTCCACACCTGTGCATTCAAGGTCTTTTCTTCTCTTTGCTGGTAGATCCGCTCTCACATACGTCATAATACCTCCACCATATGAGTTTCGGTCGCATCTTTCGAGTTTGTACCCATCTACATAGAATAAATTGTCACTAAAAGAGTCATCAATTGTTGTCTCTGAAAATGAAAAAATATCAACAAGGTGTTCATCAAGGATTTGTCTGATTTCTTGAAATTTATATCTGATACTATTTATGTTTAGGTAGCCAATCAAAGGTCTTTTTCTATTTATATTTCTAAGTTTCCTGATGTTTTCGAATATATCGTATTTGCTATCGTTCGAGGTTTCTGACATGCGAGAGGTATTACACGAATCACTGTGCACACTTGAATTAATGTTGTGCTCTGATGGGAGGTCATTCCAGACCTCTTCCACGTCTAGTTCAAGCTCAAAGCTGTCATGTATACGGGCTGCCGTCATACGGCATTCGCTTCCTTCCTTTACTAGCTGACTATCAGCTATATACGTGTTTTTGTCTATTCTGTTGTTGGGGGTCGATGGTTCTCGTATGAAATACGAGTCTGTGAAGTGAAAGACACTACACGACGGACAGTGCCACCAGTTTTCAGATTTATTTAATTTTTGGTATTCTGACGGTGTAACTCCAGCACATTTAATATGTAGCCATTTTTCACAAAAATCGCACAGAATGGCTCGGTGTGTTTTGGCCACTGGCTTGGCGCTTACACTGCATGGATATCGAATAGGTCCCGGGTTGAGGGCAACATCGCCAGACAGGAATATAAGGATATATTTGTTTATTCCTGACACCCTCAAAGGAGGTGAAAATTTGTTCCTTTGATGTCTCGTGTGATAGTATATGGATGTAAGATTTGAGACAGAGTTTTCAATTTCGTTAGTAAGTTTAAAATAAACCGGTATTGGGTCCACAGCTCCTCATATCACCACATGTCAATAGATTTACATCACGGAAGAAAGTTCAATTGATATGTTATCAACTTGTTTTTAATAAAAAAATACTACATTTGAGGGGGGAACTGTTTTGAAAAATAATCATTCAATAGTCTCGGACCTTAAAATTATGCCCATATTTGGTAATACGGGAATTACGTAGTAACCTAAACACGTGATCAAAACAGCTTCATTCATAAATACCAGGTAGCAGACCGCCATTTTACAAAGTTGGAATGAACATAAATATATATTATGGACATTTGTAGCATTTTATCAGATAAAGGGGTGGGGTAATTTTGCATAGATCTTGATTTTCGAACCACTTACGTTGACAGTTTATGATTTCTTGTTTATCAACACATGTTTACCTTTCTGGGTCAACACTGATCCAATGGAAAGAATGATAGGTGGCGTTATTTTACCTCGTTCTGAAAAAGTTTGGATGCCTCGGTATGTTACGACCAGCGGTATGTTAAGAAACGACTATACGACCCAATTAATAGTCTCGGTGTTAAAATATATTTATTTGACTGACAAGGCAAAATATATCGACGCCTGTTCCCAGACTAGACTTTCCCATAAGAACGTTTTAGCAAATGTGTTGTCTGGTGTTGGTTTTATTCCACAGTGGTTCTTGCGCTCACACATTTCATAGTGTCGTTTATCTCAGCTTTCTGCAAAAAGGCTGTTAAGAAAGCAGAGGTAAATCACAACAATGACACTATCCAATCCAGAGGGGTCTTGAAAAAAAAACCACCAAGCCATTATTTGGAATACGTTAAATCACGCAGACAGGACAGTGTTGTGGCTCTTTTCAAGAAGATGGGGAGGCTAGTGAACTGCATCCCAGAAAATGGCAGACCATTTCGGTCTGTTTTCACACAAGAGATACAAAGATACCAACACAACCAAGAGTAGTTGGATAACAATTTTCTTCCTCAACATTACAATGAAATGCGTTGGGAAAGTCCTCCTGGCTATCAACCCAGCCAATAACAGCCAGTCAGGAACTACAATCTGGTGTAGAAGATATGTGCTCGCCAAACGTGCACCTGCACAATGTACCATCTTACAATTACCCGTTGATGCTGGAAGACTTCCTACTGAATGGAGAAATGATTTTGTATCCTCTGTTTTCAAGAAATGTGATGTGTCCACCTAGCCTAAAATTACAGACACGTTTCCCTACCGGTGTAATAATTATGTAACTTCTAAAACATATAATCCGTAAACACACTCGGGTACATCTAGAAAACAACACATCTTAACATCTTACATCCACGAATTCCGCGTTGGCTGCTCATGTGAAACACAACTAGTAACAACTGTATACGATCTCCTTATAAAGACGTACTCGGGTTCCCAGATTGACATGGTTATATATACTAGCCTAGCCTGGGAACAGGCGTCGATATATTTTGCCTGGTCAGTCAAATAAATATATTTAACACCGAGAGACTATTAAGTAGGCCGTATTGAACTTCTGGTCATATCAGTGTCATTTTGCCAGAAGTTAAAAAGTGAAAAATCGACAGACTGGAATCCAGGCAAATACTAGACTTTAGCAAGGCTTTTGATGCCGCAAAGTTTTACACAAACTGGAACAGTATGGCGTCAACGGCACCATAAACCACTGGCGCAGGTAATTTCTCACCAACAGGATGATGGGGAGAAATCAGAAGAAGTCACTATCAACTCAGGTGTTCCCCAAGGCATAGTACTCTGAGCTATATTATTCGTATTCTACAGCGACGACTATCCAGGGTCTGTCAACTCTAGATATCATCTATTCGCGGATGACTGTCTGCTATTCTGTAACATAGACACAGCAAAGATCATGAAATGCTACAAGATGACCTCCGCCAAATAGAAGTATGAGTAGATACCTGGTGAATGCGATTTAATGCTAAGAATGCTACATTGGTGAACATGAATCAGAAGCCACCCAAGTACAAGCAACTGGACAGCCACATTATTCAGAAGGTCCCAGAAAACCCTATCTTGGAGGGATTCAATCCGAATACCCCAACTTACTCAGCTTACAAGATACATAAAAACCCCAATTCCATCCTGGGATTCATTGGAGAATAAAAATAAGTACAAAATTGAAACAAAATAAATTAAAGAGAGACGTGACTACTTCGGACGAGTTTTTCAACTTCACTCCAAGGCGGTTACTCCACAACATCCGTAAAACAGAACTTAATTAACGATGGGGATTGGAGGGGGGATGCTCCTCCTAATTGTTTAAAACCATATTCTTGATGATATGAGTCACTCATCCATTATCAACAAGAGGAAACTGCACGTGTTCAGACGTCCTTACAAATATTCCAGATGACCCAGAAAAATACATGTCTGAGCTGCATTGGGCATATCTATGCAATCGGCTGCCTATGATTGATACAATGTAAGATGGTTCCACTAATCACAAGTACGCATGCAAGCACCCAGGACCAATCGGGGCTATAGAGCTTAAGATAATGCCCGTCATGTCTCACTAACCGCTCTCAATGCTAACAACTTTATCTTCACTGTAACATCCTCATGGAAAGGAATTTACATATTAAGCTCTCATCTTGTTTATATCCTGTGTATGTTATACTGTATATATATTGAATGAACTGAATAAAATATGTTTAAACTAAACTTGCTCGTGTGATAGCCATACATTCATTGACATAATACCAAATGACGTCTTGTGATTACCGGAAGCGCAAGATGTGATTCGGTTACACTCTATTTTCATCCTAGTAAACAAATGTCCGTGATGCAGCTTGGAGTACGGGAAAACCCGTACATAATTTACATATTTTTGGTCACATGACTAGAAACAAGTATTATAATGACAATAGACGTTCAGCTGTCAAAATAGGCATAAACTAAAGTAAAAGCTAATATGCTTATTTACTACTGGTAAAAATGTTTCACTGGGTAAACTATTGATATAGCTCAACACTGGCGTGTATAGTTCGACCGTTTTCGGGGAATAACTTCCCATTTGGAAGTGTATGCGAATCGTCGCTGGTTTCAACAGAATCCAAAATGGCTGACATAACTGACGATGTTGTAATACTGGGAGAAAATATAGGGTGTACGTCGACTGATACAACTATAGAAACTACTGAGGTTATACTGGAAAATGCTAGCCCTGAACGCAGAGACACCTGGCAAGATACGATAAGTACCACAGACAGTCCAGTTAGTACTCCCGTATTTGTAAAGCATCACAGACCCACATCATGTCAACAAAGATTCAAACTTATTCATGAGGGTGATATACAAGTTTGTCGATTAAATCATACACGAACCATTGTCAGTAAAATCATGAATTCCAAGTATTTACGGAGATGGGAAAGTCATCATATCATTTTGGGAGGAAACGATATGAAATCATCTATGGTAAGTAACTGGAGTCTTTCAAAATATTTAAAGTGGTGGAACCTATGCTGTATAGTGTGGAACCTATGCCCGGCATATTTGTCCATTTACAATTTTACATCCGTATTTATATAGTTCTAGGCTAATTTCACTGACAGAGTTGAAGCATGGTTCAATAGCATTGCGTTGCGTGTATCGGTAGCCTGATGCAAATGTCACGTGACTGGTCCAGCAGACGAATATAAAAACAAATCATTGGGAGAATATTTCAACTGATACAATGTATGAGCAATTCAGGTAGCTATCCAAATTTAAAAAATCTACACCTAACCCGAAAAATAATTCCATTTCTGATTAAGACCAATAAGTGTTTTTATTCAATAGTGTAGCCTACTATATCAAAATAAGATATTCAACAAGTTATGATGGGTAAATCCCCACTAAGACTTACCTCCATTTGTAAAATGAAAATTCAGGACACAAATGGAAACCTGAATGGTCAATCCACGCCAAACATGAATGAGATCACAGTAAGTTCAAATGGCATAGAGAAACTTCTAAATAACCTGAACCCCCATAAGGCTAGTGGTCCTGACCAAATTAAGCCAATCATACTTAGAACCCTGTCTAAAGAACTCTCACCTATCCTTGAAGTCTTATTCCAAAAATCCCTCAACGAAGGATCACTGCCGGCCCAGTGGAAGTCAGCAAATGTTGTTCCCATTTACAAAAAAGGGGGTAAGTCAAACCTATAGGCTATATCTCACTGACATGTGTTCTATGCAAGGTACTAGAACATATAGTTTCCTCTTCGATAGTAAGACACTAACTAACCACAGTATTCTGTACCATTTGCAGCATGGTTTTAGAGAAAAACGGTCATGCGTGACCCAACTAGTAATGCTAGTCAATGACTTGGTTACCTCTGTCTACAATAAGCATCAGGTAGATCTCATCCTATTAGACTTCAGTAAGGCTTTCGATAAGGTCAATCACGAGAAAGTACTACTAAAAATGCATGACTATGGAGTCAGAGGTCAAACATTAAGGTGGATTAAGAGTTTTCTAGATAATAGACTCCAGTCAGTTGCCCGTAATGGTATTAGTTCAGAGGCCATTCTGGAGTCCCACAGGGATCCGTACTGGACCTCTGCTTTTCCTAGCCTACATAAATGACCTCCCACAAAACATCAGTTCTAAAGTCTGTATCTTTGCAGATGATACTGCTGTCTATCTATCACTGACATCTGCAAATGAATCGGTCACACTCCAAAACGATCTTAAGAGATTAGAAGAGTGGGAGTTGGAGTGGGACATGGAATTTAACCCCTCCAAATGTCAAGTTATCCAGTCACCAGAAGGAATCATCCGATTCCCAGTCAATATAAACTCCATGGAGTCCTACTTGAGTCGGTCACCTCAGCCAAATACCTTGGCGTGGATATCTCAAATAACCTGTCGTGGGACACTCACATAAAAAGGTGAACTAAGAAAGCAAACCAAACATTAGGATTTCTACGTAGAAACCTCCAGGTCAAATCCGAACCCCTTATGTCCATGGCTTACCAGACACTAGTGAGACACCAGCTTGAATATGGCTCCGAGATCTGGTCACCCCATACCCAAACATTGATAGACCAAATTGAAGGTGTCCAGCGAAGAGCAGCCCGTTGGATAAAGGCTGACTTCTATCGTACCTCTAGTGTTACTGACAAGCTACATTCCCTAAATCTACGCAGACTAGATCAACGGCGTATTGACAATAGGTTATCTCATAAATGTATAAAATTCATAATGATCTTGTTGCTATTCCCATTGAAAATTACCTAGTTCCCCTCTCCCGTCCTGCTCGCCATTGCCTAGGTTAATTACAGCAACTACAGACTACTACAAGTTTTCCTTTTTTCCAAGAACAATCTACCATTAGAACCATCTCCCTCCTACCATAGAGCAATTCAATACGGCAGTTTGCCATATTGATCAAATCCCCTAGTTGTTCGGCGCAGCTGCTTTTAAACTTTTACCACAACTTATTTTCATTACTTTCTTAAATTATGCTTTTAACTACTCGTACTTCTTTGCGTTTTTTTACGCGCAACATGTCTACGTCCCCGCGAGGGGTTCGACATTAAAGGAAGATAGATAAATAAAAAATAACAAGTACACCATGCATAGGTGCCCTGAATTCTTGAGTTCCCCATATAAACGGGTACCGACCTGACACCGTTGCTGTATAGAGCAGCATGGTCACGCGATGAAGCTAAATCTGTCAACAAGAGTTTTTTTAAGTTGTTTTCACGGCTTAAGAAAATATACGGCAAGTGCAATTAACATTTTATACTGGTCATTATATGTGGTTGTTTCCCCCGCCGAGCATAGGTTCCACCACTCTATTTCTTTACTATTTATGACACCCAAGAGATGTTTCCTTGACACTCAGTCTTTTAAAGTGGTTAACGGTGGCATAGTGGCACAACTAACTGGCATGCACATTCTTACTGGATTTTTTATTGTTTTTGCTGTTTGTTTTGGCAAGAGGAATATTTTCTAAGCCCCGCTTACATGTACACTGGGCATGCACATCTATTCAGGGCCTGCTATGCCACAGGGTAACCAGCTCTAAGCAATGTATGTGATGCAAAGGCACATTGTGGGATGGTTATAAAATATCTTATTTTAGTGTTGGAGCCTCAAGTTCCTCAACTAAAAAATCCCTTTATAATAATTATTATGAATCCACTATAGAAAGGGTTACAGCTAGATTTTATGAAATTTGTACATGTCTGTAGTTGAACATCAAGGCTGGAATTAAAAAGTAAACGATATATCCTAATCAATATTTGCCTTTATGTGGCCTTTGCCAAATCCATCAACTATCCAATCCAATACATTTGTTTATTTCTGAAATTGGTTTTGTACGAGCCGTCGCTGATCCGAATCATCAACCCTCAAAATGCTTAGTAGGAACTATCTGAGCCATATGAAATATATTTATTTGGCTGGTCGCAATTCGGCGACAAAGCTACCACCACTATGTACAGACATATTGAACATAATCTTGATTGAATGATTTGTGGTCTGAAATAGTGACTAACTGCTATAGTGATTGTTTCAATATGTCAAGTGTACAAAATGTACATGTATACATGTATTATATATATACATTGCACTAGCAATATAGTCAAATTAATATCACGGAAAATTGTCGCTTTTTCTAAATTTTGTACCAAAGTTGAACCCTGTTCATAGCCCTCGGGGTTGCTCTGGCATGTTACAATGATTGGTCTGAAGCGATGTCTGTTGTATCTGATCTTGGAGAGCAGGGTTGACTGTGTGCCGTGTGGTGGGGTGTCCCACACACCGAGCACGTCTGTTATGCTACTGGTTCAGAAGTTTTACTGGGTTTTACAAGGTACATGAATCATCTTTGAATTACCCGAGTAGGCCTTAGGTTTTTAATTAAGTTATTGATAAGTAATATGTTAAATCTAGTTTTTATTTTCGTCCAAAATTTCCGTCACAATTACATATATGTGAATCAGAACTATCGTCTTGATGAAAACAGACTTTCGACAGTGATAACACGCGTGTTAGCATAGCAATTCTCCATAAATTACGCAAGACCTGCTAAAATCATGCTCCACTATTTGTCCATACTGTTGAAGAATATATAGAACTCTTGTGAGCTGCTGTGGTTCTAGGGTGTTTTCTAGAGCGGATTGACGAGACTCCGCCCTGCCCCGTTTCAATCATGCCCTTAATGTCCGCCCTTTATCCTTTTCAATTTTTTGTTTAATTGTTTTATATGCCTCAACATGCGGGAAGACCTTTACAAACTGGAACTCTTCCGCCCTTTTGACCAATAAGTTCTGCCCTACTGACTCTTTGATCAAGCACAATTAGCTGTCAATCACAACCGTTTCTGGGAGTTTCCAGAACCTCCAACACTTACCCCCTCAAAATGCCCATTTTCTGACAAACCCAGCTCTTTTTTTTTGACTCTAGAATAAACCCAAGATTCCATGAAAACATAAGTATGGCATCACAGTATAATGCCTGCTGTTCTTTCCACTACTGGTCTGCTTTGCAAAATAACCTCAATTCTAACACGACCCAGCTAATAACATACATACGTCTAGAGTAAAACCAATCTCGGGTTATTCTGCAATATACCTACCTTGAACTATGCTGCACGCGCACCGTGTTTTGGCTACGTCATTTATACAATGCGTGTAAAGTTTTATGAATGAAAGTCACACGATGTTTGTAAAAAATACCGTTGGAATTCACGGAAGTGAGCTATTTTTAGAATCAGATAATCTCTTGTCCATCTTGTTTTTCTGTTAAGTAACGTTTCAGTTACTATTCTGTACAGTTTTATTTGACAAAATAAATAAAATTATTGATCAGTTACAACTTTTGTTCATTTATGCACTAGATTGATATATTCTATCAAAAATAACGTCATCACCCCTTTACGCGGGAGGACATTTCGAAAGCCAAATGCAGCGGCGTTTGAAGAAAATACTCCTTTAAAATTATTAGAAGTAAGTCGTGTTATAATCGAAATAATAAGTATCAACCATGGTATATCGCAGAATAACCCTCGTTTGTCGTTCTTATGCGTAGAAATATATATTTCTACGCATAAGAACTTCAAACTCGGGTTATTCTGCGATATACCACAGTTTATTATTTATTTATTTATTATCTCTTAAATATCACATGCATTTCTCAGAAAGGGTTAGGATCGTTTACTTCAAATCACTTGCCGCTCATCGCTGAATCCCACTGGGACATGTCTAATTATTAAATGTGAAGAAGCTATTCACCTGGCTTGCGTTAGGTCAGTGGTTCTACCAGGGTGCCCATCTGTGCCTGAAATACTGCTCTGAGGGGTACCCAGGGTCTTCCTCCACCAACAATAGCCTAAGCTGTTGGTGCGACTTTAAACCTCACAAACAAACCCGCTCATGGTTATCACATGGGCTGAACCGACCAATCAGAATCACGACAAGTTGTAATTATTATTTTTATGTTTGTTTACGGCCTGTGCCTACATGTATGCCAAGAAATTAAGTTACTTGCTTCGTTAATAGCAGTGCCAAGAATGAGAAGATATTGAGACAAAATTTATTTAACCCTTTCCCTCAATAATAAAACAGTCATATCAGGTTCTCCAGCCCAATACAGTAACTATGTAATAACTTATCAGCTACCAATAGATAAGAAACCAATAACTGTACACTGTCCCCATAAGGTATTTCAGGAAAAACTGATAAAATGACCCCTATCATGTTTAACCCTGTTTTCCATGATAAAAACTTACCTTAATATATTTATGGTAAGAATAAAAAATTTAGAAAAATAAATGATGTTTTCAACGATATAATTTTTAATTTTAAGAAACTTTTTAGTATTTACTTAGATACGGAGGTGTAAATATTGGACATGCAGGTTTTGGAGAATCATTATTATATTCGACTATATTTGTTTATTTAATAGTTAATACCGATTACTATAATGAATTTCACTTTATCAATGTGATACAAGTTGCAAGTTAAAACTGTTTCGTCCTCGCCAAGGGACTCATCATTTGGCTTTTTGCTACCACGACAGTTGTTTTTTTTCAATGTCCAAAAATTCCAAGTCCATAAGAATAAATAAGCCATAGTCCAACAAAAGTATTTCATCACAAAGTCCAAAAGAATAAATAATCCATAATTTCACCACAAAGTCCAAAAAGAAAGAATGCCCGTAAAAATCAATGTTTACGACTGCAGAGCTGCGTGGAAATGGGCGTGACAACCTTCTCTGCACAAACGCACATTGCAGACTTCACAGCCGTGCACCGTCTCTCTGCGTGACTTCAGCACCCTGGTGTGGTATTTGCATGTTGAGAGCGTGGCAACCTAAGTTGATTAAATCAATTTCCTAAATCAATTGGACTTTCTGATTAAAGACTCCACCCACATTTGTATGTGCTATTTTCTAACCAATTCATTGGACAAGGCCATGCCCCTGGGTTTATTACCCTCTGTTTAGCTGGCAACATTAGCCATTCCATGCAACTACAACACACATCCTTTGATATCAACAAGTTCCTAAGATGCCGCCCTGTGTATTTCGAATTGGATGCTTCCTGTCAAACTGTTTTCATGCTGACATTAGTCAGTAATTAGCATTAAAACCTTTGAACCCAAACTTTTATTACCCTCTGACAGATGCAGTATGTATATTATATAGCAAAAAACACCATGCTTGCATAACATTGTGACTTACATGCACTTTGATCTATAGCCGTGGTCATAGAAAACAAACTTCAAACAAAAAATTGTTTCCACAGCTGACACCTGCATTTCAGCCGGGGGGGGGGGGGCCCTTTTAATGCATAATAATGTCAGGTGATAAATGTAAGCCCAAATCTAATTCGTCAATATGCATGAATTGGCCTTCACCGTGGAAATTTACCAGATACCTAGATGTTTTTATCCAAGCTAATAAATGGGGATTGCCCTGAGTAATTGCTAATTTTATTTTCATTTTAACATCCGACATTTATAGATAAATGCTTGTTGTTTACCGAAACATATGTTAACTTTGCTTTTCTGCCGTATTAGTAGCGAAAATGATGGTTTTAAAACGGACATGTAAAAACACGTACTGGTATAGTCGTAAATATACGTATTTATCAGGTGCCCGATAACATGAAAATATACGTATATATCAGGTAGTGGTAGCACACGTAGAAATACGTATATATCAGGGTATGGGTTAAAGATATTGGATGTCAGTAAATTACCGTATGTACAAACCGTGAAACTGCCAGCCAATAGCAATCATAAGCAATTAGCACATCTATCTTCTACATGTCTTCCTATTAGTGGTCAATTATCGCTGTTTAACACATACTGATAATACCGCCATCAATAACATGTACCAACAGTTTTCTCGCCCATACATGTACATTGTAACTAGTGTTGGGGACGTCGACTGGGAATCATAATCGATCATCGGTTGGTATTGGTTGCCAGCACTTGTAATGCGATGTCATCGATTATAATCTGCAATTTCATGGTATGTGGCAGAGGTACGTGTCCTAATTTCCCAACCCCCTATTTTGGGTAATAAAAACAGTTATTCTGAACCCGATGTTGCCGAGTGGTTTTGGTCGCTGACTTCAAATCACTTGCCCTCACTGCTGTAGGTTCGAATCCCATCTGGGGATGTCAAATTATTTCAAGTGAGGAAGCTATCCAGCTGGCTGGCTGTATGTCCGTGGTTCTACCCGGGTGCTTGTCTATGCCTGCATTTCTGCTCAGAGTGGCACACAGGGTTTTCATCCACCAATAATAGCTGGACAGTCGCCATATGACCTACATGTAAGCTAGTAGTGTGACGGTAAATCCCAAAAAGGTTAAACAAGCATATCTGAAACATGATGATATCTTTGAAAATGTGGGTTAAAAAAAGTAAAATACAATGTATCTAATCCAAAACACCCAACATGGTGGCCATCTTTTTTTTTTTTAAAGCTTTGTTTATTTTACAATGATTGCGAAGCAAGTTTTAACAACTTATATTAATCACTCTTGTTGGCTCGGATGAAAGTGTAAACCCACCTGTCCGTTCTGGCGCTCATCGTACCATCTCACATACTTCCCGGTCCGAGGATCGAACCCGGGTTGCATTGGTGAGAAGCGAGCCCACTAACCACTGCGCTAATCCGACAGCCATCTTGAAAATAGTTACAGCAAAGGAATAGCAGGCGAGGGATTCTAGTCCTCTTGTATGTATTATCAAATCAGAATGGCTGTTATATACTTGCATACAAAGTTCACATTTAGTTAACTGCCTTGAACTTGATAAATGCCTCATTTTGCTGAACAATTTCATGTAAATATGATTATTGTAGCCACAAATGTGTAATTATAGATGATGGTGAGAAAGTATTACTTTTAAATGTCAAATATACCGACCAACTAGTAACGCATAACTGTATTCTGTAGAGAAGTCACGAACATTTCTGTTTCTATGGCTACCATGCTAATGCCATGGCAGTCATTGCAATGACAAGTAATGTTCCAGGTAGTGTACATGTACGTTTGATGAGCACAATTGCTGTTTTAATTCCCCAAGGCAGAGATATTGTTTTGGCATTGTCTGCCGTCCAGAACATTGTTATGGTATGAGTAGGTATTATATCTGCATCTTGCTTGCGCGTGATAAACAATATTCCAGATCTGCTCAGTAGCTGTATAGTCAATGACCCTGGATTGCTGACAATATTCCAGATCTGCTCAGTAGCTGTATAGTCAATGACCCTGGATTGCTGACAATTTTCTCCGCCATTATTTTTGAAACAAATTACATTTTGCACACATGTAGGTAACTAAATATGCCATAGTATGGAGCTGATTACACGGTTGGTAATTACACAATTACTCAGGTCACAATTACTGATTACACAATTACTGATTACTCAATTACTGATTACTCAATTACTGATTACACAATTACTGGTTACACAATTACTGATTACACAATTACTGGTTACGCAATTACTGATTACACAATTACTCAATTCACAATTACTGATTACTCAATTACTGATTACACAATTACTGATTACTCAATTACTGATTACACAATTACTGATTACACAATTACTGATTACACAAATGCTGGTTACACAATTACTGATTACACAATTACTGATTACACAATTACTGGTTACACAATTACTGATTACACAATTACTGATTACTCAATTCACAATTACTGATTACACAATTACTGGTTACACAATTACTCAATTCACAATTACTGATTACTCAATTACTGATTACACGATTACTCAATTATTGATTGCACAATTACTGATTACACAATTACTGGTTACACAATTACTGGTTACACAATTACTGATTACACAATTACTGGTTACACAATTACTGATTACACAATTACTGATTAAACAATTACTGATTACTCAATTCACAATTACTCAATTCACAATTACTGATTACTCAATTACTGATTACACAATTACTGGTTACTCAATTACTGATTACACAATTACTGATTACTCAATTACTGATCACATAATTACAGATTACACAATTACTCAATTCACAATTACTGGTTACACAATTACTGGTTACACAATTACTGGTTACACAATTACTGATTACACAATTACTGATTACACAATTACTGGTTACTCAATTACTGATTACTCAATTACTGGTTACACAATTACTCAATTACTGATTACACAATTACTGATTACTCAATTACTGATTACTCAATTACTGATTGCACAATTACGTATCACATAATTACAGATTACACAATTACTCAATTCACAATTACTGGTTACACATGTACTCAATTACTGATTACACAATTATTGATTACTCAAGTACTGATTACACAATTACTGATTACACAATTACTGATTACATTCACAATTACTAATCACACACTTATTGATCACACAATTACTGATTACACAATTACTGATTACACAATTACTGATTACACAATTACTGATCACAATTACTGATTACACAATTACTGATCACACAATTACTGAATACACAATTACTGATTACACAATTACTGATTACACAATTACTGATTACACAATTACTGATCACACAATTACTGATTGATCACACACTTATTGATCACACAATTACTGATTACACAATTACTGATTACACAATTACTGATTACACAATTACTGGTTACACAATTACTGATTGCACAATTACTGATTACACAATTACTGATTACACAATTACTGATTACACAATTACTGATCACTTAACTTATAACATTCTTCATACATTTGCATGATTACAATGACCATCCTCTAGTGTGGAAGGAATAGCAACCTTTTGCAAAATATATTGGTACAGTGTTTATTGTTCTAATATCTAAGAAACATACAGTAAGCAGATTTAACATTATAATCATGCCATCACTACTATAATAATATACTATTTTAAACTTATTTCTGCCGGTTAATGTCTGACAGCCGATATATCGTCAATATTTTAAATAATTTGTATGTCAATACATGTACAGTCGAACTTCGTTGCCTCGACGAGTCCGTGACTAATGGTTTGAGTCATGGGTGGTTCGAGTCAAGGATAGTCGGTCTGGAGTGAGCCATGATATTTAGAAATTTTGTGTTTTATGAGCTTACTGTTGTATACTGGTTTATGCAATACATCCAATATGTCATTCTTTCGTGGTTTGATACAAATCCGTGTTTATATAAATACGACGGCGCTTCATAATCATGTTCTATAAGAATATCGATACTTTGGTATATATGTTATGCAATTTAATGATGAATGGTTTAAATCTACATATAATGTCATGTCGGCGTTGAGTTATGCATTCTGAAACTAGAACGTGGATCGGTAGCTAATGACAATAATGGCAGAGATTTACACGTTACATACAAAATGTATGAGTTTTAATTGCTTACTTAAAGCAGTCACGGATTGTCGTCTGCTTTGCCGTATTATGTTTATTAAAGTCGGATTTAACTCAATAAGTGTGTAATATATTTGTTCTGTTCATAATATTCATAATAACGTGAATATAAAATATGGAAGAAAAAATTGCCGTGAGCGAAACTATAGATAGAATAGTAATTGCTTATTTCATGACATGCAAATTACCTGCGTACCGATGAAAATAGATGTCAATGAAATCAGAGAAAGGTGAGAAATCTTGTTTTTACGTTTTCTGAGACACGCAGACCTGGGCAGTCAACCGCTTGTGTTCGACCCAAACGTGTCAATTGAAGTAATAATTGATTTCTAAAAAATGGGACCAGTGATCTGTTTCGGGAGTCATCCGTGGTCAATTCGTCGAAAGTATAACAATATGCATTATATAGAGATTATTGCCAGGACCAGACGACCTGTTCGAGCAAACAAAGTTCTAGCGAACCGAGTTCGAGGCAACGAAGTTTGACTGTATATTAATACATTTTTTTCAATCAATGACACCTATCTATCTTCCTATTAGTCAAACCCCTGATGGGGACCTTAGACTTTGACGCGCGTCAACTGACAAGAATGTTAGTAAGAAATGAAATAAAAGATGATAAAAGAATGATGTTAGGTTGGTTAAAAACAGGTTAAGAACAGGGCAGGTTTATTTAGGGAGAAACATGTTCAATCCGACTTACAGCCAGACTGAAATGTGGGCCAATCAAGGTGACAATATCTGGGGGCAAAGCATTCCAGTGGACAATGGTTCTTGGAAAGAAGGAATATTTATGGTAGTCAGTCACTGTTTGGATCTGTCGGAATGCTTGGGAATGGGATGTTCTGGAAGATCTTGTATTTGGGGTAAGGTAGTTTTCAGCTTGAATGGCAACTTGGTTATGGAGGATGTTGTGGAACATAACCAATCTTTGGTCGATGCGACGAAGGTCAAGGCGTCTCCAATTTAGGGAGTTCAACATTTCTGTGACACTGGACGTTCGGCCGTAGTCTTGTTTGGCCCAGCGGGCAGCTCTGCGCTGTACAGACTCAAGCTGGTCTATGAGAACTGCCGTATACGGTGACCAAACCGTGGAGCTATACTCAAGCTGGGGCCTTACCAGTTGTCTTGTATGCTGTTGATTTTAACCTTTCTGAGTGTACTTTGATGTTTCGTCTTAGAAAACCCAATGTTTGACTTGCTTTTTTGCTGATGTTGTCTATGTGTTTGTTAAAGTTTAAATCACTTGATATTGTTACTCCCAGGTATTTTGCTGAAGAAACAGTTTCTACAATGTATCCGTGATCTTGTTTGTACACATTTACATTTAGTCTGTCATTCGCACATTGTGTACTGTATTAATTAGGAAATTATTAGTGCTGGTGGTTGCTATTGGTTAATACTGCAGGGAGTCCATACGCATATGACGTATAATGCTAGGATTGGGAGCAGAGATGTTCCTTACAAACAGTTGATGACAATTTGTGTTTATTGCATGTGAGCATTATCAGAAACCAATATATCGGAGATTTCTGTGCGCAAAATTGAATTATCGAGGATCTGTGAAATTTGTGAGCTTGATGATCGACTTGAAATAATTTGTAATATAATGTTTATGGATTAATATCTTCTGTTATATTTCAAAGAACTTCTTGATCAAATTGAAATAAATTGTAATATTTGGATTAATAACATGATTTAGTGTGCCTTAATTATACTGCATCCAGTAGAGTAGGATTATAATATATGATTTTATAGACAATTTAATGATAAAACTTAGTAGAGATTATTATAACTGTAGATAAGTTTACAAACTATTATCCGTGGATTATTGATTTAAAATGAAAGTACCTGGATGTGGAATTCCTTCTTTGTAAGCTTTTGTTTTATGAAGATCTTTTATGATATCTTGTTATATTTTAGCAGTTTTAGATGTTTCACAGAATTTGCTATATTACGTAATAAACATCCTGAATAAATCATTCCAAAGTGTTTGTGTGAGCTAAGAATTTGCCCAGAATTTGTATTTGAGAGAATAGCATAGAAGTATAGGAAGGTCAGAGGAAACATTTCTACAAAATGTCGGATGAAACGAGCAGCAGTGATGTTGAAAAGTTACTTGAAAAGGGGATCAATGTTGATGTTTCGAATATTCTTTGTGAAGTTAGTTGTACCGAGGACAATTTGTCTGATTTATCTGATGATCCAGAGCTTGCCTTCGCTGACTACGTGAAAGGACATCGGAAAGACTTGGGTAGTACCGTATCAGCCAGCAAGTCTTACGATGATTTGAAGGAATTGAATTTTGCACAGAATTATTTGGATGTTGATAAATACAAGACAAGAAATATTGTGGATTGCTCAGATGATAGTTTAGATGATTTAAAACAGGAGAAGAAGTTGCTTGATGGTGCCAAAAGCGACGACTTTGATGATTTGAAAGCTGCAGGTCGGGCAGTAAAAGGCAAAAGGCACATAGAGACACAGATCAGAAATGTAATATCATTGCAAAGCTGGGGGCTAAAACGTTTCTATTTGTATGACGAGGGTTTGGTTGAGTTGTGTCGTGTGTCGACGGTCGACTACCGCTGGGTTGAAGGTTTGAAACCCAAATACTTGAAATGGGAGCCGCATTGGATTATTTTGGATAAGGAAGAAATGAAAGCCTCCAAGGTAAGATGAGATTTGATTGAACCAACCTTATAATGTCTTTATTGTGAAAAGTTGATTGAGCAGTACATGAAAATGAAATGAATCACTGAAGGCCAGTTGCAGCAGCTGCAGTTTCATTCATTGTTTCAACTTTATATTACTGCATTAAAGACAATTTTTTGTATTGGGTTGCACATCAGGAGGATAACTCAGGTGATTTGACTTAGCGTGGACGTTAAAGAGGGAACTCCTAGTGAGAAGGAACGCGCCCGGGAAATTGCCATGAAATTATGTGGCCTGGTTGACATTTGCGGCGACATGTAGCGTTGCGCGGACTGCAGTGTTTTCTTTTATTAACATTTGTTCACAACAATAATACCAGTATAGTATGCGTTTCTCAATTAAATTATGATTATCGATGTTCAAATTGCATAATTACCTGTTATCTTTTCATCAACATACATGTATGATCAAATGCGCTTGGCATGCCTGTGTGTAGTTATAAATAGCATCAAAGACAATTTATGTGTTCCCATTTACCGTAATATGTTAATTACGTCTGTATTGTCCCAAAGGTGTAACTTATTAGCTCAGTATAATCTGCCAATTAACAATGATCACACAGATTGTTAGCCTCCATTAGCAACAATTAAATGAACAAAATGAAATGTTGATAATTAGAGAGCCAATTATAAATGTTTCCCTCGGATCAGATGATAAACATGTTTGCGTAAATTATCCTAGCTAAAGTTATAACATCCTTAAAATAGCATTCGCATACGATTAAAATTAAAACACACCACACCCATCAAATCAATAAGCGTCCACTGGCGGGTAATGCCTACTCATGTTGTGTGCTACAGACTATACCCTTATGGACCACGTGTAGACATTTCAGTGGATAACATGTTGGACTGCGAATCCAGGGATCACAGGTTCGATTCCCTCCCTATCTGACCATACATGTAAATTAATATCTATCTGACCATACATGTAAATTAATATGGGCTATGAACTGAGGTCTGGTGTAATGGTGTTATTCACGGGGTATGTAAAAGAAACGGTGGATGCTTCTGGAATTGGAGTATCTTCTGTAACTATCCTCACAAAAATATAATAACTAATAAACCTCTGGTAAATAGATATGAAACGTTGTATGTGTGATGGATCAATGGTGTCATTTTTAAAAAACGTTTTATCCCCAGTTTGCACGGTGCAGTGAGCCATTGTTTTATGATGAATTACGTAATGGAAATGTTTACGTTTTAACAATATATTTATAAGGAAAATAGAAGAATGTCCTGCACAAAGTGTAAATGATCACACACAAGTAATTAAAGTTTCACAAAGTCCTCACAAAGTATTTTACACAGGAGAATTGATAACAGTTATATCCTACACATTAGTATTAAGGTATATTAAATTTGTTCTTTCTTTTTTTCCAAATAAGTAAATTCTAGGCTATATAATACAATGGCAAATAGCAGTCAGTTGTCGTTCTTAACTAGATGGCGCCACCTGACCCGGTCCCGATACATTTGGAGTGATTCGGATTTTATCGTACTTTCCTTAGAAAACCATGTAAACACGCTCATACATAATAACACAAAATAATAGATAATTATGCCTTCAACCTGCTGCTGTGTACCCCAGTGTCATTTAAGAGGAGGACATGAGTTTCCGAAAGATTATGATAGGCGTTCCAAGTGGGTGAACGCGATTAGAAGGATAGACGAATCTTTCAAAGATTGGCAGCCTTCGAAGATGTAAGCCTTTTTT
The DNA here is from genome assembly GCA_014843695.1 of Archivesica marissinica. NCBI lineage: Eukaryota > Metazoa > Mollusca > Bivalvia > Venerida > Vesicomyidae > Archivesica > Archivesica marissinica. The sequence continues at coordinate 50,591,857 of CM026395.1, read as the reverse complement.
CTCAACCACCCAACTGAATAATGACATCAACCACGCGTTTTGACCCTAACCCTGGGCGGAGCAAGTGATGAAGGCGTTCTTTATGCGTGGTTGATACTATATTCTGATCGGCTGGTTGAGATAAAGATTTTACGCTTCGACGACTGCAGTCCATTTCAGAGCTGATGATTACGTTCAACAGACCATCGATGGTATGTTTAAGCGCTTGTTGAGTTTTTAAGAAAAGCTTGAGAATGAAAAAGAGTAGCATTGAGCAGAACTAGAGTCCTGCTTCATTGTCATTACACCGTCGTAGAGGCGTTAGTACGGGCGAAATACTGATTTCGGAATCGGTCATAATCAATTAGATTGTTCTGAAAAAGACAAAACAAAAAAACATAATTAGGATATGATTCGAACCCGGGTCTCCCGTGTCACAGATCAACGCTCTAACCACACGGCCATTTCGACATTTATGTATTTATGGACACAGTTATCGTATATAATAGCGTATGCTAGCCGTAAAGTTGTTTATTTTCCCGGTTATACAATTTTAATTCTGTTAGGTGTTGCAATTCAGGTGGAATACATATTCTTGACCATTTTTAACGTCAACTACAAGGATTTATTTTACATATCATCGTTTTATCGACCATTGCATTAACTTAGCACTGTCAGACCTGACCCGTGTTTACGGTTCACAGGATCGCCGCATTTCTCGGTCTTTATTGCTTATTACGCTAAAATCTGAAGCAAAATTAATACCTTTCAACCAAATCCATTTTCCTTCCTGTCTGCTTTGCATTTCTCTTCTTTAATTCCGATTTTAACTGTGGTATTGTCATAAGACCGAACTTCGATGCCATGTTAATGATGTTTATTCTGCGAGAATTCCAGGACCGTGTACATTGGCGCCCCTAGCGGCTGCCAAGAAAGATAACTGACTGCTATTTGCCATTCTGTATAATTGTTAACACCTTAACCCATTTGATTCTGGATACCGTTCAAACAGTATTTGCAAAGAACATAGAGCCATATCAGCCGCCATGGAATGTGCCGTCTGATCAGGCTCTATGCTGTTTGCTATTCAGATGATCTTGCTAAGTCACGCTGCGACTGATCTGGATCTATGTTGTTTGCAAAAGCCTAAAGTTAAATGTATCCAAAATGAAATGGGTTAAGCAATATGAAGTTAGATAAATGTGAGTAAACATGTGTCAATTTCATTATTAACAAAACAATAGACAGAGTCATTATATTTGAAATTGGAAGTCATTGGTGGCAACACATGTTGTATTAATCCCAAACAGAGCTTTAGGGAAGAGACTGTCACATGAGAGTATAATTCTGTTATCAATTGGTGATTATTTTAAAAAGTAGACAATAAGTGATTCAACTAAGTAATGACTTTGTATTACAGATGGTAGAACTTGATAAAGAAAATGAAGAAGTAGAGTATTACAAATGTACCTAACTTATTAAACATTCGCATACAATTTATTATTTCTAGAAATATTCATCATATTTAAAATGTACACAATATTACAATCATTTTGATACCAAATTTTATTAATTTATAAAATGTATTTATTTGAATCTTAAATAAGTATTATGTAGTATGTAAAATTGTATAACAACAAATGTTAGGAAATGTACTTCATAATATTATGTTGAAAATTGAAATGTGTTAATTGACAGTACTGTTGCATGTTTGTGACGTATTTATGTTCTTGTGTGTGTGTTTTACGTTTATTTATCGTCGCTACCGGTTGCTCATATGAACGTCGCCTCATGAAGAGATTAGACATTTTAGATTTTTGGCGGATAGTGCAATGATGCAGACAGAGACCCATTCCAGAGTCTCTTCTGGTTGTTTTACGTGTACAGTGTAAAGCACCGACACGAGACCTTGGTTTAAAGTCCCATCTGGAAGACTGTTAATTTTATTAAGGTCAGACGGGGGGGATCGAACCTGCGATCCCTGGATTACCAGTCCAGCGTGTTACCACTGGAATACAGATCCGTTTGTGATATTTATCTTCTTTTTTGTCTTCAACTAAAGTGCACGACACCTACATTGTACTGGTGCATAGTGATGCAGCACTATCAAAGATGAGTGTAGGACAATATCCCCCCCGGACAATATCCCCCCCGTATATTTTGACCCAGGCGGACAATATCCCCCGGTCAAAAAAGACAGGGCGGACAATATCCCCCCCATCAAAAATACAAGGCGGACAATATCCCCCCGTGGATAATCCTAGGGCGGACAATATCCCCCCCGTAGAAAATCATAGGACGGAGAAAGAGTAACTAACAAGTATGGGTTAACAACCTTTATTTCCGTATACAAGCACATAAGCATGATAAATAATGATAACAGTGCGATATTTTGTGTGAATTTTGGTGTTTATTATAGTCTTATTCACGAAAGTGAGACTTGTCATTTAGCACATCTATAGTGGCAAAACCTAAGAATTGTTCACTGTCTTATACACTCGCCAATCGCGAACAGGAAACTGGCTGTCGTTTTCGCTCCATCCCGGTACTGGCGGCATAATTTGTTAAGTCTCTTCTGGAGAGGAACGCTCGTCTTCTTAGCGCGTTTGGCCGATGGTTGTCCAGTCCGCTGACGTTCCATCTCGGTGTTCACGGCTGTCTGGTCTTTCTGCAGACAGGAGAGTACTGTCCACAGACTGGGATTACTATGTCCAACTAAATGTCTAAATGAGTTATTCCAACTTTGGCAATTGTTATTAGTTCTGTCGAGGCTACATTGAGTGTAGTTTCATGTACATTCCATGTGGGTGGTGGAAAGCGCGGTGGTGTACGGCGCATTCTGATGATTCCATTGGGTCCCCTAACCGATTTGTAGCCGCCGCTGACATATGTGTTGTCGAAATAGTCTATCACTGGCATCAAAGAGTCTGGCGCAAGGTCCTTCAGTGCCGTCATTCCTTCGTCAACCGCCAGGCCGTCAATCATTCCGACAAACTGCTTCAGCTCGTCGTTTTCTCGGTACTCAGTGGCGAGGCCTTCCGCTTGTACTCGTCTCCAGGTACTCTGGGTGAGATGATAGAAACACCCCTTGATGTCAACGTTTACTAATACAGAAATAAAATAAAGCTTGTTAATTTGCGTTAATTTATAAGTTTATAAGGGGGGATAATGTCCGGGGGGGATATTGTCCGCCCTGTCTTTTTGATGGGGGGATATTGTCCGCCTGGGTCAAAATATACGGGGGGATATTGTCCGGGGGGGGATATTGTCCGTTCCCCATCAAAGATACATATATATATATCTGTCTACAGTGTTGTCTAAAATATGTTTCTACAGTGCAGTCTGGTATGGGTCTGTCTATGCAGTCTGGTATGGGTCTGTCTATCTGTCAGAGGGTGGCTGGTAGCACTTCTCCCTTGAAGTTGTCTATAATTGTACATCTTACTACTGACTGGGCATGATGGGCCTCCATGGTCAAGGTCATTGATTTTGAAATCACTTGTCCCTCACAGCTGTAGGTTCGAATCGCACTGGGGGGGGAGGGGTCGAATGCTTTGCTGTGAGGAAGCTATCCAGCTGGTAGGTCGATTGTTCTACCTGGATGCCCGTCGTGTCTGAAATACTGCTCGGAGGGGCACCCGAGGACTTCCTCTCCACCAGCTGGACAGTCACCATATCATCTAAGCTGTTGGTGCGACTTTAACCCATTCAACACCAAGTAACTCACATGGACTGGTCCATGATATATTTAGACCAATAAATTAATCAGAAAATTACATTTGGACCAGTTCATTTATCAAAATGGGTAATTTTGTCTTAAAATAGTAATATTACTGGCAAAAAGTGCAGATCCTGATGAGACGGCTCGTCACGAGCCGGCTCATCTGGATCTACACTTTTTGTAAGCCTATTTAGAGGTCTGTGGTGTTGAAAGGGTTAAACCCACAAAACAAACAAATGTATTTAAATGGTATATTATATCAGGGAAACTGTTTGAATTGTTTTTTTTGTCTTCCTAAATCCATAATTGTCCTGGTTATATCTTAACTACCAAATTAACTACACGACAATATGGTAGTTAAAATTACACTTTGATTTCACTCGACCATATGGTTTGCGAGCAGTGAGAGTTCATACGTTCATTTGATTTCACCGATATTGCAACGGTTTAGTAGTGCTTGGGGAGATTAATCCGATCTTGTATATTGTAGGGCAATATACCAATTAGCATGTAAAATCACAGCTCCAGATAAGGATTCGCCTTAATTCGCAATATTTACATTGCTATTGCATTTCCTTCGATGAATGTTTTTGCCCTGATTGTATACAATTTCACATGAGGGTTCCCAACTAATGATATGCAGCTGGCTGACATGCGCACTCAAAGTTACGGACATGCGCATTCGCATTATTAGGCAATGTTCGTCGCGAGAAAAGGCGTGTCTTATAGTTTACGCTGTTCCAAGGATGATCTATTTACCTGTTCCGAGACAAGTTGGAAATCTGGACTAAAAATATTTTAAATGCAAAGTGTTTATAATAGAAAAGGCGTGTCTTATAGTTTACGCTGTTCCAAGGATGATCTATTTACCTGTTCCGAGACAAGTTGGAAATCTGGACTAAAAATATTTTAAATGCAAAGTGTTTATAATATAAAATATTTTCATTGTGTCATTGAAAAGATAATTAATGTAAATATAAGAAATGAATCGCGGGTTAATAGTTTCCATCAGGGTATGAACTACATTGACCGTGTTTAAAGTTAGCATGGATGCCTTCGCAAGCCAACACAACGTCATTTCGCAGGGGGGGAAACACATACATAAATATACAAGTGTTTCCTATAGTGAATATATATAAAACAAGAAAAACTAACTATTACATATAAATACGTAATAGAAGGATGATTGAACATTTACTCTGCATAATACACACTCGGATAGTGTATTGAGTGACTGTATATAACTTATAAAGTGCATACTTTAGTAATTAAATGCAAACATGTTGATAATAAATAACATGAAACCCTGTCCAGCACAATAGTATTATACCACACCTCTGATGGAACATCCGCGAATCATATGGGAATTTTTGGATTCCAACTCAAGCTATGCGCACACCAGTGAAAGCTTGGAACTAGCTCCCTGAAAACAATTGGACAATTTTAATACCTATAATACGAATACATAGCAGTAATTCTTATCACATAAATTCCCATTCATCCAGAAAAACGAGTAATAGGAAACGGCAGTATCAAAATATTAAAACATAATGTAAAATGTTCATTTCTTGAATACATGTACAAATACTGAAATAAATAATGTTTAAAGCAGCATTACATCGTATGAAATAAAAGATATTTGAAAAATTCAAATTTTACGTATGGGTAGCAATGCTGCTACACATTCTAACATAATACTTTGTATACTTATGTTCAATCGGTAAACAATGTTTTTTTGCGATAAAACAAACTCGAAACCGAAAGTAGGACTTTCCGAGTCGATCGGTCACGCATTTGTTTACAACCAGAACGCATCGTCCGCACTTGTTTACATTCGGAATGCAGCGTCCCCATTTGACCACGTTGTCTTTTTTAATTAAATTACTTGAGATGTTGATTCATACCTCTGTTATCTAAGGGAGTTCGACATTAGAGGCAGATAAATAGATAGTCTTTCATGTTCAAAATATATACGTTGTTTCCTACATCCTCTGTTGTTTCACGCATGCGCGCTGTGCGTGTTTACATTTCGTGTGTTGATAAACAAATTCGTGTATACGACGGTTTATATTTATTGGAATTTTATCGTTTCTGAGCGACTATTTCGATTTTTGTAAACACACACACATTAGTATTTATATTTTACCCAAAACATCCTTTATTACGATGTAATGCTGCTTTAAGCTAATATATATGTACATGTACATGTGTATACATCATTTAGTTGTAATTGCAGGTAAATAGTACTTTACCATAAGCCATCAGGATACAAAGTTTTAAGCTTATGAATACAGTATGATTCCTGGCATAATCTATCCAGTATGATTCCTGGCATAATCTATCCAGTATGATTCCTGGCATAATCTATCCAGTATGATTCCTGGCATAATCTATCCAGTATGATTCCTGGCATAATCTATCCAGTATGATTCCTGGCATAATCTATCCAGTATGATTCCTGGCATAATCTATCCAGTATGATTCCTGGCATAATCTATCCAGTATGATTCCTGGCATAATCTATCCAGTATGATTCCTGCATAATCTATCCAGTATGATTCCTGGCATAATCTATCCAGTATGATTCCTGGCATGATCTATCCAGTATGATTCCTGGCATAATCTATCCAGTATGATTCCTGGCATAATCTATCCAGTATGATTCCTGGCATAATCTATCCAGTATGATTCCTGGCATAATCTATCCAGTATGATTCCTGGCATGATCTATCCAGTATGATTCCTGGCATAATCTATCCAGTATGATTCCTGGCATAATCTATCCAGTATGATTCCTGGCATAATCTATCCAGTATGATTCCTGGCATAATCTATCCAGTATGATTCCTGGCATAATCTATCCAGTATGATTCCTGGCATAATCTATCCAGTATGATTCCTGGCATAATCTATCCAGTATGATTCCTGGCATAATCTATCCAGTATGATTCCTGGCATAATCTATCCAGTATGATTCCTGGCATAATCTATCCAGTATGATTCATTGCATAATCTATCCAGTATGATTCCTGGCATAATCTATCCAGTATGATTCCTGGCATAATCTATCCAGTATGATTCCTGGCATAATCTATCCAGTATGATTCCTGGCATGATCTATCCAGTATGATTCATTGCATAATCTATCCAGTATGATTCATTGCATAATCTATCAATACTTTTAAAAACAAATTTCAGTCTCAAAATATAATATCATGCATGGTATGTGTTTGTCATGCTGCTCCTGTTTTATCGGAAGATTAAGTGGAACAGTTGAAATGAATGTGTAAATTCATATTTTTGAAGCGTTTGTGAACGCACACACATTCCTTACGTTTTCCAGGAAAATGTATGCATATGTACTGTAAATACACACTAGTGCATCTTATCTGCAGCACTGTAATGTAAAATGATGCTTTTAAAAATTTATAGAATTGAGTTACAAATGTATCCCAAGATATAAAATGTGACTTTTATAATTTATCTATAATTGTTGTGATATATAGACCGGCTGGTACGCTGTACATGGTCCGTGAATATCAAATCCAGGTTTATTCTACGTCAGAATTTTTGGGAGAAGTGAGAAAGTGCGCGATTGCGTCCTTAAATGGTGTTATTTAATCAATTTCAACAAAATATGGTTAAAATACACAGTATGACCATTAAATACAACATTTGAATAGAAGGAGTGCTTTATAGTGTATTTTACTGGCCAAAAATTGTATGAAAATTGTAAAAAAAACATATTTTTGATTCATGCGAATAGATAAATACCTCAGCAAATTATCTTTAAATGGTTCGCGAATTAGCAGCCACAAGTTTATTCATACGACAGTATTCACTTGGCCATGGACAGACGTCCCCAAATGTCGATACAAATATATTCAATATATAATGCAGCTTGTAGCTTTTAAAACTAAATATTTTCTCAGTAAAGATGCTTTGTCTATTTTCAGGAACACACAATCGCTTAATATTAAATTTAGTTCATACAAATTTATTTTAGCTCGATTGCGAAACAAGTTCCTACAACTTATATTAATCACTCTCGAGATCTCATTCCTAATGGAATTCATCGCCATGAGAGAGAAGAGGCAATTTGGAATTTAAATGTCTTGCCTAAGGACACGATCATAATGGGTACAGCTGGGCACAACCTCCGGGCCTTTCGCATCTGAAGTGAACTCACTAATACTGCGCTATCACGACTTCCTCAAAGTCTTTTACATTGTATTAAATTTTGCTCTCATGCAATACATTATACAGTTAATAGCGAAAGTAAATCCAAAATAAACATTTACAACATGCAAGCAGATGGCCAGTATCACAGAATTAGCTTTTTGATTACCGTATTGATTCTAATAGACGGCGATATTATAATAATAATCCACGACTATTTGTTTGATATAAAACCTACCATATTCTAGTTGAATATTGGAATTCTTATAATAAAGTCTCCTTTAACCTTTTGCACACTAGCGGCAGATAAAATCACTTTTGCAAACAGCATAGAGCCAGATCAGACGGCATAGAACGTATCGTCTGATCAGGCTCTGTGCTGTTTGTTATTCAAATAGTGGAGCTAAAACATTTGGCTGTTTAGCAAACAGCATAGATCCTGATCAGATGTGGTGTACACCGAAGCTGATCTGGATCTATGCTGTTTGCAAATATGATTTTATTTACTGTAAATACTGATCTTGCTCTATTTTTGAACGTAGCGGGAACATTCTGTGCTATGAATCTTTCTTTGTTTAGACAGGGTTCCAATGTCTACTAGGAAATCAGTGAATATTGTAGTGTAGCCCTGTCTGGAGAAGTATGGGAAATGTCGAATGAGTGGAAAATAACTTGGACCTACTACTAGTAGAAAAATGTATTTGACCGATTTCTTGCCTTTTTCAACAATTTTCTGGACCGATTTTTATCACATTTTGGGAATTTCAGGGTTTTCATTATTAACTGATTGCATTTGGATCTATTGTTTTTTGCGAATATTTCACAGAAAAAGCGACTTTTTCTATCCTGACTAATTATACAAGATTTATGCCTTTCACTCAATAAGACATGGCCATCTATTGGTTAAAACGAAGTGATAGAACCAATCGTATATGGCGATGCAATAAAGAAAACAAAAGTTGACTTAACACGTGATTGAGTTTCAGCATGGATGATGTTACGGCAACTGTTCTAGATAATTTTATTCCACGTTTACATATATGTACAGACACGGTTTGTTTTGCAGTATTTTTTCAGTGTCAGATTGCGAAATATGTTGTTTACGAAATGCAATGGTTGTAAGAGTTGTCTAAAGTATACATTTTATGACATGTCGTCTGATAACATGCAATTTTTTTACGAGATCGCGAACCTGGTCTGAATTCTTTAGAGGAAAATTTAAAGAAGTTGATGGTAGCATTTATCAATTTATCTGCTGCCAACTTCCATGTGACAAAGGACGCCAGCTGCCTAGCTGCAATAACCCTTGCTATCTGGAGTGACGGACCTATTTGAGTTTGCATGTACCTCGAGAGTGCAGCTGCTGCTGCAGTAATTTCTATTGATCAAGACAAAGTTTACAGTTTTTTGCCATCGCTGTTTGTTTATATTTGTTAGATATGTGTTAAATATTTTTTATCTTCATTGTTCACTAGATAATATGAAATGTATGAAACATTTATTTCCCTTTGTTGTAATACGCCATTTGTCGTGTTTTAGTCTTTGAAACAATGGAATTTAGTTCGAAACTGGAGTATAAGACGCACCAGACTTTTGGATACTATTTTGGAGGAAAAAAAGTGCGTCTTATACATAAACGATTACGGTACATGTCTTGTTTCTTTTGAAAAGGATACAATTGATGAATCTAAAGGATCATTAAAGGATGTATCTGAAACAGTTCCAAACAGTTTCACATTCAGCCTTTTGTCCTTATCATGATTAACCAATGTCACTGCACATACTTGAAATAACTGGTGAACTGAAATAGAGATTTAATATAAAGCTTCAATAGACTCCAACAACTGAGCACCTGAGCTAATCATTGTTAGCTTGACTGTGGTGAATAGAAAGCTGGCGACTCTTTGCTCAAGTTGTTTCTTGAAATCAACCAAACTAAGTATAAAGCAAATGTGGATAAGGCTTATTGCTCAAATACAATGTTGGATTTATTCTAGAGTGGGAAAAAAGGCTGAGTGGGTCAGAAAAGAGGCAGGGTGGGTCATAAAAGGGGTAGGATGGGTCATAAAAGTGGCAGGATGGGTCAGAAAAGAGGCAGTGTGCATTTTTGAGCCAGGAGGGTGTATTTTCTGTAGAAAATTTGCTGACTTTCGGTGATTGATCAAAGAAGCAGTATATATTGGTGAAAATGACGGACGTGTTCCAAGTTATATAGGTATTCTGAAGGCATTCACCGGTTGAGGATAAAATGCTTACCCGGTTTTATTAATTTTTTTGGCAAAGAGGGATTGGGCAAAAGGGTGGGGCAGGGCGTATTGACCTGTCATTCAGCTCTAGAAAAAACCATATGAAATATACAATTTACTGGTCCAGTCAGGTAAAATCATTTACTAAAAACTGTAGGTGGTTGGGGGCATATGATGAAGAGTTGGGTTGTCAACTTGGAGGTACCTGTAACATACACTCTGCACAACTGTTGAACATAAAAGTATTTTTACGTGGTAACACGCTGGACTGGTAATTCAAGGATTGCAGGTTCGATCCCCCGTCTGACCCTAATAAAATTAACAGTCTTTCAGATGGGACGTTAAACTGAGGTCTCGTGTCGGTGCTTTACACCGTGCATGTAAAAGAACCAGAGGAGAATCTGGAATGGGTCTCTCTCTGTATCATGCACTATCCTCCAAAATCTAAAACGACTAATCCCTTCAGGAGGCGTCGCTCATATGGGCAACCGGTAGGGACGATAAATAAACATAAAACACACACATTCATTTTCGTATGAATTTCCTCACTAATAATATCTTCTTCCTATCCTGCACATACATGTAGGGTGTATAGTGGTGCTGTATTGTTATACAGTCAAACCTCTCCAGAGCAAACACCATCCGGATGCACACAATATTGTTGTTGTAGAGAGGTTGTCGTTCTAGGGAGGTTCAACTTTTTGAAGTTTGGAAATTGCGGGAAGTCAGTTTTGTCAGATATAATTGCTCATACTGATTTGAATATAGAGTATACAGAATGGGGGTACTACTTTCATTATACGATAGATTTAACTAAGATTGAATATCTGAGGATGCAATGTGTTAAGATCGCCACAAATTATGCAAATTGATGACAATTGTGTACAACAATTAAATTTTTCAATACATCAAAGTTAATGTCTGATAAATAACACATTTCAATTATATAAAATTAAGGATGGCAACAACTGGCAATTTTGATACTCAGGTACTCGGACACAGTTCCGATCGAGTACAAGAGTGCTCGAAAAAAATCAATTGGTTTATGGGATCGTATGTTTGATTTAATTTCAGATATTTGGTAAGTATTTCGGATGAGGCGTGTCCGAAAACTGATGCTAAATTATCTTATTACGTTATGTGATAAAAACATTGCATTGTAATAAAGCAAACCCGGGAAAATGAAAAATACTTTACTCATTTTAATGAGATAATTATTAAACAAACATATAAAGTTTATAAACAGTCTCCTCTATTGACAGACGAGGCATGGCCGTATATGGTATGCACCTGCAAAATTCCTTTTTTCTTCACCTTAAGAGATCAAAAGATATACGCAGTATTTAAGACAGTCATACACCAATCACGTCAAGCTGTTTATTGAAAGAATACCTGTAAACAATGATTATTTTCACACTTACGGTCCAGTCTGTAGATTATTGGCCTCCGGATATGACCACAGATTAAGATAATTTCTGTTTATTGAAAATTGAAAGGTGCAATTAGCGATTATTTGCGTCCGATGACACATGCATGTACAGACCTTCTTTTTTGAGCCACATTTTTTATTGTTTTTTGGAGGTTTTCGGCATCGTTGGGTGGGAAAATGACTGTCGTTGTGTGTTGTTGGGAGGTGTCGTTCGTGAGAGGTGAAATTGTATTAAAACACAAGGGTGGGAATAATGGTGACGTTATAAAGAGCGTGTCGCTCATGGGAGGTGACGTTTGTGGAGGTGTATTGTATTGAGTATTCCAAGCACCGGCTACTATTTTGTACCTGGCAATGAATCCTGGATCATGTAGTACAGACATTATGGTACAGATCAAGCTTTCTTATCAATGTGTGTATTTTGTTCTGATTTTGTTTACTTTGTTCCCATCCAATCATATGCTGACATAGAAATTGTCGGTAATCTTTTCCCCAGGAATTCTTGGAATAAACTGTTTTGTTATAATTTAATCATCGTTTAAACTGAGCATGTATAATTTAGCAACTATAAATATTGGAATTCACTATTTATGTAATAATTATATATTATAATTATAGTCTGTCTCCCCTACATGTATCTGCCTACCTCAGATTTAAATGCCATAATTGTATATAATTAATATTCTTTATTGTCATATCCTCGAGTTTCCTCAAATCGTGATATTTTCATTTTAGTTATACCGGAACTGTTTACAATACTGCATGCGCTCAGTGTTTTCTGACGTAACAAACCAGGAAGCTAGACAGTCAAACGTCACTTTACATTAAATTTGGTGGAACAAAATGCTCTGTATATAATAGTCCTTGGAGGCGTGTAAGAAATCATGTATATAATAGTCCTTGGAGGTGTGTAAGAAATCTTGTATATAATAGTCCTTGGAGGCGTGTAAGAAATCTTGCATATAATAGTCCTTGGAGGTGTGTAAGAAATCTTGTATATAATAGTCCTTGGAGGTGTGTAAGAAATCTTGTATATAATAGTCCTTGGAGGTGTGTAAGAAATCTTGTATATAATAGTCCTTGGAGGTGTGTAAGAAATCTTGTATATAATAGTCCTTGGAGGTGTGTAGGAAATCTTGTATATAATAGTCCTTGGAGGTGTGTAGGAAATCTTGTATATAATAGTCCTTGGAGGTGTGTAGGAAATCTTGTATATAATAGTCCTTGGAGGTGTGTAAGAAATCTTGTATATAATAGTCCTTGGAGGTGTGTAAGAAATCTTGTATATAATAGTCCTTGGAGGTGTGTAGGAAATCTTGTATATAATAGTCCTTGGAGGTGTGTAGGAAATCTTGTATATAATAGTCCTTGGAGGTGTGTAGGAAATCTTGTATATAATAGTCCTTGGAGGTGTGTAGGAAATCTTGTATATAATAGTCCTTGGAGGTGTGTAAGAAATCTTGTATATAATAGTCCTTGGAGGTGTGTAAGAAATCTTGTATATAATAGTCCTTGGAGGTGTGTAGGAAATCTTGTATATAATAGTCCTTGGAGGTGTGTAAGAAATCTTGTATATAATAGTCCTTGGAGGTGTGTAGGAAATCTTGTATATAATAGTCCTTGGAGGTGTGTAGGAAATCTTGTATATAATAGTCCTTGGAGGTGTGTAGGAAATCTTGTATATAATAGTCCTTGGAGGTGTGTAAGAAATCATGTAATGTATGATGTGCCCATATAAATGCTTAGAGATCGTGTGAATTGTGAAAAGAAATGTACCAGTATTCATTACTTACAACAATATTCAGAAAAATAATAGAAATTATCATCATTCTGCATAACAGCCTCAGGTGTTCCTTTTATATTTGCACCCATTCCATGTCATGCAATATTGATTTTCTGAAATGTCATGAAAACTCTTAAAAGTACCATTCTACACAGCGGTCGTTTCTCTGTGGTGATAAAAGCCAGAGCCTTTGCAGGCATCTTCAGCCCTAGGGTGGGATTTTCTAAACTGTAACTCTATGGAGGATATAGATTTATTTGGTCTTAAATATTCGGGAAGTACTGGTGTCCATAAGAGGTATCTCATAAGTGAGCAATGGCCCTTTCAATAGGGGTGACACTATAATAAACAAACACTAATTTTTTTAATTCTGTGAACTCATAAAAAAAAAAAGACACGATGGCTTTTACATCTAATTCTTGTACAAAGTGCAGTAGAATGATTCAATACGGAATTTGGTTAAAACATGTACACGTTGTGCATTGATGCTGACATTACATTGTGCACGTATATATTGGTATTACATAAATATGTTCACTGTGATTAGCTTATTTGAGTTGGAAGCGAAGATTGCCTATGAATGCAGTTATACATTATGTCCATATACATTAGTATGTCTGGATTTCACCGTCTCTTCGCAATTTACTTAAACTGTTGCCACCAAATTGAATGAAAACTTGGGTCTGAAACATTCCTTGCATGCTATATTCATTCCGATTGCCTTCACTGGACTAAGGTTGTTCATACCTTCCACTAGACTGAGGTTGTTCATACCTTCCACTAGACTAAGGTTGTTCATACCTTCACTAGACTTAGGTTGTTCATACCTTCCACTAGACTTAGGTTGTTCATACCTTCCACTAGACTGAGGTTGTTCATACCTTCACTAGACTTAGGTTGTTCATACCTTCACTAGGCTTAGGTTGTTCATACCTTCCACTATACTGAGGTTATTCATACCTTCACTAGACTGAGGTTGTTCATACCTTCCACTAGACTAAGGTTGTTCATACCTTCCACTAGACTAAGGTTGTTATTACCTTCCACTAGACTAATGTTGTTCATACCTTCACTAGATTGATGTTGTTCATACCTTCCACTAGACTGAGGTTGTTCATACCTTCACTAGACTAAGGTTGTTCATACCTTCACTAGACTGAGGTTGTTCATACCTTCCACTAGACTGAGGTTGTTCATACCTTCCACTAGACTAAGGTTGTTCATACCTTCACTAGACTAAGATTGTTCATACCTTCCACTAGACTGAGATTGTTCATATCTTAACTAGACTGAGGTTGTTCATACCTTCCACTAGACTTAGGTTGTTCATACCTTCACTAGACTTAGGTTGTTCATACCTTCACTAGACTGAGGTTGTTCATACCTTCACTAGACTGAGGTTGTTCATACCTTCCACTAGACTGAGGTTGTTCATACCTTCACTAGACTGAGGTTGTTCATACCTTCACTAGACTGAGGTTGTTCATACCTTCCACTAGACTAGGTTGTTCATACCTTCACTAGACTGAGGTTGTTCATACCTTCACTAGACTGAGGTTGTTCATACCTTCACTAGACTGAGGTTGTTCATACCTTCACTAGACTGAGGTTGTTCATACCTTCACTAGACTAAGGTTGTTCATACCTTCACTAGACTGAGGTTGTTCATACCTTCACTAGACTGAGGTTGTTCATACCTTCCACTAGACTGAGGTTGTTCATACCTTCACTAGACTGAGGTTGTTCATACCTTCACTAGACTGAGGTTGTTCATACCTTCACTAGACTGAGGTTGTTCATACCTTCCACTAGACTGAGGTTGTTCATACCTTCCACTAGACTGAGGTTGTTCATACCTTCACTAGACTGAGGTTGTTCATACCTTCCACTAGACTGAGGTTGTTCATACCTCCACTAGACTGAGGTTGTTCATACCTTCACTAGACTGAGGTTGTTCATACCTTCACTAGACTGAGGTTGTTCATACCTTCACTAGACTGAGGTTGTTCATACCTTCACTAGACTGAGGTTGTTCATACCTTCACTAGACTGAGGTTGTTCATACCTTCACTAGACTAAGGTTGTTCATACATTCACTAGACTGAGGTTGTTCATACCTTCCACTAGACTGAGGTTGTTCCTACCTTCCACTAGACTTAGGTTGTTCATACCTTCACTAGACTGATGTTGTTCATACCTTCACTATACTAAGGTTGTTCATACCTTCACTAGACTGAGGTTGTTCATACCTTCACTAGACTGAGGTTGTTCATACCTTCCACTAGACTGAGGTTGTTCATACCTTCACTAGACTGAGGTTGTTCATACCTTCACTAGACTGAGGTTGTTCATACCTTCCACTAGACTGAGGTTGTTCATACCTTCCACTAGACTGAGGTTGTTCATACCTTCCACTAGACTGAGGTTGTTCATACCTTCACTAGACTGAGGTTGTTCATACCTTCACTAGACTGAGGTTGTTCATACCTTCACTAGACTGAGGTTGTTCATACCTTCACTAGACTGAGGTTGTTCATACCTTCCACTAGACTGAGGTTGTTCATACCTTCACTAGACTGAGGTTGTTCATACCTTCACTAGACTGAGGTTGTTCATACCTTCACTAGACTGAGGTTGTTCATACCTTCCACTAGACTGAGGTTGTTCATACCTTCACTAGACTGAGGTTGTTCATACCTTCCACTAGACTGAGGTTGTTCATACCTTCCACTAGACTGAGGTTGTTCATACCTTCACTAGACTGAGGTTGTTCATACCTTCACTAGACTGAGGTTGTTCATACCTTCACTAGACTGAGGTTGTTCATACCTTCCACTAGACTGAGGTTGTTCATACCTTCACTAGACTGAGGTTGTTCATACCTTCCACTAGACTGAGGTTGTTCATACCTTCCACTAGACTGAGGTTGTTCATACCTTCACTAGACTGAGGTTGTTCATACCTTCACTAGACTGAGGTTGTTCATACATTCACTAGACTGAGGTTGTTCATACCTTCACTAGACTGAGGTTGTTCATACCTTCACTAGACTAAGGTTGTTCATACCTTCCACTAGACTGAGGTTGTTCATACCTTCCACTAGACTGAGGTTGTTCATACCTTCCACTAGACTGAGGTTGTTCATACCTTTACTAGACTGAGGTTGTTCATACCTTCCACTAGACTTAGGTTGTTCATACCTTCACTAGACTTAGGTTGTTCATACCTTCCACTAGACTGAGGTTGTTCATACATTCACTAGACTGAGGTTGTTCATACCTTCCACTAGATTGATGTTGTTCATACCTTCCACTAGACTGAGGTTGTTCATACCTTCACTAGACTAAGGTTGTTCATACCTTCACTAGACTGAGGTTGTTCATACCTTCCACTAGACTGAGGTTGTTCATACCTTCCACTAGACTAAGGTTGTTCATACCTTCACTAGACTAAGGTTGTTCATACCTTCCACTAGACTGAGGTTGTTCATACCTTCACTAGACTGAGGTTGTTCATACCTTCCACTAGACTGAGGTTGTTCATACCTTCACTAGACTGAGGTTGTTCATACATTCACTAGACTGAGGTTGTTCATACCTTCACTAGACTGAGGTTGTTCATACCTTCACTAGACTAAGGTTGTTCATACCTTCCACTAGACTGAGGTTGTTCATACCTTCCACTAGACTGAGGTTGTTCATACCTTCCACTAGACTGAGGTTGTTCATACCTTCACTAGACTGAGGTTGTTCATACCTTCACTAGACTGAGGTTGTTCATACCTTCCACTAGACTGAGGTTGTTCATACCTTCACTAGACTTAGGTTGTTCATACCTTCCACTAGACTGAGGTTGTTCATACATTCACTAGACTGAGGTTGTTCATACCTTCACTAGACTGAGGTTGTTCATACCTTCACTAGACTGAGGTTGTTCATACCTTCACTAGACTAAGGTTGTTCATACCTTCCACTAGACTGAGGTTGTTCATACCTTCCACTAGACTGAGGTTGTTCATACCTTCCACTAGACTGAGGTTGTTCATACCTTCACTAGACTGAGGTTGTTCATACCTTCACTAGACTAAGGTTGTTCATACCTTCACTAGACTGAGGTTGTTCATACCTTCCACTAGACTGAGGTTGTTCATACCTTCCACTAGACTGAGGTTGTTCATACCTTCACTAGACTGAGGTTGTTCATACCTTCACTAGACTAAGGTTGTTCATACATTCACTAGACTGAGGTTGTTCATACCTTCACTAGACTGAGGTTGTTCATACCTTCACTAGACTAAGGTTGTTCATACCTTCACTAGACTGAGGTTGTTCATACCTTCCACTAGACTGAGGTTGTTCATACCTTCCACTAGACTGAGGTTGTTCATACCTTCACTAGACTGAGGTTGTTCATACCTTCCACTAGACTGAGGTTGTTCATACCTTCCACTAGACTGAGGTTGTTCATACCTTCACTAGACTGAGGTTGTTCATACCTTCACTAGACTGAGGTTGTTCATACCTTCACTAGACTGAGGTTGTTCATACCTTCACTAGACTGAGGTTGTTCATACCTTCACTAGACTGAGGTTGTTCATACCTTCACTAGACTGAGGTTGTTCATACCTTCCACTAGACTGAGGTTGTTCATACCTTCCACTAGACTGAGGTTGTTCATACCTTCACTAGACTGAGGTTGTTCATACCTTCACTAGACTGAGGTTGTTCATACCTTCACTAGACTGAGGTTGTTCATACCTTCACTAGACTGAGGTTGTTCATACCTTCACTAGACTGAGGTTGTTCATACCTTCACTAGACTGAGGTTGTTCATACCTTCACTAGACTGAGGTTGTTCATACCTTCACTAGACTAAGGTTGTTCATACCTTCACTAGACTGAGGTTGTTCATACCTTCCACTAGACTGAGGTTGTTCATACCTTCCACTAGACTGAGGTTGTTCATACCTTCACTAGACTAAGGTTGTTCATACCTTCCACTAGACTGAGGTTGTTCATACCTTCCACTAGACTGAGGTTGTTCATACCTTCCACTAGACTAAGGTTGTTCATACCTTCACTAGACTGAGGTTGTTCATACCTTCCACTAGACTGAGGTTGTTCATACCTTCCACTAGACTGAGGTTGTTCATACCTTCCACTAGACTGAGGTTGTTCATACCTTCCACTAGACTGAGGTTGTTCATACCTTCACTAGACTGAGGTTGTTCATACCTTCACTAGACTGAGGTTGTTCATACCTTCCACTAGACTGAGGTTGTTCATACCTTCCACTAGACTGAGGTTGTTCATACCTTCCACTAGACTGAGGTTGTTCATACCTTCCACTAGACTGAGGTTGTTCATACCTTCACTAGACTGAGGTTGTTCATACCTTCACTAGACTGAGGTTGTTCATACCTTCCACTAGACTGAGGTTGTTCATACCTTCCACTAGACTGAGGTTGTTCATACCTTCCACTAGACTGAGGTTGTTCATACCTTCCACTAGACTGAGGTTGTTCATACCTTCACTAGACTGAGGTTGTTCATACCTTCACTAGACTGAGGTTGTTCATACCTTCACTAGACTGAGGTTGTTCATACCTTCCACTAGACTGAGGTTGTTCATACCTTCCACTAGACTGAGGTTGTTCATACCTTCACTAGACTGAGGTTGTTCATACCTTCACTAGACTGAGGTTGTTCATACCTTCCACTAGACTGAGGTTGTTCATACCTTCACTAGACTGAGGTTGTTCATACCTTCCACTAGACTGAGGTTGTTCATACCTTTCACTAGACTGAGGTTGTTCATACCTTCACTAGACTGAGGTTGTTCATACCTTCCACTAGACTGAGGTTGTTCATACCTTCACTAGACTGAGGTTGTTCATACCTTCACTAGACTGAGGTTGTTCATACCTTCACTAGACTGAGGTTGTTCATACCTTCACTAGACTGAGGTTGTTCATACCTTCCACTAGACTGAGGTTGTTCATACCTTCCACTAGACTGAGGTTGTTCATACCTTCCACTAGACTGAGGTTGTTCATACCTTCACTAGACTGAGGTTGTTCATACCTTCACTAGACTGAGGTTGTTCATACCTTCCACTAGACTGAGGTTGTTCATACCTTCACTAGACTGAGGTTGTTCATACCTTCCACTAGACTGAGGTTGTTCATACCTTCCACTAGACTGAGGTTGTTCATACCTTCACTAGACTGAGGTTGTTCATACCTTCACTAGACTGAGGTTGTTCATACCTTCCACTAGACTGAGGTTGTTCATACCTTCACTAGACTGAGGTTGTTCATACCTTCCACTAGACTGAGGTTGTTCATACCTTCCACTAGACTGAGGTTGTTCATACCTTCACTAGACTGAGGTTGTTCATACCTTCACTAGACTGAGGTTGTTCATACCTTCCACTAGACTGAGGTTGTTCATACCTTCCACTAGACTGAGGTTGTTCATACCTTCCACTAGACTGAGGTTGTTCATACCTTCCACTAGACTGAGGTTGTTCATACCTTCACTAGACTGAGGTTGTTCATACCTTCACTAGACTGAGGTTGTTCATACCTTCACTAGACTGAGGTTGTTCATACATTCACTAGACTGAGGTTGTTCATACCTTCACTAGACTGAGGTTGTTCATACCTTCACTAGACTAAGGTTGTTCATACCTTCCACTAGACTGAGGTTGTTCATACCTTCCACTAGACTGAGGTTGTTCATACCTTCCACTAGACTGAGGTTGTTCATACCTTCACTAGACTGAGGTTGTTCATACCTTCACTAGACTGAGGTTGTTCATACCTTCCACTAGACTGAGGTTGTTCATACCTTCACTAGACTGAGGTTGTTCATACCTTCCACTAGACTGAGGTTGTTCATACCTTCACTAGACTGAGGTTGTTCAT
>CM026395.1:50467797-50570592 GCA_014843695.1 Archivesica marissinica | reverse complement strand
TCACTAGACTGAGGTTGTTCATACCTTCCACTAGACTGAGGTTGTTCATACATTCACTAGATTGATGTTGTTCATACCTTCCACTAGACTGAGGTTGTTCATACCTTCCACTAGACTGAGGTTGTTCATACCTTCACTAGACTGAGGTTGTTCATACCTTCCACTAGACTGAGGTTGTTCATACATTCACTAGACTGAGGTTGTTCATACCTTCACTAGACTGAGGTTGTTCATACCTTCACTAGACTGAGGTTGTTCATACCTTCACTAGACTGAGGTTGTTCATACCTTCCACTAGACTGAGGTTGTTCATACCTTCCACTAGACTGAGGTTGTTCATACCTTCCACTAGACTGGTTGTTACTTCACTAGACTAGGTTGTTCATACCTTCACTAGACTGAGGTTGTTCATACCTTCCTAGACTGAGGTTGTTCATACCTTCCCTAGACTAAGGTTGTTCATACCTTCACTAGACTGAGGTTTTCCTTCACTAGCTGAGGTTGTTCATACCTTCCACTAGACTGAGGTGTTCTACCTTCCTAGTTTACTTACTAGACTGAGTTGTTCATACCTTCACTAGACTGAGGTTGTTCATACCTTCACTAGACTGAGGTTGTTCATACCTTCACTAGACTGAGGTTGTTCATACCTTCGGTTGTTCATACCTTCCACTAGACTGAGGTTGTTCATACCTTCACTAGACTGAGGTTGTTCATACCTTCACTAGACTGAGGTTGTTCATACCTTCACTAGACTGAGGTTGTTCATACCTTCCACTAGACTTAGGTTGTTCATACCTTCACTAGACTTAGGTTGTTCATACCTTCCACTAGACTGAGGTTGTTCATACCTTCACTAGACTGAGGTTGTTCATACCTTCACTAGATGAGGTTGTTCATACCTTCCACTAGACTGAGGTTGTTCATACCTTCACTAGACTAAGGTTGTTCATACCTTCACTAGACTGAGGTTGTTCATACCTTCCACTAGACTGAGGTTGTTCATACCTTCACTAGACTAAGGTTGTTCATACCTTCACTAGACTGAGGTTGTTCATACCTTCACCACTAGACTAGGTTGTTCATACCTTCACTAGACTGAGGTTGTTCATACCTTCACTAGACTGAGGTTGTTCATACCTTCACTAGACTGAGGTTGTTCATACCTTCACTAGACTGAGGTTGTTCATACCTTCACTAGACTTAGGTTGTTCATACCTTCACTAGACTGATGTTGTTCATACCTTCACTATACTAAGGTTGTTCATACCTTCACTAGACTGAGGTTGTTCATACCTTCACTAGACTAAGGTTGTTCATACATTCACTAGACTGAGGTTGTTCATACCTTCCACTAGACTGAGGTTGTTCATACCTTCCACTAGACTTAGGTTGTTCATACCTTCACTAGACTAAGGTTGTTCATACCTTCCACTAGACTGAGGTTGTTCATACCTTCCACTAGACTGAGGTTGTTCATACCTTCCACTAGACTGAGGTTGTTCATACCTTCACTAGACTGAGGTTGTTCATACCTTCACTAGACTGAGGTTGTTCATACCTTCCACTAGACTGAGGTTGTTCATACCTTCCACTAGACTAAGGTTGTTCATACCTTCACTAGACTAAGGTTGTTCATACCTTCACTAGACTGAGGTTGTTCATACCTTCCACTAGACTGAGGTTGTTCATACATTCACTAGACTGAGGTTGTTCATACATTCACTAGACTGAGGTTGTTCATACCTTCACTAGACTGAGGTTGTTCATACCTTCACTAGACTGAGGTTGTTCATACCTTCACTAGACTGAGGTTGTTCATACCTTCCACTAGACTGAGGTTGTTCATACCTTCACTAGACTGAGGTTGTTCATACCTTCACTAGACTGAGGTTGTTCATACCTTCACTAGACTAAGGTTGTTCATACATTCACTAGACTGAGGTTGTTCATACCTTCCACTAGACTGAGGTTGTTCATACCTTCCACTAGACTTAGGTTGTTCATACCTTCACTAGACTGAGGTTGTTCATACCTTCACTAGACTGAGGTTGTTCATACCTTCCACTAGACTGAGGTTGTTCATACCTTCACTAGACTGAGGTTGTTCATACCTTCACTAGACTTAGGTTGTTCATACCTTCACTAGACTGAGGTTGTTCATACCTTCACTAGACTAAGGTTGTTCATACCTTCACTAGACTAAGGTTGTTCATACCTTCACTAGACTGAGGTTGTTCATACCTTCCACTAGACTGAGGTTGTTCATACCTTCCACTAGACTAAGGTTGTTCATACCTTCACTAGACTAAGGTTGTTCATACCTTCCACTAGACTGAGGTTGTTCATACCTTCCACTAGACTAAGGTTGTTCATACCTTCACTAGACTAAGGTTGTTCATACCTTTCACTAGACTGAGGTTGTTCATACCTTCCACTAGACTGAGGTTGTTCATACCTTCCACTAGACTGATGTTGTTCATACCTTCCACTAGACTGAGGTTGTTCATACCTTCCACTAGACTGAGGTTGTTCATACCTTCACTAGACTGAGGTTGTTCATACCTTCACTAGACTGAGGTTGTTCATACCTTCCACTAGACTGAGGTTGTTCATACCTTCCACTAGATTGATGTTGTTCATACCTTCCACTAGACTGAGGTTGTTCATACCTTCCACTAGACTGAGGTTGTTCATACCTTCACTAGACTGAGGTTGTTCATACCTTCACTAGACTGAGGTTGTTCATACCTTCCACTAGACTGAGGTTGTTCATACCTTCCACTAGATTGATGTTGTTCATACCTTCCACTAGACTGAGGTTGTTCATACCTTCCACTAGACTGAGGTTGTTCATACCTTCACTAGACTGAGGTTGTTCATACCTTCACTAGACTGAGGTTGTTCATACCTTCCACTAGACTGAGGTTGTTCATACCTTCCACTAGATTGATGTTGTTCATACCTTCCACTAGACTGAGGTTGTTCATACCTTCCACTAGACTGAGGTTGTTCATACCTTCACTAGACTGAGGTTGTTCATACCTTCACTAGACTGAGGTTGTTCATACCTTCCACTAGACTGAGGTTGTTCATACCTTCACTAGACTAAGGTTGTTCATACCTTCCACTAGACTGAGGTTGTTCATACCTTCCACTAGACTGAGGTTGTTCATACCTTCCACTAGACTGAGGTTGTTCATACCTTCACTAGACTGAGGTTGTTCATACCTTCACTAGACTGAGGTTGTTCATACCTTCACTAGACTGAGGTTGTTCATACCTTCACTAGACTGAGGTTGTTCATACCTTCACTAGACTGAGGTTGTTCATACCTTCACTAGACTGAGGTTGTTCATACCTTCCACTAGACTGAGGTTGTTCATACCTTCACTAGACTGAGGTTGTTCATACCTTCCACTAGACTGAGGTTGTTCATACCTTCACTAGACTGAGGTTGTTCATACCTTCACTAGACTGAGGTTGTTCATACCTTCCACTAGACTAAGGTTGTTCATACCTTCACTAGACTGAGGTTGTTCATACCTTCCATAGACTAGGTTGTTCATACCTTCCTGACTTGGTTGTTCATACCTTCACTAGACTGAGGTTGTTCATACCTTCACTAGACTGAGGTTGTTCATACCTTCACTAGACTGAGGTTGTTCATACCTTCACTAGACTGAGGTTGTTCATACCTTCACTAGACTGAGGTTGTTCATACCTTCCACTAGACTGAGGTTGTTCATACTTTCACTAGACTGAGGTTGTTCATACCTTCCACTAGACTGAGGTTGTTCATACCTTCACTAGACTGAGGTTGTTCATACCTTCACTAGACTGAGGTTGTTCATACCTTCACTAGACTGAGGTTGTTCATACCTTCCACTAGACTGAGGTTGTTCATACCTTCACTAGACTGAGGTTGTTCATACCTTCACTAGACTGAGGTTGTTCATACCTTCCTACTAGACTGAGGTTGTTCATACCTTCCACTAGACTGAGGTTGTTCATACTTCACTAGACTGAGGTTGTTCATACCTTCACTAGACTGAGGTTGTTCATACCTTCACTAGACTGAGGTTGTTCATACCTTCCACTAGACTGAGGTTGTTCATACCTTCACTAGACTGAGGTTGTTCATACCTTCACTAGACTGAGGTTGTTCATACCTTCACTAGACTGAGGTTGTTCATACCTTCACTAGACTGTGTTCATACCTTCACTAGACTGGTTGTTCATACCTTCACTAGACTGAGGTTGTTCATACCTTCACTAGACTGAGGTTGTTCATACCTTCCACTAGACTGAGGTTGTTCATACCTTCCACTAGACTGATAGGTTGTTCATACCTTCACTAGACTGAGGTTGTTCATACCTTCACTAGACTGAGGTTGTTCATACCTTCGGTTGTTCATACCTTCACTAGACTAAGGTTGTTCATACATTCACTAGACTGAGGTTGTTCATACCTTCCACTAGACTGAGGTTGTTCATACCTTCCACTAGACTGAGGTTGTTCATACCTTCACTAGACTGAGGTTGTTCATACCTTCACTAGACTAAGGTTGTTCATACATTCACTAGACTGAGGTTGTTCATACCTTCACTAGACTGAGGTTGTTCATACCTTCACTAGACTAAGGTTGTTCATACATTCACTAGACTGAGGTTGTTCATACCTTCCACTAGACTGAGGTTGTTCATACCTTCCACTAGACTGAGGTTGTTCATACCTTCACTAGACTGAGGTTGTTCATACCTTCACTAGACTAAGGTTGTTCATACATTCACTAGACTAAGGTTGTTCATACCTTCACTAGACTGAGGTTGTTCATACCTTCACTAGACTAAGGTTGTTCATACATTCACTAGACTGAGGTTGTTCATACCTTCCACTAGACTGAGGTTGTTCCTACCTTCCACTAGACTTAGGTTGTTCATACCTTCACTAGACTGATGTTGTTCATACCTTCACTATACTAAGGTTGTTCATACCTTCACTAGACTGAGGTTGTTCATACGTTCACTAGACTGAGGTTGTTCATACCTTCCACTAGACTTAGGTTGTTCATACCTTCACTAGACTGAGGTTGTTCATACCTTCACTAGACTGAGGTTGTTCATACCTTCCACTAGACTGAGGTTGTTCATACCTTCCACTAGACTTAGGTTGTTCATACCTTCACTAGACTGAGGTTGTTCATACCTTCACTAGACTTAGGTTGTTCATACTTTCACTAGGCTTAGGTTGTTAATACCTTCCACTATACTGAGGTTGTTCATACCTTCACTAGACTGAAGTTGTTCATACCTTCCACTATCTAGACTAAGGTTGTTCATACCGTCCACTAGACTAAGGTTGTTCATACCTTCCACTAGACTAAGGTTGTTCATACCTTCACTAGACTGAGGTTGTTCATACCTTCCAATGGACTAAGGTTGTTCATACCTTCACTGGACTAAGGTTGTTCAAACCTTCACTGGACTTAGGTTTGAGGTTGTTCATACCTTCACTAGACTAAGGTTGTTCATACCTTCACTAGACTGAGGTTGTTCATACCTTCACTAGACTGAGGTTGTTCATACCTTCCACTAGACTGAGGTTGTTCATACCTTCCACTAGACTTAGGTTGTTCATACCTTCACTAGACTGA
This sequence comes from Archivesica marissinica, assembly GCA_014843695.1. Taxonomy (NCBI): domain Eukaryota; kingdom Metazoa; phylum Mollusca; class Bivalvia; order Venerida; family Vesicomyidae; genus Archivesica; species Archivesica marissinica. The sequence goes on along the minus strand of CM026395.1, from coordinate 50,564,935 downwards.
TGTTGTTCATACCTTCACTATACTAAGGTTGTTCATACCTTCACTAGACTGAGGTTGTTCATACCTTCACTAGACTAAGGTTGTTCATACATTCACTAGACTGAGGTTGTTCATACCTTCGACTAGACTGAGGTTGTTCATACCTTCCACTAGACTTAGGTTGTTCATACCTTCACTAGACTAAGGTTGTTCATACCTTCCACTAGACTGAGGTTGTTCATACCTTCCACTAGACTGAGGTTGTTCATACCTTCCACTAGATTGATGTTGTTCATACCTTCACTAGACTAAGGTTGTTCATACCTTCACTAGACTGAGGTTGTTCATACCTTCCACTAGACTGAGGTTGTTCATACCTTCCACTAGACTAAGGTTGTTCATACCTTCACTAGACTAAGGTTGTTCATACCTTCACTAGACTGAGGTTGTTCATACCTTCCACTAGACTGAGGTTGTTCATACATTCACTAGACTGAGGTTGTTCATACATTCACTAGACTGAGGTTGTTCATACCTTCACTAGACTGAGGTTGTTCATACCTTCACTAGACTAAGGTTGTTCATACCTTCCACTAGACTGAGGTTGTTCATACCTTCCACTAGACTGAGGTTGTTCATACCTTCCACTAGACTGAGGTTGTTCATACCTTCACTAGACTGAGGTTGTTCATACCTTTACTAGACTGAGGTTGTTCATACCTTCACTAGACTAAGGTTGTTCATACTTCACTAGACTAGGTTGTTCATACCTTCACTAGACTGAGTTGTTCTTTTGTGTTGGTTGTTCACTAGACTGAGGTTGTTCATACTTCACTAGACTAAGGTTGTTCATACCTTCACTAGACTGAGGTTGTTCATACCTTCCACTAGACTGAGGTTGTTCATACCTTCCACTAGACTGAGGTTGTTCATACCTTCACTAGACTAAGGTTGTTCATACTTCACTAGACTGAGGTTGTTCATACCTTCACTAGACTGAGGTTGTTCATACCTTCACTAGACTAAGGTTGTTCATACATTCACTAGACTGAGGTTGTTCATACCTTCACTAGACTGAGATTGTTCATACCTTCACTAGACTAAGGTTGTTCATACATTCACTAGACTGAGGTTGTTCATACCTTCCACTAGACTGAGGTTGTTCATACCTTCCACTAGACTGAGGTTGTTCATACCTTCCACTAGACTAAGGTTGTTCATACCTTCACTAGACTAAGGTTGTTCATACCTTCCACTAGACTAAGGTTGTTCATACCTTCCACTAGACTGAGGTTGTTCATACATTCACTAGACTGAGGTTGTTCATACATTCACTAGACTGATGTTGTTCATACCTTCCACTAGACTGAGGTTGTTCATACCTTCACTAGACTGAGGTTGTTCATACCTTCACTAGACTAAGGTTGTTCATACATTCACTAGACTGAGGTTGTTCATACCTTCACTAGACTGAGGTTGTTCATACCTTCACTAGACTAAGGTTGTTCATACATTCACTAGACTGAGGTTGTTCATACCTTCCACTAGACTGAGGTTGTTCCTACCTTCCACTAGACTGAGGTTGTTCATACCTTCACTTATGTTGTTCATACCTTCAATACTAAGGTTGTTCATACCTTCACTAGACTGAGGTTGTTCATACGCACTAGACTGAGGTTGTTCATACCTTCCACTAGACTTAGGTTGTTCATACCTTCACTAGACTGAGGTTGTTCATACCTTCACTAGACTGAGGTTGTTCATACCTTCCACTAGACTGAGGTTGTTCATACCTTCACTATAGGTTGTTCATACCTTCACTAGACTGAGGTTGTTCATACCTTCACTAGACTGAGGTTGTTCATACCTTCACTAGACTGAGGTTGTTCATACCTTCACTAGACTGAGGTTGTTCATACCTTCACTAGACTAAGGTTGTTCATACATTCACTAGACTGAGGTTGTTCATACCTTCCACTAGACTGAGGTTGTTCATACCTTCCACTAGACTGAGGTTGTTCATACCTTCACTATACTAAGGTTGTTCATACCTTCACTAGACTGAGGTTGTTCATACCTTCACTAGACTGAGGTTGTTCATACCTTCACTATACTAAGGTTGTTCATACCTTCACTAGACTGAGGTTGTTCATACCTTCACTAGACTGAGGTTGTTCATACCTTCCACTAGACTTAGGTTGTTCATACATTCACTAGACTGAGGTTGTTCATACCTTCACTAGACTAAGGTTGTTCATACATTCACTAGACTGAGGTTGTTCATACCTTCACTAGACTAAGGTTGTTCATACATTCACTAGACTGAGGTTGTTCGTACCTTCCACTAGACTAAGGTTGTTCATACCTTCCACTAGACTTAGGTTGTTCATACCTTCACTAGACTGAGGTTGTTCATACCTTCCACTAGACTGAGGTTGGTCATACCTTCCACTAGACTGAGGTTGTTCATAGCTTCACTAGACTTAGGTTGTTCATACCTCCACTAGACTTAGGTTGTTCATACCTTCACTAGATTGAGGTTGTTCATACCTTCACTAGACTAAGGTTGTTCATACCTTCCACTAGACTGAGGTTGTTCATACCTTCACTAGACTAAGGTTGTTCATACCTTCCACTAGACTGAGGTTGTTCATACCTTCCACTAGACTGTGGTTGTTCATACCTTCACTGGACTTAGGTTGTTCATACCTTCACTAGACTTAGGTTATACATACCTTCACTAGACTTAGGTTATTCATACGTACACTAAACTTAGGTTGTTCATACTAAGGGTAAATAAAACGATTACAATTCTTGTATTTGCAGGCTACACTACACTTAGGTTGTTCATACTAAGGGTAAATAAACGATTACAATTCTTGTATTTGCAGGCTACACTAAACTTAGGTTGTTCATACTAAGGGTAAATAAACGATTACAATTCTTGTATTTGCAGGCTACACTAAGCTTAGATTGTTCATACTAAGGGTAAATAAACGATTACAATTCTTGTATTTGCAGGCTACACTAAACTTAGGTTGTTCATACTAAGGGTAAATAAACGATTACAATTCTTGTATTTGCAGGCTACACTAAACTTAGGTTGTTCATACTAAGGGTAAATAAACGGTTACAATTCTTGTATTTGCAGGCTACACTACACTTAGGTTGTTCATACTAAGGGTAAATAAACGATTACAATTCTTGTATTTGCAGGCTACACTAAACTTAGGTTGTTCATACTAAGGGTAAATAAACGATTACAATTCTTGTATTTGCAGGCTACACTAAGCTTAGATTGTTCATACTAAGGGTAAATAAACGATTACAATTCTTGTATTTGCAGGCTACACTAAACTTAGGTTGTTCATACTAAGGGTAAATAAACGATTACAATTCTTGTATTTGCAGGCTACACTAAACTTAGGTTGTTCATACTAAGGGTAAATAAACGATTACAATTCTTGTATTTGCAGGCTACACTAAACTTAGGTTGTTCATACTAAGGGTAAATAAAACGATTACAATTGTTATATTTGCAGGCTACAGGTTACATGGATTCGGCCATTCCATATTCTAGTGTAGAGGACGTTCATATCATATCTCGGTGGGACGCCGGACAAAAGTTCTGCATACGTGTCACCATCCAAGATGGCTCATTGTTATTACAGGTAAAAATGCTGATCTCGGGTGAAAAAACATATGTTTACACATGTCAAAAACTAATTATATATATCACTAGACCCTTGCCACATTAGGTTTTGAATCCCACTTGGGAGATGGCGATTTACTGCATGGGAGGAAGCTATCCAGCTGGCTTGCAGGGCGGTTGTTCTATCTGGGTTCCAGTTCTTGCCTGAGATATTGCTCTGAGGGGCACACGGGTCTTCCTCCACCAATACCACTCGGGTCTTCCTCCACCAATACCACCCGGGTCTTCCTCCACCAATAACACCCGGGTCTTCCTCCACCAATAACACCCAGGTCTTCCTCCACCAATACCACCCAGGTCTTCCTCCACCAATAACACCCTGGTCTTCCTCCACCAATACCACCCGGGTCTTCACCAATAACACCCAGGTCTTCCTCCACCAATACCACCTGGGTCTTCCTCCACCAATACCACCCGGGTCTTCCTCCACCAATAACACCCAGGTCTTCCTCCACCATAACACCCAGGTCTTCCTCCACAATAACACCCAGGTCTTCCTCCACCAATAAACACCCAGGTCTTCCTCCACCAATAACACCCGGGTCTTCCTCCACCAATAAACCCGGGTCTTCCTCCATAACACCCTCTTCCTCCATACCACCCGGGTCTTCCTCCACCATAACACCCTGGTCTTCCTCCCCAATAACACCCGGGTCTTCCTCCACCAATAACACCAGGTCTTCCTCCATACCCGGTCTTCCTCCATACCACCTGGGTCTTCCTCCATACCACCCAGGTCTTCCTCCACCAAAACCACCTGGATCTTCCTCCATCCATGGGTTTATACCACCCGGGTCTTCCTCCATAACACCGGGTCTTCCTCCACCAATACACCCGGGTCTTCCTCCACCAATACCACCTGGGTCTTCCTCCACCAATAACACCCGGGTCTTCCTCCACCAATAACACCCGGATCTTCCTTCACCAATAACACCCAGGTCTTCCTCCACCAATACCACCTGGGTCTTCCTCCACCAATACCACCTGGGTCTTCCTCCACCAATAACACCCGGGTCTTCCTCCACCAATAACACCCAGGTCTTCCTCCACCAATAACACCCGGGTCTTCCTCCACCAATACCACCCAGGTCTTCCTCCACCAAAACCACCTGGGTCTTCCTCCACCAATACCACCCGGGTCTTCCTCCACCAATAACACCCGGGTCTTCCTCCACCAATACCACCCAGGTCTTCCTCCACCAATAACACCCAGGTCTTCCTCCACCATACCACCCAGGTCTTTCTCCACCAATACCACCTGGGTCTTCCTCCACCAATACCACCCGGTCTTCCTCCACCAATAACACCCGGGTCTTCCTCCACCAATACCACCGGGTCTTCCTCCACCAATACCACTCGGGTCTTCCTCCACCAATACCACCTGGGTCTTCCTCCACCAATAAAACCCGGGTCTTCCTCCACCAATACCACCTGGGTCTTCCTCCACCAATACCACTCGGGTCTTCCTCCACCAATAACACTCGGGTCTTCCTCCACCAATACCACCCGGGTCTTCCTCCACCAATACCACCCGGGTCTTCCTCCACCAATACCACCCGGGTCTTCCTCCACCAATACCACCCGGGTCTTCCTCCACCAATACCACCTGGGTCTTCCTCCACCAATACCACTCGGGTCTTCCTCCACCAATAACACCCGGGTCTTCCTCCACCAATACCACCTGGGTCTTCCTCCACCAATAACACCCGGGTCTTCCTCCACCAATAACACCCGGGTCTTCCTCCACCAATACCACCTGGTTCTTCCTCCACCAATACCACCTGGGTCTTCCTCCACCAATACCACCTGGGTCTTCCTCCACCAATACCACTCGGGTCTTCCTCCACCAATACCACTCGGGTCTTCCTCCACCAATAACAGCTGGAGAGTCGCTATAATGACTTCGGGTAAATCACTGGATTATTGCAGGTAAACAACTTGGTTTTACAGGTAAAACTCGGGGTTGTTACAGGTAAATAACTGGTTTATTAGATATAAAAAATTATTACAGGTAAAAACAGAGTTATTTCACGTAATGATAGACATCGGTGAGTTACTGCCCCTGAATACACCCTAATAGTATGTAGGTCCTCGTTGTTTCCTCTGTTTTTATCGTTGTTTCCTTTGCACACCATACTATCAATTTTCTTCCACTTTCTCATATAATTATTATATATTATTCTCGACAGACATCCTACAGTATATCCAATGGATAAAACATACGTTAATTATTTTTATCAATTAGGTAAAACAATTTGGATAAAATTACATTTATCATAACGCTGGTTGGGGAACAACTGTAAAAACAAAGGATTCCAACTAAAAGAACCGCTTTGCATTTAGGGATAAATCAGACATTATCTGCCAAGGGAGGTAATAGAAAAGCCAGCGAGGTCCCTCATTGATTATGAAGAAATGTTCCTTATGAATAATAAATATTTCTCAAATGAAAACAAAATTGATAGTTTCACTGTTCACAGATCTAGTGTAATATGTATATCAAATATTGCGGTACTATCAAGTTGTTGATGAGAAAATTTCCATTTGCACACCCTTTAAGTAAAGATATAAATTACACATATATTGATGAGTCGAGGTGACTTTTGTAGCAAACACCCAATGGATGAATTTGATATCCTTAAGTAGTTTCCTAGGTTTGCGATCTCAGTTTTTATATATTTACAACAACATGAGAATATAATCATAGTATATCTAAAGTATGCATACACTGAAAGTATATTTCAAAGTAAGCCGGAAAAGCAGGTTCAAAAGAATTTCATCTGATATAGGATAGCTGACTTGTTGCTCTAAATAAGTGTCATGCTTCAGTGTGTTTTATGCACCCCACCTCCTTCCCTGACATCTCGGGGAGCACAGGGAGGCATATAGTGAGTGTTTGGAACATCTGTGTGTGTGGACGGATCTGTAGTCCAGTGGTTGACACGCTGGACTGTTAATCCAGGTTCGATCCCCCGTCTGACCCTAATAAAATAACAGTCTTTCAGATGGGACTTTAAACAGAGGTCTCGTGTCGGTGCTTTACACCGTGCACGTATAAGAACGAGAGGAGATTGTGGAATGTGTCTCTGTCTGTATCATTGCGCTATCCTCCAAAAATCTAAAATGACTGATCTCTTCAGGAGGCGTCGCTCATATGGGCAACCGGTAGCGACGATAAATAAACGTAGTTTGGTATCAAGTGTACAAACACATAATTATTTGTTGGGATTTTCTGGCCCGATACAGTTTTTGTGAATGCGCCCTTTGTACTATATACATGTAGATGTGCCATATTGTGGAAGAATAATTTGAGATTATTGAGATGGTGTCCAATGGCTGGTTCGAACCATCCCCCGATAAAAATCACTATATTACACCTGGTATTAGCGGCCGCCTGGTACTAGGCTCTATATTACATCTGGTACTAGGCTCTATATTACACCTAGTATTAGCGGCCACCTGGTACTAGGCTCTATATTACACCTGGTACTAGGCTCTATATTACATCTGGTATTAGCGGCTGCCTGGTACTAGGCTCTATATTACACCTGGTACTAGGCTCTATATTACACCTGGTATTAGCGGCCGCCTGGTACTAGGCTCTATATTACACCTGGTATTAGCGGCTGCCTGGTACTAGGCTCTATATTACACCTGGTATTAGCGGCCGCCTGGTACTAGGCTCTATATTACATCTGGTACTAGGCTCTATATTACACCTAGTATTAGCGGCCACCTGGTACTAGGCTCTATATTACATCTGGTACTAGGCTCTATATTACACCTAGTACTAGGCTCTATATTACATCTGGTATTAGCGGCTGCCTGGTACTAGGCTCTATATTACACCTGGTACTAGGCTCTATATTACACCTGGTATTAGGCTCTATATTACATCTTGTATTACCGGCCGCCTGGTACTAGGCTCTATATTACACCTGGTATTAGCGGCCGCCTGGTACTAGGCTCTATATTACATCTGGTATTAGCGGCCGCCTGGTACTAGGCTCTATATTACATCTGGTATTAGTGGCCGCCTGGTACTAGGCTCTATATTACACCTGGTATTAGCGGCCGCCTGGTACTAGGCTCTATATTACACCTGGTATTAGCGGCCGCCTGGTACTAGGCTCTATATTACACCTGGTATTAGCAGTAGCCTGGTACTAGGCTCTATGTTACACCTGGTATTAGGCTCTATATTACACCTGGTACTAGGCTCTATATTACACCTGGTATTAGTGGCTGCCTGGTACTAGGCTCTATATTACACCTGGTATTAGCAGTCGCCTGGTACTAGGCTCTATATTACACCTGGTATTAGCAGTTGCCTGGTGCTAGGCTCTATATTACACCTGGTATTAGGCTCTATATTACATCTGGTACTAGGCTCTATATTACACCTGGTATTAGCGGCCACCTGGTACTAGGCTCTATATTACACCTGGTACTAGGCTCTATATTACACCTGGTACTAGGTTCTATGTTACACCTGGTATTAGCAGCCACCTGGTACTAGGCTCTATATTACACCTGGTATTAGCAGCCACCTGGTACTAGGCTCTATATTACACCTGGTATTAGCGGCCACCTGGTACTAGGCTCTATATTACACCTGGTATTAGCGGCCGCCTGGTACTAGGCTCTATATTACATCTGGTATTAGCGGCCACCTGGTACTAGGCTCTATATTACAACCTGTTATTAGTGGCTGCCTGGTACTAGGCTCTATATTACATCTGGTATTAGCGGCTGCCTGGTACTAGGCTCTATATTACACTTGGTACTAGGCTCTATATTACACCTGGTACTAGGCTCTATATTACACCTGGTACTAGGCTCTATATTACACCTGGTACTAGGCTCTATATTACATCTGGTACTAGGCTCTATATTACACCTGGTATTAGTGGCCGCCTGGTACTAGGCTCTATATTACACCTGGTATTAGCGGCCGCCTGGTACTAGGCTCTATATTACACCTGGTACTAGGCTCTATATTACACCTGGTATTAGCGGCCGCCTGGTACTAGGCTCTATATTACACTTGGTACTAGGCCACCTGGTACTAGGCTCTATATTACACCTGGTACTAGGCTCTATATTACACCTGGTACTAGGCTCTATATTACATCTGGTACTAGGCTCTATATTACACCTGGTATTAGCGGCCGCCTGGTACTAGGCTCTATATTACACCTGGTATTAGCGGCCGCCTGGTACTAGGCTCTATATTACAACCTGTTATTAGTGGCTGCCTGGTACTAGGCTCTATATTACATCTGGTATTAGCGGCTGCCTGGTACTAGGCTCTATATTACACTTGGTACTAGGCTCTATATTACACCTGGTACTAGGCTCTATATTACACCTGGTACTAGGCTCTATATTACACCTGGTACTAGGCTCTATATTACATCTGGTACTAGGCTCTATATTACACCTGGTATTAGTGGCCGCCTGGTACTAGGCTCTATATTACACCTGGTATTAGCGGCCGCCTGGTACTAGGCTCTATATTACACCTGGTACTAGGCTCTATATTACACCTGGTATTAGCGGCCGCCTGGTACTAGGCTCTATATCACACCTGGTATTAGCGGCCGCCTGGTACTAGGCTCTATATTACACCTGGTACTAGGCTCTATATTACACCTGGTATTAGCAGTTGCCTGGTACTAGGCTCTATATTACACCTGGTATTAGCGGCCACCTGGTACTAGGCTCTATATTACACCTGGTATTAGCGGCCGCCTGGTACTAGGCTCTATATTACATCTGGTATTAGCGGCCGCCTGGTACTAGGCTCTATATTACACCTGGTATTAGCGGCCGCCTGGTACTAGGCTCTATATTACACCTGGTACTAGGCTCTATATTACACCTGGTATTAGCGGCCGCCTGGTACTAGGCTCTATATTACACCTGATATTAGCGGCCGCCTGGTACTAGGCTCTATTACACCTGGTATTAGCAGCCACCTGGTACTAGGCTCTATATTACACCTGGTACTAGGCTCTATATTGCACCTGGTACTAGGCTCTATATTACACCTGGTATTAGCGGCCGCCTGCTACTAGGCTCTATATTACATCTGGTATTAGCGGCCGCCTGGTACTAGTCTCTATATTACACCTGGTATTAGCGGCTGCCTGGTACTAGGCTCTATATTACACCTGGTATTAGCGGCTGCCTGGTACTAGGCTCTATATTACACTTGGTATTAGCGGCCGCCTGGTACTAGGCTCTATATTACATCTGGTATTAGCGGCTGCCTGGTACTAGGCTCTATATTACACCTGGTATTAGCGGCAACCTGGTACTAGGCTCTATATTACATCTGGTATTAGCGGCCACCTGGTACTAGGCTCTATATTACATCTGGTACTAGGCTCTATATTACACCTAGTATTAGCGGCCACCTGGTACTAGGCTCTATATTACACCTGGTACTAGGCTCTATATTACATCTGGTATTAGCGGCTGCCTGGTACTAGGCTCTATATTACACCTGGTACTAGGCTCTATATTACACCTGGTATTAGCGGCCGCCTGGTACTAGGCTCTATATTACACCTGGTATTAGCGGCTGCCTGGTACTAGGCTCTATATTACACCTGGTATTAGCGGCCGCCTGGTACTAGGCTCTATATTACATCTGGTACTAGGCTCTATATTACACCTAGTATTAGCGGCCACCTAGTACTAGGCTCTATATTACATCTGGTACTAGGCTCTATATTACACCTAGTACTAGGCTCTATATTACATCTGGTATTAGCGGCTGCCTAGTACTAGGCTCTATATTACACCTGGTACTAGGCTCTATATTACACCTGGTACTAGGCTCTATATTACACCTGGTATTAGGCTCTATATTACATCTTGTATTACCGGCCGCCTGGTACTAAGCTCTATATTACACCTGGTATTAGCGGCCGCCTGGTACTAGGCTCTATATTACATCTGGTATTAGCGGCCGCCTGGTACTAGGCTCTATATTACATCTGGTATTAGTGGCCGCCTGGTACTAGGCTCTATATTACACCTGGTATTAGCGGCCGCCTGGTACTAGGCTCTATATTACACCTGGTATTAGCGGCCGCCTGGTACTAGGCTCTATATTACACCTGGTATTAGCAGTAGCCTGGTACTAGGCTCTATGTTACACCTGGTATTAGGCTCTATATTACACCTGGTACTAGGCTCTATATTACACCTGGTATTAGTGGCTGCCTGGTACTAGGCTCTATATTACACCTGGTATTAGCAGTCGCCTGGTACTAGGCTCTATATTACACCTGGTATTAGCAGTTGCCTGGTACTAGGCTCTATATTACACCTGGTATTAGGCTCTATATTACATCTGGTACTAGGCTCTATATTACACCTGGTATTAGCGGCCACCTGGTACTAGGCTCTATATTACACCTGGTACTAGGCTCTATATTACACCTGGTACTAGGTTCTATGTTACACCTGGTATTAGCAGCCACCTGGTACTAGGCTCTATATTACACCTGGTATTAGCAGCCACCTGGTACTAGGCTCTATATTACACCTGGTATTAGCGGCCACCTGGTACTAGGCTCTATATTACACCTGGTATTAGCGGCCGCCTGGTACTAGGCTCTATATTACATCTGGTATTAGCGGCCACCTGGTACTAGGCTCTATATTACAACCTGTTATTAGTGGCTGCCTGGTACTAGGCTCTATATTACATCTGGTATTAGCGGCTGCCTGGTACTAGGCTCTATATTACACTTGGTACTAGGCTCTATATTACACCTGGTACTAGGCTCTATATTACACCTGGTACTAGGCTCTATATTACACCTGGTACTAGGCTCTATATTACATCTGGTACTAGGCTCTATATTACACCTGGTATTAGTGGCCGCCTGGTACTAGGCTCTATATTACACCTGGTATTAGCGGCCGCCTGGTACTAGGCTCTATATTACACCTGGTACTAGGCTCTATATTACACCTGGTATTAGCGGCCGCCTGGTACTAGGCTCTATATCACACCTGGTATTAGCGGCCGCCTGGTACTAGGCTCTATATTACACCTGGTACTAGGCTCTATATTACATCTGGTACTAGGCTCTATATTACACCTAGTACTAGGCTCTATATTACATCTGGTATTAGCGGCTGCCTGGTACTAGGCTCTATATTACACCTGGTACTAGGCTCTATATTACACCTGGTATTAGGCTCTATATTACATCTTGTATTACCGGCCGCCTGGTACTAGGCTCTATATTACACCTGGTATTAGCGGCCGCCTGGTACTAGGCTCTATATTACATCTGGTATTAGCGGCCGCCTGGTACTAGGCTCTATATTACATCTGGTATTAGTGGCCGCCTGGTACTAGGCTCTATATTACACCTGGTATTAGCGGCCGCCTGGTACTAGGCTCTATATTACACCTGGTATTAGCGGCCGCCTGGTACTAGGCTCTATATTACACCTGGTATTAGCAGTAGCCTGGTACTAGGCTCTATGTTACACCTGGTATTAGGCTCTATATTACACCTGGTACTAGGCTCTATATTACACCTGGTATTAGTGGCTGCCTGGTACTAGGCTCTATATTACACCTGGTATTAGCAGTCGCCTGGTACTAGGCTCTATATTACACCTGGTATTAGCAGTTGCCTGGTGCTAGGCTCTATATTACACCTGGTATTAGGCTCTATATTACATCTGGTACTAGGCTCTATATTACACCTGGTATTAGCGGCCACCTGGTACTAGGCTCTATATTACACCTGGTACTAGGCTCTATATTACACCTGGTACTAGGTTCTATGTTACACCTGGTATTAGCAGCCACCGGTACTAGGCTCTATATTACACCTGGTATTAGCAGCCACCTGGTACTAGGCTCTATATTACACCTGGTATTAGCGGCCACCTGGTACTAGGCTCTATATTACACCTGGTATTAGCGGCCACCTGGTACTAGGCTCTATATTACATCTGGTATTAGCGGCCACCTGGTACTAGGCTCTATATTACAACCTGTTATTAGTGGCTGCCTGGTACTAGGCTCTATATTACATCTGGTATTAGCGGCTGCCTGGTACTAGGCTCTATATTACACTTGGTACTAGGCTCTATATTACACCTGGTACTAGGCTCTATATTACACCTGGTACTAGGCTCTATATTACACCTGGTACTAGGCTCTATATTACATCTGGTACTAGGCTCTATATTACACCTGGTATTAGTGGCCGCCTGGTACTAGGCTCTATATTACACCTGGTATTAGCGGCCGCCTGGTACTAGGCTCTATATTACACCTGGTACTAGGCTCTATATTACACCTGGTATTAGCGGCCGCCTGGTACTAGGCTCTATATCACACCTGGTATTAGCGGCCGCCTGGTACTAGGCTCTATATTACACCTGGTACTAGGCTCTATATTACACCTGGTATTAGCAGTTGCCTGGTACTAGGCTCTATATTACACCTGGTATTAGCGGCCACCTGGTACTAGGCTCTATATTACACCTGGTATTAGCGGCCGCCTGGTACTAGGCTCTATATTACATCTGGTATTAGCGGCCGCCTGGTACTAGGCTCTATATTACACCTGGTATTAGCGGCCGCCTGGTACTAGGCTCTATATTACACCTGGTACTAGGCTCTATATTACACCTGGTATTAGCGGCCGCCTGGTACTAGGCTCTATATTACACCTGATATTAGCGGCCGCCTGGTACTAGGCTCTATTACACCTGGTATTAGCAGCCACCTGGTACTAGGCTCTATATTACACCTGGTACTAGGCTCTATATTGCACCTGGTACTAGGCTCTATATTACACCTGGTATTAGCGGCCGCCTGCTACTAGGCTCTATATTACATCTGGTATTAGCGGCCGCCTGGTACTAGTCTCTATATTACACCTGGTATTAGCGGCTGCCTGGTACTAGGCTCTATATTACACCTGGTATTAGCGGCTGCCTGGTACTAGGCTCTATATTACACTTGGTATTAGCGGCCGCCTGGTACTAGGCTCTATATTACATCTGGTATTAGCGGCTGCCTGGTACTAGGCTCTATATTACACCTGGTATTAGCGGCCACCTGGTACTAGGCTCTATATTACATCTGGTATTAGCGGCCACCTGGTACTAGGCTCTATATTACATCTGGTACTAGGCTCTATATTACACCTGGTATTAGCGGCCACCTGGTACTAGGCGGACATATGACATGCGATATGTGTGAACTTTCAATTAGTTTAAACAATATTTATTTCTTTGAATAAACATAGGTATGAATAATGTTTAATAATACGTACCACGTACTGTTTGTTCGACCTTGACATTTAGTAAAATACCATTGCGACGGAGAATACACAAACTCTCGGAAATTAATGATCGACAATCAGTCACGTTAGTAAATAGATTGTACATTTGTATTTCATTCAAAGAATCATAGTAATTATTGTGGCCCACTTATCGATCCTTGCAGTAATCATAAGATATTGAATGAGGTGTTGGGAAATTATTTCAAAAGACTGATTAAAGTAATATTTTCACACCCATTCAAGCTCTTGTATGCAAATGGGAGTAATTATTATTTACTCGAATATCCTGGTAATTACGATCACTGGCACCTGCTCACCTGAAACTGCCAAAGTGGATTTGGAAACCAATTTAAATTTGAAAAATCATGACATTTAAATGTCTTTATTCTTTAAAAGTATAATTTCATCACACTAAAATTATAAATTATAAACATTTACGTCTGTATGACAATGTCTTCCAAACGGAACTGCCATATTAGAACTTAGAGCAGTGGCATGATTTATCGGAGTCTACCCTATTCCACCATGATATATTGATTGACAGCGCACTCTCATGTATGGGTTTTACGATAAATAGCCAGTACACACCCAAGAGTCATCATAACTAGACGTTCCCACAGAATCAGTCAGGGGGGGAGGGGTCGTACATCATAATTTATTCATAATTTAACTGTGTGGAAAAGTACTGGTGTCTTGTGATATTTTATCAGCTAAATTTATGACATACATACATGTGTATCACACGCGTTGCGTCATAGGTCACATGTTATGCATAATTGTCTGTGAATGGCTTTGACCACACCTGTTTGTTTGTTTGGGTATCAGTTAGAAGCTTAGGAGGACATTAATATAAGTGTTAGTAAACCAATTATTTATCTGAAAACTTCTATGCCTGTCGGCACCCATTTTACATCAAAGCCAATTAAAATAATTATAAATGCCAGTATTATGATACACAACGGCATGTAGGTGTTATTCGATAATAGTTCGCCATCCCACATCTACACTCAACGAAATTCCTAGTCGGTCACCTCATGTTTATTTGGAGCAAACAAATAACCATACAATACCAATATTCACATCATCTTATTTAACCCTTTCCCTCATAGAAGCACCTCTTGACACCTTTACCAATATGACATACATTATCAATGTAGTACTAGTAGCCAAACCAATGTTCATAAACCCTTTCCCTCATAGAAGCACCTCTTGACACCTTTACCAAAACGACATACATTATCAATGTAGTAGCCAAACCAATGTTCATAATAAAGGCCAGAATCTCGTGTAGACCCAGTAATATCTATGGAGGTGGGATATATATGGTGACTACTTATCCACTGCATGGTAGCTAAATGGCTGTCGTTTGTATGGAGATATAATAGTATATTAACCTAAATCTCATGTAGTCCCAGTAATATCTATGGAGGTTGGATATATATGGTGATTACTTATCCACTGCATGATAGCTAAATGGCTTTCGTTGGTATGGAGATATAATAGTATATTAACCTAAATCTCTATGAAGGAAAGGGTTAATAGTAATACAGATCGCTATGCAATGAATTGCTGTACAATCATCTGGAGTAAAATGCATTGAAAATACGAAAATAGTTATATTGTATGATTATTAGTAATTTAATTGACTCCAAATATAAAACACCAGGCCTGGAGGTTATAAAGCTTTTCTCCAATCTCAAACTCATTGGAAGTCGTGATAGCGCAGTGGATGCGCGTTCGCTTCAGGTGCGAAAGGTTTGGAGTTCGAGCCCCACTGGAGCCGTTACGATTGTGCCCTTAGGCAAGGCATTTAAATTCCACGTTGCCTCTTCTCTCTCCCTCGTGGCGATGGATTCCATCAGGAATGAGGTCTCGAGAGTGATTTATATAAGTTGAAATAACTTTTTTTCGCAATCGAGCTAAAATAAATTTGTATAAACTAAACTAAGCTCATTCTCAAGCGTCTGATTGGTTCACTCGAGCTGAAATATCAGAATCAACCAATCAAATCACTTGAGCTCGAGTTTGAGATCTGAGAAAAGTTTTGTAACCTCGGAACCTGGTAACGGATTAGGAATTACCTGCTGTAAGCGGCCAAAATAGTCACTTCTCTTGTGTGATTGCTTAACACAGGTTTAGCTGTATATAATGGCAATTTATGCCCAAATGGGATCTGACATGAACGGAGAAGGTACTTAATGTAACATATTTTACTGGTATGTATCCAGATTTATCTGTAAGACATGTATCCGAATAAAAGCATTGCAGGATTGGTCCAAAAATTTGATTTGTGCATTGGACATGTTAGTTTAAAGTTTATTTATTTTACAACGATTGCGAAGCAAGTTTTAACAACTTATATTAATCACTCTCGTTGGCATGGATGAAAGCGTATAATTATGTGGTCATTCGTGTGGGATGAAACCGGAGTACCCGGAGAAAACAGACCTGTCCGATCAGGCGACCACCATACCATCTCACATATGGTGGTCACCAATTCGCCGGACATGTTAGTGTAGCAAAATTCGGCATTAACTTAGTTTTGATCAATACCTGAATTGGACCCATGTTCTCATTGCCAGTCACATATTACAATACAGCATATATCTAATTGGATTGAGACTAGGTGTGCATCTCTGACATTAACCCACTCAACACCAAGTAACTGACATGGACTGGTGCATGATATTAACCCACTCAACACCAAGTAACTGACATGGACTGGTGCATGATATTAACCCACTCAACACCAAGTAACTGACATGGACTGGTGCATGATATTAACCCACTCAACACCAAGTAACTGACCTGGACTGGTGTATGATATTAACCCACTCAACACCAAGTAACTGACATGGACTGGTGTATGATATTAACCCACTCAACACCAAGTAACTAACCAGGCCCCGAGCTTATAAATCTTTTCTCAGATCTCAAACTCAAGCTCGGCTGATCTGATTGGTTGATTCTGAGTGTTACTGTCAGCTGAACCAATCAGATGATTGAGACTGAGTTTTGAGATTTGAGAACAGTTTTATAACCTCCAGGCATGGACTGGTGTATGATATTAACCCACTCAACACCAAGTAACTGACCTGGACTGGTGCATGATATTAACCCACTCAACACCAAGTAACTGACATGGACTGGTGCATGATATTAACCCATTCAACACCAAGTAACTGACCTGGACTGGTGTATGATATTAACCCACTCAACACCAAGTAACTGACATGGACTGGTGCATGATATTAACCCACTCAACACCAAGTAACTGACCTGGACTGGTGTATGATATTTTTACATGGAATTTTGGCCAAAAATAGTCTAGATTTCAGAAATTATTTATGCGTCAAAAAACGTTAAATATTAACATTTATCAAAAATAGTCACAAAGGTATGGCTCTCTTTGAAATCTTGCATACACATATGAGGAATAATTCTCTACACCCACAGTAAGTCCCCACACCAAGAATGACCTTGAAATTTGGCTAAACAATATTCAGATTTCAGAAATTATTTATGTGTCAAAAACTAAAATAATTAGTCAGTCCCCTACCCTACCACTGACACCAACAGTAAGTCAGTCCCCTACCCAACAGTAAGTCAGTCCCCTACCCTACAGTAAGTCAGTCCCCTACCCTACCACTGACCTTGAACTTGAATGTTGGCAGTTCATTGGAAAGCATAAATGACATTTGATATTTTGCTGAAGCAGCACTTATACAGTCAATCACTCATGGCGAGACACCCTTGGAGTGGTGGCCATGTTGTATTTTGCGATACAGCTCAGCTAAACTTTGGAGCCTTCTCGGGTTATGAACCCTATTGAACTTCATTATATGACAATAATTCTCAGTTAGATAAGTGCTTCACCCTTTGCCTGCTGAGTATATAAAATCACATTTGCAAACAACATAGAACCAGATCAGCCACTGTGTCTGATAAGGATCTATGTTGTTTGTTATTCAGCCAAGTGATTTGCTAGACCTGTCTCATGCAACGACACTATTGAGCATTGACCGTCAAGTCCAGGGATCGCAGCTTCGATCCCCCGTCGTCTGACCATAATAATCTTACGTCTTTCAGATGGGACTGAGGTCTGATGTCGCTGTTTAAATTTACACTGTGCACGTAGAATAACCTGAGGCGACTCTGGAATGTGTCTGTATTCTCAAATCTACAATGACTAATCTCATCAGGAGGTGCAGCTCATATGGGCAACCGGTAGCGATGATATATAAACGCATAAATACACACATACACATAAACACACACACATACATACATACACACACGCACACTCGAGTACCATTAATTAATCAGAGAATATTGTTAATTGTTTCAATGACATGAAAAAGGGAGATAATTGTAAGAGATTGAGATTAACTATAATTAACTTATCAGAAATTTAAACATAGACCTCAAGAGAATCCTGCTTGCACTCCTGTTGTTACTGAATCGGAGAACATTGTTGATTGTTTCAAACACAGAGATATTGATTTGTATACAATAACAGATCAGATTTCATAGTTTTTCCAATTTTGAGTATTATTTTCCTCCAGAAATCAAATTTACCTCAAGTTTCATTCAAAAGTGAGAGCAAACAAACCATTGTCATAATGAATGTCATAAGTTCACAAAGTACCCTCGACTTATGGAAGGTTCCAGGAGCCTTGATTGGACCCTCGACTTATTGCCACGAATATAGAGTAATGAACAAAACTGAATGAGTCGTCATATTTGCATGGCCTTACAGGAAGATGATGTTTACGCGTAAAACAGAAAGTTTGTTAATTTGCCAATATTTATAAGAGTTTGAGTGATTTTGAGTTTTTGATAGAATTATATCGAATATTCGAATACCTTCCCGGCCGAATATTCCAATAGCAAAATCGCTATTCGTTGACATCCCTAATATTCACCAATCATTCAATCTTCATAGGCTTAGAATAGCAATATGCATTGTAATCTCAAAAAACTGCAAACCAGACCTAGGAAAAAACAAAATAGTTCTCTTAACTCTGCATGCTGGGCAAAGTAAAGGCTATAAATAGTTCAAATAATTGTAGCAGCCGACAATCCATTAATGTGTACATGTATTTCTTATTTGTACAAATGTAGCTGAATTCTCTGGAAATATGTCGTGGAATTTCGTTAGATTAGAATCGTGTCGTTACTACACACAATTCTAATGAAATTCCATGAAATATTTGAGACTCATTTCACCGCTGGAGTGCAAACATGCTGCATTGTGGGTTAATTAGTATTATCAATATCGTGAAATGTTATATTTCTGAGCACCATTGGTATATATATATATATACACCCAGACATGTACGTATTGTTCATATCTAATCAGGAGTCTCCCTCAATGGGTAGTTTTGTCACCTGGTGCCATGACATTAATTTATTGTTGGCGATTAATCAGTACCAGTATAAATGTCTAGTAGATAGCCATATGTCCGCTGACTACCGCATTAATGACAATGCAAACTGCAACTGTATAAGTTTATTTAAAGCCGCCATCGCCGAGGCATTCAGACGACTGAACCTTTCTAGGAAGAATATGTCTGATCAAAGTTGCTTATTGTGACATTAGTAGGCGACATCTTCTTTCTTCGCAGAGTGACACGTCCTGTTGCTTCTTTCGAACACAGGGTCCTTTAATTAAAATACATTTGACCTCTATTAAGCAGCCAGTCTGTATTAAGCAGTCAGTTTCCAGATTGCCAATATATTGTTTTATTATATATTTCACCTCAATTAAACAGCCACCTGTGCTTAAGCATCCAGTTTCCAGATTCCAAAATATATGTTGTTTTATTATACAATTGACCTCTATTAAGCAGCCAGTTTCCAGATTCCAAAATATATGTTGTTTTATTATACAATTGACCTCTATTAAGCAGCCAGTTTCCAGATTCCAAAATATATGTTGTTTTATTATACAATTGACCTCTATTAAGCATCCAGTTTCCAGATTCCAAAATATATGTTGTTTTATTATACAATTGACCTCTATTAAGCATCCAGTTTCCAGATTCCAAAATATATGTTGTTTTATTATACAATTGACCTCTATTAAGCAGTCAGTTTCCAGATTCCAAAATATATGTTGTTTTATTATACAATTGACCTCTATTAAGCAGCCAGTTTCCAGATTCCAAAATATATGTTGTTTTATTATACAATTAACCTCTATTAACTCATTCAACACCACAGACCTCTAAATAGGCTTACAAAAAGTGTAGATCCAGATGAGCCGGCTCGTGACGAGCCGTCTCATCAGGATCTGCACTTTTTGCCAGTGATATGACTATTTTTAGACATAATTACCCATTTTGATAAATGAACTTGTCCAAATGTAATCTTCTGATTCATTTATTGGTCTAACAATATCATGGACAAGTCCATGTCAGTTACTTGGTGTTGAATGGGTTAAGCAGCCAGTTTCCAGATTCCAAAATATATGTTGTTTTATTATACATTTGACCTCTATATAAGCAGCCAACTGTGCTTAAGCAGCCAGTTTCCAGATTCCAAATATGTTGTTTTATTATACATTTGACCTCTATTAAGCAGCCACCTGTGCTTAGCAGCCACTTTCTGCGATGTCCTTGGTTGGATGCTTAACACAGCTTTGACTGTATATTGCTGTCTCTCAGACTGTCTCTGGTTTCTTATTATTATTTGAATTTCTATTTGCAGGCAAACAACTCCCATCTCCGGGACCAGTGGTTATATTCTATACAGTGGAAGGTATGTATGTGTATATAGGCCTGAAAATAATGTAAATAATATGGTATTATATATTGTATGTACACAAGAAATCCACAGTGTTGCATTTATTCTGATATATCTGAATCAAACCATTGAATTTTGATATGAGTCAAACCATTGAATTTTGATATGAGTATGTGGGTAAACATCTTAACCCTACCTAATAAATTTAACAGTCTTTCAGATGGGACATTAAACTGAGGTCTCGTGTCGCACTATCCTCCAAAAATCTAAAATGACTAATCTCTTCAGGAGGCGGCGATCATATGGGTAACCGGTAGCGACGATAAATAAACGTAAAACACACATAAACATATCATACAAAATTATGTCTCACTTTTCCATCGCCATCCTGCCTGATTTCAAGAACTATTCCGCTCAATAAAAGTTTTAGATGTGCATGTACTTGAAACTTTATAGGAACATTGCTTTTTAGGTCAAATGTCAAGGTCACATGGACTTTATTTCCGATTGATGTCTTGTGAAGCAGTGGGCATACATTGATCACTCTTTGTAGAAATATTGGAATTTGGTAATAAACTTGACCATATTGATTGATTTTGGGGTCAAGGTTAAGTTTGCAGTGACTTGTAAGCCAGATTGTGTACAGTCATCAAACTACATAGGAACCTTTAGTAACATAGAGAATAGCACTGAGAGATGCAAACCCCCTGCGACAGGATCACTCCAGTAATTAATGGCAGTTGATTAAATGTGTGGATATATAAAGGGTTGGTCTAGGCAGGCGTGATTCAATTAGTGGAGAAATTGCTGAAGGTCTGTAGTCCTGGTGGTCAGTGTACACTCCTGTTTATTTCTGTATTAAATTGTACACTTTGCTGACTGCACTGACTGCCCTGACTGCAGGCATTGGCCAATTTCCTCCAAAATCCTACGCACAGAAAATAAAAAAGTTGTCGATCATATTACCAGCATTAACCCATTCAACACCAAGTAACTCACATGGACTGGTCCATGATATTCATAAACCAATAAATGAATCAGAAAATCACATTTGGACAAGTTCATTTATCAAAATGGGTAATTATGTCTAAAAATAGTCATATCACTGACAAAAAGTGCAGATCCTGATGAGACGGCTCGTCATGAGCCGGCTCATCTGGATCTACACTTTTTGTAAGCCTATTTAGAGGTCTGTGGTGTTGAAAGGGTTAATGATATTTTTTGGTGAATTTTCAGAAACATATGTATAAATATGAAAAGCTGTTGAAAAATGCACGACGGCCGGAAGTGCTGGTGAAAGAAATCAAGGTGAGTGTTCTTCATAAAAGTATTCATAAATCTATATAGACCAGCCAAGTTGCTACAGGTTATGACGATGTTCAGCTGGGGAAAATATCACACACGTGACTGACATGAGTTACTGTGTGTTATGGAACTCTCTGGGTTTATACAAGTTCTCACAACATTGTTAATCGCTCTCGAGACCTCATTCCTGATACAATCCGTCAACATGAGCGAGAGAGAAGAGAGACTATGTGCAATTTAAGCGCCTTGTCTAAGGGTACAATTCGTAATGGCTAGAGCTGGGTGTAAACTCTGGTCCTCTCACACCTGACCCTAGTGAAAGATGTGCTAGCGCAGTGCTAGTGCTTTCGCTTCAGGTGTGAGTGTGAGAGGACCAGAGTTTACACCCAGCTATTCCCCGGTGTGCTGAAGCATTACTCATTTAGTTGCTTTGGATGATGTTTGTAAAATAACAAATAAATTGTCTATTAAATACATATTAAAAAGTAAAACCATACAGTTAGTTTATTTATATTTTCAATCTTTCATTTCTTCTGATACCGTATCAACTGTGAAGAGATATTCAAATCAAACTGAAAAACAGCAAAAATATCACAAATCTTAGGTTGAGCATTGACACCGATAACCTGTGAATGACGTCACTGTGTTTACACACTCACTGTGATATCACATCTTTTCTCCACATCAACTAGACTAAAGTATTCTCAAGTCACGTAATTTCTCAAAAAACACAAACTATACACTGCCTGTCATGAAAATGCATTATTTACCAAAAGAAAAATGCACTGATACAGTGTTAAACCAGGGAGACATTGCTCATTGAGTTGCTTTGGGTTATGATACAATGTTAAACCAGGGAAACATTGCTCATTGAGTTGCTTTGGGTTATGATACAATGTTAAACCAGGGAAACATTACTCATTGAGTTGCTTTGGGTTATGATACAATGTTAACCAGGGAAACATTGCTCATTGAGTTGCTTTGGGTTATGATACAATGTTAAACCAGGGAAACATTACTCATTGAGTTGCGTTGGGTTATGATACAATGTTAACCAGGGAAACATTGCTCATTGAGTTGCTTTGGGTTATGATACAGTGTTAACCAGGGAAACATTGCTCATTGAGTTGCTTTGGGTTATGATACAATGTTAACCAGGGAAACATTGCTCATTGAGTTGCTTTGGGTTATGATACAGTGTTAACCAGGGAAACATTGCTCATTGAGTTGCTTTGGGTTATGATACAATGTTAACCAGGGAAACATTGCTCATTGAGTTGCTTTGGGTTATGATACAATGTTAAACCAGGGAAACATTACTCATTGAGTTGCGTTGGGTTATGATACAATGTTAACCAGGGAAACATTGCTCATTGAGTTGCTTTGGGTTATGATACAGTGTTAACCAGGGAAACATTGCTCATTGAGTTGCTTTGGGTTATGATACAATGTTAACCAGGGAAACATTGCTCATTGAGTTGCTTTGGGTTATGATACAATGTTAACCAGGGAAACATTGCTCATTGAGTTGCTTTGGGTTATGATACAATGTTAACCAGGGAAACATTGCTCATTAAGTTGCTTTGGGTTATGATACAATGTTACACCAGGGAAACATTGCTCATTGAGTTGCTTTGGGTTATGATACAATGTTAACCAGGGAAACATTGCTCATTAAGTTGCTTTGGGTTATGATACAGTGTTAAACCAGGGAAACATTGCTCATTAAGTTGCTTTGGGTTATGATACAATGTTAAACCAGGGAAACATTGCTCATTGAGTTGCATTGGGTTATGATACAATGTTAAACCAGGGAAACATTGCTCATTGAGTTGCTTTGGGTTATGATACAGTGTTAAACCAGGGAAACATTGCTCATTGAGTTGCTTTGGGTTATGATACAGTGTTAAACCAGGGAAACATTGCTCATTGAGTTGCTTTGGGTTATGATACAGTGTTAAACCGGGGAAACATTACTCATTGAGTTGCTTTGGGTTATGATACAGTGTTAAACCGGGGAAACATTACTCATTGAGTTGCTTTGGGTTATGATACAGTGTTAACCAGGGAAACATTGCTCATTGAGTTGCTTTGGGTTATGATACAGTGTTAAACCGGGGAAACATTACTCATTGAGTTGCTTTGGTGTTATGACACAGTGTTAAACCAGGGAAACATTACTCATTGAGTTGCTTTGGGTTATGATACAGTGTTAACCAGGGAAACATTGCTCATTGAGTTGCTTTGGGTTATGATACAATGTTAAACCAGGGAAACATTGCTCATTGAGTTGCTTTGGGTTATGATACAATGTTAAACCAGGGAAACATTACTCATTGAGTTGCTTTGGGTTATGATACAGTGTTAACCCAGGGAAACATTGCTCATTGAGTTGCTTTGGGTTATGATACAATGTTAAACCAGGGAAACATTGCTCATTGAGTTGCTTTGGGTTATGATACAGTGTTAACCCAGGGAAACATTGCTCATTGAGTTGCTTTGGGTTATGATACAGTGTTAACCCAGGGAAACATTGCTCATTGAGTTGCTTTGGGTTATGATACAATGTTAAACCAGGGAAACATTGCTCATTGAGTTGCTTTGGGTTATGATACAATGTTAAACCAGGGAAACATTACTCATTGAGTTGCTTTGGGTTATGATACAGTGTTAACCCAGGGAAACATTGCTCATTGAGTTGCTTTGGGTTATGATACAATGTTAAACCAGGGAAACATTACTCATTGCATTGCTTTGGGTTATGATACAGTGTTAAACCGGGGAAACATTACTCATTGAGTTGCTTTGGGTTATGATACAGTGTTAACCAGGGAAACATTGCTCATTGAGTTGCTTTGGGTTATGATACAGTGTTAAACCGGGGAATCATTACTCATTGAGTTGCTTTGGGTTATGACACTATTGAACTGGAGAAACACTGTGCATCTTGGAAGCCGTCTCCATTTTGGCTCCATTAAGTCGGTCAGGAGTTGAGTTGGATTGCCAGAAACAACTGTGCCCGTAATCTGTGAGCTGAGCTTAACAATTCATCCAGTGGAGGAGGCCTACTGTATTATCCCGGCCATACACCATTTTATCATCCAGACATGTGATGAAAGTCAACTTGTGGACCAGAAACACGCACATGTAATGTTTTTAAAAAGAGGTTGAAGTTTTTCTATTTGTTGTAACTTTATTTATGTGTGTTTGTTTGTTTATTTGATTTAATAAAACAATTTGCTTTAATTATTAACAGTATAAACCATAGAACAGCTGATGAACAAACATCCTAAATTACAGTTGTGCATCAGTGCATTTTTTTATGATATATAGTGGAATAAAGTCAGACAGATATCTGATAGATGAGCCCAATTTCATTCATAAATGAGAGAAAAAACAATTGTCGTAATGTCACAAAAAGTACCCTCGACTCAAGATTAGCATTTTCAAGCCAAAATTTGACTCGGCTTATGGCCGGGAATATACGGTACTTTAATCCTGGACATCCTCCTACATGAATAACCGAAGTTAGTGCGCTGGGTTCGATCCTCGGACAGGGAAGTATGTGAGATGGTACGATGGTCGCCAGATCGGACAGGTGGGTTTTCTCCGGGTACTCCGGTTTCCTCCCACATGAATGACCACATTTACGCTTTCATCAGAGCCAACGAGAGTGATTAATATAACTTGTTAAAACTTGCTTCGCAATCGTTGTAAAATAAATAAAGTATAAATGAATAACTGACCACACATACTTTCTTCCACGCCAATGAGAGTGATTTATTTAAGTTGATAACGATTGTTTCTCAATCGTTGTAAAATAAATAACGTTTATTCTTTAATTGCATTGCACCGAATGATGTTTGTTTATTGAATGCTTGCATTTATTTCTTGCAAAGTGTTGATTGTTCATGAATCGTACAATTACGTTATCCAGGCATGTTATATTTACAGAACATGATAGATGTGTCCCTGCACACGCCGATACAGGACCCAAGTGTGTACCAGTTCCCGCTAGACCTGGTCTCTGAACTCCTGCAGAGGGTAAGCGTACAATCCAGTTTCATCATCATGTAACAACAATATGTCTTGCTCATTGTGGTACCAAAAACAGTGTAATGTCTTGCTCATTGTGGTACCAAAAACAGTGTAATGTCTTGCTCATTGTGGTACCAAAAACAGTGTAATTTCTTGCTCATTGTGGTACCATAAACAGTGTAATGTCTTGCTCATTGTGGTACCAAAAACAGTGTAATTTCTTGCTCATTGTGGTACCATAAACAGTGTAATGTCTTGCTCATTGTGGTACCAAAAACAGTGTAATTTCTTGCTCATTGTGGTACCATAAACCGTGTAATGTCTTGCTCATTGTGGTACCAAAAACAGTGTAATGTCTTGCTCATTGTGGTACCAAAAACAGTGTAATTTCTTGCTCATTGTGGTACCATAAACAGGGTAATGTCTTGCTCATTGTGGTACCAAAAACAGTGTAATGTCTTGCTCATTGTGGTACCATAAACAGTGTAATGTCTTGCTCATTGTGGTACCAAAAACAGTGTAATGTCTTGCTCATTGTGGTACCAAAAACAGTATATTGTCTTGCTCATTGTGGTACCAAAAACAGTGTAATGTCTTGCTCATTGTGGTACCAAAAACAGTGTAATTCCTTACTCATTGTGGTACCAAAAACAGTGTAATTCCTTACTCATTGTGGTACCAAAAACAGTGTAATTTCTTGCTCATTGTGGTACCAAAAACAGTGTAATTTCTTGCTCATTGTGGTACCAAAAACAGTGTAATTCCTTACTCATTGTGGTACCAAAAACAGTGTAATTCCTTACTCATTGTGGTACCAAAAACAGTGTAATTCCTTACTAATTGTGGTACCAAAAACAGTGTAATTCCTTACTCATTGTGGTACCAAAAACAGTGTAATTCCTTAGCCATTGTGGTACCAAAAACAGTGTAATTCCTTACTCATTGTGGTACCAAAAACAGTGTAATTCCTTACTCATTGTGGTTCCAAAAACTGTGTAATTCTCTATGCATTGTGGTTCCCAAAACAGTGTAATTCCTTAATCATTGTGGTTCCAAAAACTGTGTAATTCTCTATGCATTGTGGTTCCCAAAACAGTGTAATTCCTTACTCATTGTGGTTCCAAAAACAGTGTAATTCCCTATGCATTGTGGTTCCCAAAACAGTGTAATTCCTTACTCATTGTGGTTCCAAAAACAGTGTAATTCCTTACTCATTGTGGTTCCAAAAACAGTGTAATTCCTTACCCATTGTGGTTCCAAAAACAGTGTAATTCCTTACTCATTGTGGTTCCAAAAACAGTGTAATTCCTTACCCATTGTGGTTCCAAAAACAGTGTAATTCCTTACTCATTGTGGTTCCAAAAACAGTGTAATTCCTTACCCATTGTGGTACCAAAAACAGTGTAATTCCTTACTCATTGTGGTACCAAAAACAGTGTAATTCCTTACTCATTGTGGTTCCAAAAACAGTGTAATTCCTTACTCATTGTGGTTCCAAAAACAGTGTAATTCCTTACTCATTGTGGTTCCAAAAACAGTGTAATTCCTTACTCATTGTGGTTCCAAAAACAGTGTAATTCCTTACCCATTGTGGTTCCAAAAACAGTGTAATTCCTTACTCATTGTGGTTCCAAAAACTGTGTAATTCTCTATGCATTGTGGTTCCAAAAACAGTGTAATTCCCTATGCATTGTGGTTCCCAAAACTGTAATTCCTTACTCATTGTGGTTCCAAAAACAGTGTAATTCCTTACTCATTGTGGTTCCAAAAACAGTGTAATTCCTTACTCATTGTGGTACCAAAAACAGTGTAATTCCTTACTCATTGTGGTACCAAAAACAGTGTAATTCCTTACTCATTGTGGTACCAAAAACAGTGTAATTCCTTACTCATTGTGGTTCCAAAAACAGTGTAATTCCTTACTCATTGTGGTTCCAAAAACAGGTTAATATCAAGATGTAATTTGAAAAAGTGCTTGATAAATCATGACGGTGCTGTGTTAGTGGTCACCTATTAAGCAGCCAACCTGCATTAAGCAGCCAGTTTCCAGATTCCCAGTATGTTGTTTTGCTATACATTTGACCTATTAAGCAGCCACCTGTGCTAAGCAGCCACTTTCTGTGATTCCCTTGGCTGGCTGCTTAAGGCTGACAAACCTGACTGTACAATCACAAAACGACATTAGTTCAATATCTATCTCATTGTCGGTATTGATAATGTTTCAAATACCACAGTGTCACACACATGTATACGAGATGTTGTAAGCGTAAAATAGCTGGCTTGCCGGGAGAGCACAGAGAAATCTAGACAGCAGTGTAGCCAGAAGTAAAAAATAACAGACAATATTTTGGAACGGATGTCCAAAGACATGTTTCCTGTGGGGAAATAATTAACATGCAAAAAATACTTGACCGCGACACTACGCTTCTCTAATATGCTAAAGATTTCTCCTTAAATATATCAAATACTTCTCCCTAATATATCAGATACTTCTCCCTAATATATCAGATACTTCTCCCTAATATATCAGATATATCAGATACTTCTCCCTAATATATCAGATATATCAGATACTTCTCCCTAACATATCATGTACATCTCCCTAACATATCAGATACATCTCCCTAACATACCAGATACATCTCCCTAACATATCAGATACTTCTCCCTAATATATCAGATACTTCTCCCTAATATATCAGATACATCTCCCTAACATATCAGATACTTCTCCCTAACATATCAGATACATCTCCCTAACATATCAGATACTTCTCCCTAATATATCAGATACATCTCCCTAATATATCAGATACTTCTCCCTAACATATCAGATACTTTCCCCTAATATATCAGATACTTCTCCCTAACATATCAGATACTTTCCCCTAATATATCAGATACATCTCCCTAACATATCAGATACATCTCCCTAACATATCAGATACTTTCCCCTAATATATCAGATACTTCTCCCTAATATATCAGATACATCTCCCTAATATATCAGATACTTTCCCCATACATATCAAATATCCCGGCGTGAAGAGTTTTCGCCCAGAACAGGTTTTCGCCTAACTGTGGGAATAGCAAGTCGCGAGAGATCACGCAAAATTTCACGCTCCAGTTACCGGAATTATAAATAAACATACCTTGTGCACTTACAATCTATTTCTAACCGATCATAGAGATCAGGCAGGTATATTAGCGGTGAAAACTAAACCTACCCCAGTTTTCACTAATTTCACTATATCCGTGTTATGTCGCCATATAAATATCATTTTTTAAAGAAATTAGCAATTTTTTCTCCAAAATGACATATGCATCGTCTGCCACGCCAATATATTTACAAATAAAAATGTCATTATAGTCTCACTGCTCCGTGTTTATGAGTTTCGCCACACAAGGGGTCCTTATGAATAATATCGATTTTCACCGGTTTTCGCCTTCAGGTCCACGGGTTGTCACAGAGGTTCTCCAACTGATATACATGGTTGTGTAAACCTAGTTATTCTTTGTTGGGCACCGTGTGATGTGTTTGGTGGATGGGTCCATTTATGGTTCTGCACTCAGTCAGAGTAATTAGGAGGGATGACGACTTCTTATGCCCCGTGTGTTTGTCTAAGTTAAACTAAATGTTAGTGTTTTAGATACAGTATATAGACAAAATGCTATCCAACAAATGAATTTTGAGTGAAAATGATAAATTAAGCCTGTTATTAAAGTAAGTCTTTCTTAGTTATACTGTTTTGTTAAAAAATAACTGTTGCTTACATACTAATGTTCATGCTGTAGGCAATTTCCACAGTTAGGCGAAAACATGTGACGTCATTTCGGATTACTGAGAATGAGGTACCGCTATTTTGTCAACTTTTCTCAAAAAGTAAACATTCGATTTTCTTCAAGATTTTTATGAATGAATGGTAAAATATTGTTTATTTGGTGACATAAAATTGTTTGCAGTGTATGACAATTCTAAACCTATAGGAGTCCGTTATGTACTACATCGTAGGAAACCAGTAACACCAGGATACTTCTCCCTAACATATCAGATACTTCTCCCTAACATATCAGATACTTCTCCCTAATATATCAGATACTTCTCCCTAACATATCAGATACTTCTCCCTAATATATCAGATACTTCTCCCTAACATATCAGATACTTCTCCCTAACATATCAGATACTTCTCCCTAATATATCAGATACATCTCCCTAACATACCAGATACATCTCCCTAACATATCAGATACATCTCCCTAACATATCAGATACATCTCCCTAACATATCAAATACTTCTCCCTAACATATCAGATACTTCTCCCTAACATACCAGATACTTCTCCCTAACATATCAGATACTTCTCCCTAACATATCAGATACTTCTCCCTAACATGTCAGATACTTCTCCCTAACATATCAGATACTTCTCCCTAACATATCAGATACTTCTCCCTAACATATCAGATACTTCTCCCTAATATATCAGATACATCTCCCTAACATATCAGATACATCTCCCTAGCATATCAGATACATCTCCCTAACATATCAGATACTTCTCCCTAACATATCAGATACTTCTCCCTAACATATCAGATACTTCTCCCTAATATATCAGATACTTCTCCCTAACATATCAGATACTTCTCCCTAATATATCAGATACTTCTCCCTAACATATCAGATACTTCTCCCTAGCATATCAGATACTTCTCCCTAATATATCAGATACTTCTCCCTAACATATCAGATACTTCTCCCTAGCATATCAGATACTTCTCCCTAATATATCAGATACTTCTCCCTAACATATCAGATACTTCTCCCTAATATATCAAATACATCTCCCTACATCTCCCTAACATATCAGATACTTCTCCCTAATATATCAAATACATCTCCCTACATCTCCCTAACATATCAGATACTTCTCCCTAATATATCAAATACATCTCCCTACATCTCCCTAACATATCAGATACATCTCCCTAACATACCAGATACATCTCCCTAGCATATCAGATACTTCTCCCTAACATATCAGATACTTCTCCCTAACATACCAGATACATCTCCCTAGCATATCAGATACTTCTCCCTAACATACCAGATACATCTCCCTAGCATATCAGATACTTCTCCCTAACATATCAGATACTTCTTCCTAAGTGAGTTGCTTTTGGGTTATGACACTATTGAACTGGGGAAACACTCTGTGCATCTTGGAAGCCGTCTCCATTTTGGCTCCATTAAGTCGGTCAGGAGTTGAGTTGGATGGTCAGAAACACTGTGCATCTTGGAAGCCGTCTTCATTTTGGCTCCATTAAGTCGGTCAGGAGTTGAGTTGGATGGTCAGAAACAACTGTGCCCGTAATCTGCGCACATATTGTGAATTTCAACGTGTTTATGATTTCAGAATGCAGATGTTATAACTAAAGTGGCCCATGAGAATATCATTGTGGCGTTGGCACCACTTCTGGAGAACAATCATCCAACACAAGAAATATGCGAGTTCTTCAGCAAGGTTAGAGTAAATTTGATTAGTTCAGAAAAACCTAATGACAGCTGGTATGATTAATAGACTGGTGTGCCTGTCCCATAATTCCTGACCAAGATTGCGGGTAATATTTGGGACAGGAAGCAACTATATTGAATAGTTTCATTCTTAACTGATTGACTAAGAGTCAAATCTCGTTTTGAAAAATAAACAAGTTGGAGCATGGAGAGAAAAATGCTACGTCTTGATTTAGTGGCCTTTGGTTGGTGGTATGTTGTAGCTAGCTTCTTAGCATCACTTACCCCTCTCCCTTATTGCACCTCTTGACACCCCTCTCCCTCATTGCACCTCTTGACACCCCTCTCCTTCATTGCACCTCTTGACACCCCTCTCCCTCATTGCACCTCTTGACACCCCTCTCCCTCATTGCACCTCTTGACACCCCTTTCCCTCATAGCACCTCTTGACACCCATTTCCCTCATAGCACCTCTTAACACCCCTTTCCCTCAGCACCTCTTGACACCCCTTTCCCTCATAGCACCTCTTGACACCCCTTTCCCTCAGCACCTCTTGACACCCTTTCCCTCATAGCACCTCTTGACACCCCTTTGCCTCATAGCACCTCTTGACACCCCTTTCCCTCATATCACCTCTTGACACCCCTTTCCCTCATAGCACCTCTTGACACCCCTTTCCGTCAAACACCTCTTGACACCCCTTTCCCTCATATCACCTCCTGACACCCCTTTCCCTCATAGCACCTCTTGACACCCCTTTCCCTCATAGCACCTCCTGACACCCCTTTCCCTCATAGCACCTCCTGACACCCCTTTCCCTCATAGCACCTCTTGACACCCCTTTCCCTCATAGCACCTCTTGACACCCCTTTCCCTCATAGCACCTCCTGACACCCCTTTCCCTCATAGCACCTCCTGACATCTCTTTCCCTCATAGCACCTCTTGACACCCCTTTCCCTCATAGCACCTCCTGACACCCCTTTCCCTCATAGCACCTCCTGACATCTCTTTCCCTCATAGCACCTCTTGACACCCCTTTCCCTCATAGCACCTCTTGACACCATTACCAATACAACATACATTGACAATGTAGTAGCCAAACCAGTGTTCCATTCCTCTATATATGTTGAACACATCTTAATTCACTGTGTAGATTTAGCATTCATTTGCCAAAAATATTATAGTTATGACAATGAAGGGGCTTTTCGACACTGTGGATTTTAACCCTTTCAACCCCACAGGCCTCTAAATAGGCTTATGAAAAGTGTGGATCCAGATGAGCCGGCTCGTAACGAGCCGTCTCATCAGGATCTGCACTTTTTTGCCAGTAATAATTATTACTATTTTTAGATAAAATTACCCATTTTGATAAATGAACTGGTCCAAAGGTAATTTTCTTATTAATTTATTGGTCTGAAAATATCACGCACCAGTCCATGTCAGTTACTTGGGGTTGAAAGGGTTAAATACATTATTGCATTTTTAAAAGAATCGCATCTTTTCCATAAATTGTAATGTTTTACTGGTTTATGTACAGTTTTACAACTGACATTTTTTTCATTTTTACAGCTTGATAAATTTTGTTGCAATTGACCTTTTGTCATTACAATTTTACTACAGTATGTCAGGGCGTTCGCTAGACTTTGAAAGTCAAGAGTCAATGACCCTTGAGATCAAAATCTCAAGAGTCAAGCTGGACTTTTCAAGAGTCAAACTGGATTTTCCAAGAGTCAATATGCATGTTGGTACTTTCCGTACAGATAACTTTTCCCCCGACCATATAATAACCTCTGGACCAATTCTGGGTTCTACATTGTATCCCAGTTGCAAAGGTCACCACATGATCAAGAGTAGTTGATTTCAACATGAGCCTTCTGGGATCCTGCATACAGATTAGCCTTGACAAACCAATAGAAATATCGATTTTACAAAATACAATTTTGTTAGCTGATCTGCATTTAATTTTATTTTTCATGAAATTGGTACGAAACGGATCGAGTACAAAACGGATCGAGTACGGTTCCATGACATTGTAAAACATGAATATCTTATATAAAGGGGACATATTCATTTCAATATCTATGAAATTTTGTATTTAAGCACATGTTTATGCATATGTTATATGTATAATTATTATCATTTGCGAAATCAACTAAAATTCCGAGTTATTATGGCTAGTGAAAGAGATTTTTGATCAGCTGTTCCCAAACTGGGACGAATCTGAAAATGTTCATTCATAATGTAAAATAACGATGTGAATACTCGGAATTACTATGAAAAGAAGTGATTTTCATGAAATATATTTAGTTTATTATATAATATATAATATATTTAGAATTGCAATAAATCATATAAACTCGTAAATTAAATTGTTTATTGGCTACAAAGAAGTTTAATATGCGGCATCAGTATATTCAAAATGGACGCGCTCAGATTTACGGCTGGAGTCACCAATTTCAAAACAAAATGCGGGTAGCTTATAGTTTGTTCTGGAACATGATTTTGGTATAGATAATAAGATAAAAGCATGACCTTTTAATAAATATTCATTAAATCTGCAGAAAAGTCGTATTTTCATGTAAATTTGGCTCCAATTTTATAAGAATATATCTAGGCTTATGGTTGTTGGCAAATTTTACAGACATCTTCGTTGATTGGCCGAAGCCGGAGTTACGGCGTTTATTTTTAGACGGACTCCGCCCTCTCCGATCGCATTTGACAGGCAGATTAGGCTAATTACACTGTTGATAAAATGTTCGATGACGCTTGACTGCTCATCGCCCCGGGTCAAAGTTGACCCACTACGCATTTTCACCAAGAGTCAAACAAGCGTCTTTACCTATTTTCATGCGTCAAACCGAGAGCTCGGGTCAAATGAACGCCCTGAGTATGTTATATACATATATATTTAACTATCTTGCATACAATATACTTAACCCAGCGCGATATAGCCTGAACTGTGCTGATGCGCCATTAAACCAAATACTCACTCACCAAACCAATGTTCCAGAATCTCATGTAGTCCCAGTAATATCTATGGAGTTGGGATAGATATGGCCACTATTTATCCACTGCATGATAATTAAATGGCTGCTGTTTGTATTTGTCGATATAATAGTATATTAACCCTTTCCTGCATAGAGATTTAGGTTAATATACTATTATATCTCCATACAAACGACAGCCATTTAGCTATCATGCAGTGGATAAGTAGTCGCCATATTTATCCCATCTCCATAGATATTACTGGGACTACATGAGATTCTGGCCTTTATTATGAACATTGGTTTGACTACTACATTGTCAATGTATGTTGTATTGGTAATGGCATCAAGAGGTGCTTCTATGAGGGAAAGGGTTAACCTTAATCTCTCTGAAGGAAAGGGTTTAGTAACCTCATTGCTGAACCTCCCCTTTTCCTAGATGATGGTACCCGGCATAGTTATATGTGCCTATGCAGGGTAGCAGTCTACAAGGATGAAATGATATATCATCATTATGTTATTTTATACTTTCCACAGGAAATATAGAAATGTATAAGTTAAACAAAACATGTTATTCCACTAGTTGTTGAAATTAATGGAATAACATATTTCATTTCTCGCTGCTTTACACATGTGGATCCTAGCCGCTGTATGTTGAAACTCGAACATTGTCAGACTGGAACCAAACCATCAGTGATGTCATTTATGACATCGTTTAAGCATGATATATATGATTTTTCAGCCTAAAATAAAAAGAAAATGTGTGTGTTTAATCGAATAATAAAATGATATTTCACATTATATTTCACCTGTGAACATAGAAAGCTATTTTCACTGGTGGCTAGCCCCACTCGTGATAAAAATGTTTTCAATGATAATTCGGTGAAATATATTTGATCATTATACTGAAACAAACAAATATCCTCTCTTCTTTTCCCTAACATGCAATATGACTAAACTAAGACCCCCATATTCACTGATAAACTTCGGTATTTCATCAGAAATCGTAAAAAATAAAAATATTGATTGTAAAGTAGGACACTCATGGAATCATAATAATTAATATTAATGGTATTTAGCATCAGTATTGAAAAATTATAGTGAGCATGCTTCATTAATATTATGAATTCTTCAGGTCTGTAGGTTATAAAACTGTGCTCGTATCTCAAAAACTCGATCTCGCGATTCAAGGGCATCCGTGGTCAGGGTCGTTGACTTCAAATCACTTGCCCCTCACTGCTGTGGTTTGGAATCCCACTGGGGGTGCCAAATTCTTTCATGTGAGGAAAGCTATCCAGCTGGCTTGCGGTAGGTCGGTGGTTCTACCCGGGATTCAGCAGTGCTTGAAATGCTTCTAGGAGGGCACCACCCGTGGTCCTCCTCCACCAATATTAGCTGGAAAGTCGCCATATGACATAGGCTGTTTGTGTGTGACTAAACGAAAAAACCCATAAACAAACAAACCAAACAATCTCAAGCTTCTGATTGGTTGAGCTGAGTGTATATCTCAGAAACAACCAATCATATGACTTGAGGTTGAGTTTGAGAACAGTTTTTATAACCTGACTAAGTTCCACAGGATTGCAGGTGTATAGCTCTTATACATGTTTGCAAACATTCTCCCAGATTTCATATGTATGCATTTTTTTCTCCAAATCATTGCGAACTCCGTTTTGGTTTAAACATATTTATTTTTCGATTCAGCACATTGTAATCTTCACTGTACAATGATAGGATTGGAGAGAAAGCTAAATAGCTTATTGCTTTCCTCTCCTAACTCTTATTCGTATTGTCAAACCTGTGTTAAGCAGCCAGCCAAGGAAGTGGCTGCTTAGCACAGGTTGCTGCTTAATAATAGAGGATATGTGTATAATAAAACAACATATCGGGAATCTGAAAACTGGCTGCTTAATAAAGGTTGGTTGGTTAATGGAGGTGGTCGCTAACACAGGTTTGACTGTATAATTCAAATGAAATGTCGCCATTCGTACTTTGTTTTCATAATAACTACCATTCGCACTGTTTTCATAATAACTACCATTCACACTGTTTTCATAATAACTACCATTCGCACTGTTTTCATAATAACTACCATTCGCACTGTTTTCATAATAACTACCATTCGCACTGTTTTCATAATAACTACCATTCGCACTGTTTTCATAATAACTACCATTCGCACTGTTTTCATAATAACTACCATTCGCACTGTTTTCATAATAACTACCATTTGCACTGTTTTCATAATAACTACCATTCACACTGTTTTCATAATAACTACCATTCGCACTGTTTTCATAATAACTACCATTTGCAGGGCGTTCATTTGACCCGAGCTCCCGGGTTTTGACGCATGAAAATAGGTAAAGACGCTTGTTTGACTCTTGGTGAAAATGCGTGGTGCGTCAACTTTGACCCGGGGCGATTAGCGGTCAAGCGTCATCGAACATTAATTTTTATCAACAGGGTAATTATCCTAATCTGCCTGTCAAATGCGATCGGAGAGGGTGGAGTCCGTCTAAAAATAAACGCCATAACTCCGGCCAATGAACAAAGATGTCTGTAAAATATGCCAACAACCATAAGCCTAGATATATTCTCGTAAAATTGGAGCCAAATTTACATGAAAATACGACTTTTCTGCTGATTTAATGAATTTTATTAAAAGATCATGCTTTTTTATCTTATTGCCGATACCAAAATCATGTTCCGGAATAAACAATAAGCTACCCGAATTTGGTTTTTAAATCGGTGACTCTAGCCGTAAATCTAAGCGCGTCCATTTTGAATATACTGATGCCGCATATTATACGACGCCAGTGAATGATAAAACTTCTTTGTAGCCAATAACAATTTAATTTACGAGTTTATATGATTTAATGCAATTCGTAACTAAATATATTTTATGAAAATCACTTTTTTTCATAGTAATTCTGAGTATTCACGTATTTTACATTATCATTATGAATGAACATTTTCAGATTCGTCCCAGTTTGGGAACAGCTGATCAATAACCACAAAGTAACTTAAATACTTGTAAGGTTGAACTGAACCATTCTAAATCCAGATGCAAAGCTCAGCAAACTAGTCAATGTTTTCTCTAATTATGATAACAAAATTACTGGTTGCACCCAAGACACACCTTGGTCCAGAGGTCGGGAAAATGTTATCTGTACGGAAAGTACCAACATGCATATTGACTCTTGAAAAATCCAGTTTGACTCTTGAAAAATCCAGCTTGACTCTTGAGATTTTGACCTCAAGGGTCATTGACTCTTGACTTTCAAAGTCTAGTGAACGCCCTGCCATTTGCACTGTTTTCATAATAACTACCATTCACATTCTGTTTTCATAATAACTACCATTTGCACTGTTTTCATAATAACTACCATTCGCACTGTTTTCATAATAACTACCATTCGCACTGTTTTCATAATAATTACCATTTGCACTGTTTTCATAATAACTACCATTCACACTGTTTTCATAATAACTACCATTTGCACTGTTTTCATAATAACTACCATTCACATTCTGTTTTCATAATAACTACTATTTGCACTGTTTTCATAATAACTACCATTCACACTCTGTTTTCATATTCACTATATAGCAACAAGGCAATTGCAATTTTGCACACTGCAATTTAGTGGAAAACGAGACTAAGTGATCATCTTTCTGGCAGCACCATCTACACTTGCATATTTACATATAACTAAACAACTATAACATATAATGCTTGGATAACTAGTATTCTGTTTCTATGAATTGTTTCCCCACCCCACCTAGCAAGTCCCACCCCCAAGAGTGACCTTGAAGTTGGCCAAAAATAGTTGCGATTTCATAAATTATTGATGCCATAAAAATTCCAAACATTACCATTTCTCAAAAAACTTCAATGCTATTGCTTTGAAACTTCGCATACACATTTGTGAACACAGTAAGTCTCGACCCTGGGAGATTCTTAGTTATGTCCTTGACATTTCAACCAGTGGAATAACACATTTTATTTCACTTATAAGTTTTTATATTTCATTGGAAAGCTTAACTCTTGTATGTCCGCCTCCGTGGTCGAGTGGTTAAGGTCGCTGACTTGTATACCACTGTATCATCACTGATGGTCATGGGTTCGAGCCCCGCTCAGGCCGTGTCTCATTTATATGAAAAAGTTGGCAGTTTCTTACGGAGGTTGGTGCACCCAAGTACTGGTTAACCGCTGGAGCCTGCCCAGGAAAGGTGTTGTTAGGTAAACTGCCCGCCGATGATATAGCCCAAAATGGTGCTGATGCAGGCGTAAAACCCGAAATATAACATAACATAAATATAACATAACTTAACTCTTGTATGCTACCAGTGAAACTAACAGTGTATATATGTCGTGTAATTTCATTAGACTCGCAACGCAATTCTAATGAAATTCCATGATATATTTCCCAGAATATTTCAGTTATAAATAAGGAAAACACACTAATAAATTGTCATTTGCTACAAATAATTGAACTATTTATAACCCTTATTTTACCCAGCATGCAAAGAGTTAAAGTGAAGTTTTACTTGGTATATCACGAAGTCACAATATTATGACAGTGATTGTGAAGACGTATTGGATTTAATGAGTGATAGTTATTTTTGTCTATGAACTGATGTAGTCATAATTTGAAATATAATACATAATGCATGATCACCTATACAGACATGCTGTTGAAGTTCGAGAACGGTTGCGACGTCAGTTTGAGATTTTTATTAATCACTTTTGTGGGCAATGATGAGAGTGTATAACATTTGCATAGTGCTATGCTAGTTTATCTGCCGTCTGTATCTATGTATATCTACATGTTTCCCTATCGTAAGGGGTGACATGGATGAAATTGTCACCATAGGGACCGTGACATCACTCCCTGGGGGTCCCACTTCTCTCTAAGCAAAAAGGGAGAATTCTGATTGGATAGGCAAAAGTACTGGAGTGTTGCATTCTACCTAGGCCATGTGAAGGGAGAATACTGATTGGTTAGGCAAGAGTACTGGAGTGTTGCATTCTACCTAGGCCATGTGAAGGGAGAATGCTGATTGGTTAGGCAAGAGTACTGGAGTGTTGCATTCTACCTAGGCCATGAGAAGGGAGAATGCTGATTGGTTAGACAAGAGTACTGGAGTGTTGCATTCTACCCAGGCCATGAGAAGGGAGAATGCTGATTGGTTAGACAAGAGTACTGGAGTGTTGCATTCTACCCAGGCCATGAGAAGGGAGAATGCTGATTGGATAGGCAGAGTAGTCGGGGCTCACTATGTTCAGATTAATAATTTCGTTGGAATTTTTGGGAGATTTGCAAATCTATACATTTTTGGAAACTGTATAGTGTAAGCAATCAGAAAACCAATGTTTACCATTTGCCGGACGCATATATGGTGGCCATCTTGGATTTTCAAAATGTCCGCTTTAAAAATGGGTGTTTCTCAATATCTCAACATCTAGGGGACCTAGAGTCCTGATTTTAACGGCTAAACCTACAATTGTAGGGGCAATGAATATAGTGGTACCAAGTACAATAAGCTAAACGTAACCACAAGGCGGTCATCTTGGATTTTCAAAATGGCCGCCTTAAGAATGGGCGTTTCTCAGTATCTCAACTTCTAGGTGACATAGAGTCCTGGTTTTAACGGCTAATCCTATATTTTTAGGGGTGAGGAATCCAGTGGCACCAAGTACAATAGGCTAAATAATAATAATAATATAATAATAATAATAATAATAATAATGGTTTATTATTACACAATAGGCTAAACATAATAACAGATGTAGATAGTAGATGATCTGAATGACTGAGCCAGAGATTTCACTTCTGACGATGATAATTGTTTATCATTAAACTTCAAGGGCAAGGACCATCATCATGATCATCAGCTAGTACTCTCACTCATCATCATCACTGTCCAACAATATGTCATTCCTAG
The DNA here is from genome assembly GCA_014843695.1 of Archivesica marissinica. NCBI lineage: Eukaryota > Metazoa > Mollusca > Bivalvia > Venerida > Vesicomyidae > Archivesica > Archivesica marissinica. Next base: position 50,524,359 of record CM026395.1, on the reverse strand, counting down.
AGTCCTCATCATTCTGACACTGAGTGCCGCACTGGCAGAGGTCTGTACACGATAGGTTGTTGGACCTGCAAGAACATCGAGCTGTAGAGCAGTCGGCTCTGCACTGGCATCTCACCATCTCGATGATGGCCTTGGGGGCTGGGAGCACCTCAGTAGTGACTGGCTTGACCTGACCAGTTGTGTCCTTGTAGAAACCGTGCTTCAGAGGATCCAGGAACTGCTGCTGAGCAACGCTTGCCTGACCCTATACTGTGGCCTGGATCTGGACTCGGAGGATGTGCTGCTTGAGAGCACCGGGGGTGGGAGGCAGCTTGTCACTTTCAGCCATATGCTTGCAGAACAGATGCCATCGCAGCTCGGGGATGCTCGCAATCTGGATGCTCTTTGGTGAGTATGCAGCAGAGACGAATGTAGCTAACGTAGAGAGCAGGTCGTCGGTGACTTCAGTGGCATCCGAAAGCATCTGGAAAGCCTTGACGACTTCTCCGTCTGCTTTTAGGTAGACTTGCAGCCAGGTTGCTTTGCCTATACGAGAGAACCTCCCAGTGTTGTCTGCCCCCGAAAATGCGTGGAAGGCTGGCAAAGCCTTTGCTCTTTCTGGACCTAGAGCTGTCCATACTGGCTGCACTTGGATCACTCCGGAGGCCATCGACATGGACGTTTTCCTCAGCAGCAGGTCATAATTGGCTATGACCAGCACCAGGACATCTGTGTCTGGGGAGAAGACCACTAACTCTGCATCAGGTGGGTTGCGCTGTGATGCCAGCACTGCCTGGTGGATCAGCAGTGTGTCCGCCTCTTCATGGTTGTTGTCCTCAAAGAGCAGCTCGTTGTTGCTTCTGGTATGTCCTGAGGCCGATATGATGACCAACTTGGACAAGTCTTTGTTGTACTCCAGGGTTCTTGCTGCCAGATACTCAGTCAGATCAGCCTTCGTCTTGTCATGGGAAAGGAACCGGCTCATCGGGATGTGTTTGATGCTGGTGTCATCTCTGATCTGATATTGGACCGGATCCTTCCCTTGTCTCCGTTTCTCTCTTGTGGTACTCTTCAGGGAGTCAGCCTTGTAAGTATCAAACACCAGAATGATCTCATCACAGTCTCTTGTCAGAGACATTAGTCTGGCATTGAAGCATTCACTGAGGTCCTTGACTGTCACTACCGTGGCTGGTTTCTTTGTCAGCTTCTGCAGGACCACCATACCGTCCACCAGTGCGATCTTGCGATTTGGGTCACCCTCAGTGTGTGTGTGAAGTCCATGGTTTTCAGAATCCACTGCATCGCGCTGCAGACCACTTACATCTTGCAACTGCTGCTGATCGTCATCGGGTGGTTCTGCTGTTCCCAACTTGTCAAGGAGGTGGATCAACTTTGACTTGTCAGTGCATGGCAGCATTGCTCGTAGTTCCCGATGGCTTGTTTCAGGTCAATGTCTCGGTTGGACCTGGCAAGGACCATCAGCCTTCCGTAGAGATCCTTGGTCTCCTTCAGGTCTACAGTCTTGTCCCGGAGTTTCACACTGGCTTTCTTGTTGCCAGACATGTACATCTTGTTGTTCTGTTTCTTCACTGGTGCCCACAGGCTGACGTCCCCATTGATTCGCTCTGACACGTACTCTTCATACAACTTCAGATTGTGCAGCTGGTCACCTTCAGTGGCAAATGGATTGCCATGACTTAGGATCGCAGCCTTGATTTTGTCGATTGCGTCATGCTCCCTCTTGACTGCACTTGGTCCAAGGTCATGGTGCTCTGTGGCCTTGCCAACTTCCGCATCAAACTGACTCTTGAACTCCTTTGACAGGCACGACAGTTCTGATGCAGCCATGAAGAACCTCTGTCTGGCATTGGCGTTGTTGGAGATGCCAATGAGTCCAGCACGAACCTTCATCTGCTTGTTCAGATGTTCGCATGCGTGGTCTGCTCCAACAGATACGAACGGGATCTCGTTCTTGGTGACGGATATGTTGCCAGCTTCCAGTTCCTTCCAGGTGTTGGGGTGGTTGGTTCTCAGGTCATACATGTCTGCGATGTATCGGGGCCAGAGTCGCTTGTACTTGATTCGGTCCATAGCAAAGAATATCTTGCTCAGTGCTTCTCCAGCTTCGAGATGGAGCGCGAGGTCAGCATTCCGGGATGCTGCCGCGAAGAACAGGATCGTCTCCACTCGGTGTATGTAGTTCATCATTGATTTGAACATGGCATTCTTCGATCTCTTAGTCTCCCAGTCCTGGAATGTCTTCCTTACTTCAGCAGTGGTCAGGGCTTGAAGGAGCGTGGTGTTGGCTTCTTTCACGGATTCGGCCTTCGTGCATTTGTCCCCTTCCGAGCAGGCAGCTTCTACTTCCTCCGTTGCTTCCAAGCAGGCGTCTTTCAGTTGTGGGTTGTCCGTGAAGAACTCCTCCAGTGCCATCTCATGCAGTGCTACATATGAGTAGATGTGGGCACGGAGAGCGCGCTTGTAGTGGTTGCATTTCAGGATCTGCCTTGTTGTGGCAGAACCATAGACATCGGCTTCCATCCAGGCATCATCTATGCCCGAGTTCTCCATGGAGGCGCCGAGAGCTCGCAGAGCAGCCATGACGACATGTAGTTCGCCCAGTCTGGGGACAACTGTGTTTTTCAAGTCCGGCCTGGCATCTAGCAGCTGCACCACCTTCTCGTAGAGAGCCATGTCAAATGAAATGACCGTCGGATGATCGTCACCAACTGCCAAGTACCTCAGCTGACTTGCTTGCATGATCACAGTCAGTAGGGTTGGCCATTCGTGTGCCACCTCTGGGAGTAGTGGTAAGGCCCCAACTTGAGTCACGGACTGGCTTGTAGACAGCAGTGAGTTGTAGCCTGCCCAGCCAGGAATCTTGCTGGACTGTCCTCTGTCTTTCATCCTGGATAGAGCAGAGGCGACAATCCATGCCAGCTGTGTCAGCTGATATGATTCAGAGACTCCCACCTCGTTGATAGTGAAGTCCTCTGTCCTATGGATTGGCTGTGGCTTGGGCTTGTCACAGTGCAGCACATCTACATGGTATGGGGTGACCGATAGACTCTGTGCATCACCTATGACCAGAGGTGGTGCTATCGGCTCTCCGGGAACATCAGCTTTCTGGTACACTGCAGTAACCGTTCCATGAGTGGTTCCTTTCCCATCAGCAGTGTCCTCGGCAAAGTCTGTGTTGTCTGCAGCAAAGAAGACGAAGGCGCCCTTCTTCAAGAATGGTGGCACATACAGGCCTTGGAACTGTCTGGTGTTTTCCACGACGGCATTGGCAAGAGCTGTCTCTATGAGCAGGGTGCGACCATACGAGACACAGTGGCCCTGTCCATTGAGAAGACCCATCAGCATTTTGCTTCGTGTGTCATGATGCACAGTCAGACCCAGTCCCAGGACTTGGGGGTTTTCTCTTATATGTTGGGGCCTGAATGTTGCCGTGTCGCTGCTTGGCTTGTACTTGACCTGCCTGTTGGACTTGAATCCAAACACGATGTTTTGACTCACTGTGAGTGCTGCTCTGTCAACAGCACTGGTTCTCGTATCTTTTTCCAGATCCTGCACAGGCCCGACCATGATCCAGCGAATCAGGGTGTACAGTTCAGCTGGAACATCATCCATGTTGCTAGACACTGGTATGGCAGTTGATGGCTTGTCCTTCTTTTTGAAGTGTGCAATTAGCGTATCACCTGTGCAGACTTGTAGATGGCCTTCATTTGCGTCACGCCGTCGTCACCACTTGCGATAGCACAATGGACCATGCCTTCCTCACATGCATCTGGAGAGTAGCGGACAGCCGATGTCCTTCTATCTGTTTGTAGAACAGACTTCACGCTGGGCAACTCAGTGAGGATCTTTGCCTTCAGCCATTTTCTTGTGAATGCAGGTGAATGGTTCTCCAAGCCGTCTGCACCAAGCATGTTGAGGTATGTGGTTTCAATGGCATCCATTGAGAGGTAAGCTTGTTGTTGAGTTTGCACATTGATGAGGTTGATCAGCTCAATCAGACTCACCCTTTGCAGTGGGTGTTCTTTGTGTGTGCTTCTTGTTCTGGTTGCATCATGCAAAGGGTGGAACACATGTATTGTCCAACATGATTTGTGGTACCTAACGTCTATTGCGTGTGCATCAGTTGGTGAGATAGATGTGTTCAGCCTCGTTTTCAATGAGGCATCTCCAGACATCGCCACAGCTGTACTCAGTTGCTTCCCGGCATTTTCAGTCCTGACTGTCAACAAATGCTGGCCATCATCCTTCTGACAGAAGAAGCACCGGTCCTTGTCCAACGGCACTGTGGACGACCGTGTGAACGGTGCTGGTGAACCAGAAGTTGATGGGCCTGGTTCATCCATTTCGATGCTGTCTCTCTTCTGTCCATGTCTTCTGCCAGTGTAGCTTCCAGTAGACCGTGCGTGGTCGTTGCGGTCCATGGCACGTTGTATCTGGACCTTGTTGGTTGCATTGGAGTAACAAGCGCGATGCCAAACTCTGTGCACAACGTCTCTTTTGTGCTGTCTTTGAGTCGTCTTTGGACTTGGACGAAGTTGTCATCATGCAGACTAGCTCTCTCTTGTATTTGCTCCAGTAGATGCTTGTATGAGTCTGTTCTGGGCTGTAACACCATTGGTCCTCTCGTAACATCTTCAGACTGGCACAGCATGCACAGCTTCCAGTTAGTTGATTCCTGGGTTCCGGGCACCCGATGACCAAGCTGTGGCACCTTACTCATGGTCTATTAGTAATAGTACTGGAACCTGCAAGCGCAAAAAAGGAAACGTTTAGCTTATTGTACACTACTTGGTACCACTATATTCATTGCCCCTACAAATGTAGGTTTAGCCGTTAAAACCAGGACTCTATGTCACCTAGAAGTTGAGATACTGAGAAACGCCCATTCTTAAGGCGGCCATTTTGAAAATCCAAGATGACCGCCTTGTGGTTACGTTTAGCTTATTGTACTTGGTACCACTATATTCATTGCCCCTACAAATGTAGGTTTAGCCGTTAAAATCAGGACTCTAGGTCCCCTAGATGTTGAGATATTGAGAAACACCCATTTTTAAAGCGGACATTTTGAAAATCCAAGATGGCCGCCATATATGCGTTCGGCAAATGGTAAACATTGGTTTTCTGATTGCTTACACTAAACAGTTTCCAAAAATGTATAGATTTGCAAATCTCCCAAAAATTCCAACGAAATTACATAATGAGCCTGCTAGAGTACTGGAGTGTTGCATTCTACCTAGGCCATGTGAAGGGAGAATGCTGATTGGATAGACAAGAGTACTGGAGTGTTGCATTCTACCCAGGCCATGAGAAAGGAGAATGCTGATTGGTTAGACAAGAGTACTGGAGTGTTGCATTCTACCTAGGCCATGTGAAGGGAGAATGCTGATTGGTTAGACAAGAGTACTGGAGTGTTGCATTCTACCCAGGCCATGTGAAGGGAGAATGCTGATTGGTTAGACAAGAGTACTGGAGTGTTGCATTCTACCTAGGCCATGAGAAAGGAGAATGCTGATTGGATAGGCAGAGTACTGGAGTGTTGCATTCTACCTAGGCCATGTGAAGGGAGAATGCTGATTGGATAGACAGAGTACTGGAGTGTTGCATTCTACCCAGGCCATGAGAACGGAGAATTCTGATTGGATAGGCAGAGTACTGGAGTGTTGCATTACACCAATGTCATATAAAAGGAGAATGCTGATTGGATAATCGGATTCCTGGAATTTTGCATTCTACCCCGGATTTAATCAAGAATATTATATATTTCGCACAGCGAGTTTCTTTAATTCCCTTTTGAAGTATGATTGTATTTCTGTCTTTTATTCTGCATTTTTATGAGAATACGATATTTCACACTAATGGTCACACAATCAGTGAAAAGCTCCCGAGAAATATATAGTTGAAGCTTGACACGCATTTCTATAAGCTCAATAAATAAAATATATACCAATGTTTATTTTTCTTGACATCAGAAACGTCTGTAATTATATTGGAATTGTAGCAGATGTCAAATGAAGGCTTACTGTATAATTCCCATCTGTTCAATGTCACCTAATTCACAAACGTTTCTTTGAATCCGAGATAAAAATGCCATCTGAAAACATTTTCTGAGAAATAAGTGCAATTAATGTTTTCTCGTTTATGTTCAATACGATGTAACAAGTTATGAAGTTGTATTTGTGCTCTCCAGCACTTCTGAGATGTGGTGTATACTAGTATACTACGTCCTTGAGATTGTGAATATATCTGAGGTGTGGTGTATTCTACGTCCTTGAGGTTGTGAATATATCTGAGGTGTGGTGTATACTACATCCTTGAGGTTGTGAATATGTCTGAGGTGTGGTGTATACTATATCCTTGAGGTTGTGAATATGTCTGAGGTGTGGTGTATACTACATCCTTGAGGTTGTGAATATGTCTGAGGTGTGGTGTATACTACATCCTTGAGGTTGTGAATATATCTGAGGTGTGGTGTATACTACATCCTTGAGGTTGTGAATATGTCTGAGGTGTGGTGTATACTAGTATACTACATCCTTGAGGTTGTGAATATGTCTGAGGTGTGGTGTATACTAGTATACTACGTCCTTGAGGTTGTGAATATGTCTGAGGTGTGGTGTATACTATATCCTTGAGGTTGTGAATATGTCTGAGGTGTGGTGTATACTAGTATACTACATCCTTGAGTTTGTGAATATATCTGAGGTGTGGTTTATACTAGTATACTACGTCCTTGAGGTTGTGAATATGTCTGAGGTGTGATGTATACTACATCCTTGAGGTTGTGAATATATCTGAGGTGTGGTGTATACTAGTATACTACATCCTTGAGGTTGTGAATATATCTGAGGTGTGGTTTATACTACGTCCTTGAGGTTGTGAATATATCTGAGGTGTGGTTTATACTAGTATACTACGTCCTTGAGGTTGTGAATATATCTGAGGTGTGATGTATACTAGTATACTACGTCCTTGAGGTTGTGAATATATCTGAGGTGTGATGTATACTAGTATACTACGTCCTTGAGGTTGTGAATATGTCTGAGGTGTGATGTATACTACGTCCTTGAGGTTGTGAATATGTCTGAGGTGTGATGTATGCTACATCCTTGAGGTTGTGAATATATCTGAGGTGTGGTGTATACTAGTATACTACATCCTTGAGGTTGTGAATATATCTGAGGTGTGGTTTATACTAGTATACTACATCCTTGAGGTTGTGAATATATCTGAGGTGTGATGTATACTAGTATACTACGTCCTTGAGGTTGTGAATATGTCTGAGGTGTGATGTATACTACGTCCTTGAGGTTGTGAATATGTCTGAGGTGTGATGTATGCTACGTCCTTGAGGTTGTGAATATATCTGAGGTGTGGTGTATACTAGTATACTACATCCTTGAGGTTGTGAATATATCTGAGGTGTGGTTTATACTAGTATACTACGTCCTTGAGGTTGTGAATATGTCTGAGGTGTGATGTATACTAGTATACTACGTCCTTGAGGTTGTGAATATGTCTGAGGTGTGATGTATACTACGTCCTTGAGGTTGTGAATATGTCTGAGGTGTGATGTATACTATATCCTTGAGGTTGTGAATATGTCTGAGGTGTGATGTATGCTATGTCCTTGAGGTTGTGAATATATCTGAGGTGTGATGTATGCTACATCCTTGAGGTTGTGAATACAAGACCCGTCGGAACCACGGTGGTGGTGTCCTTAGGCAAGACTCTTAACCCTTTCCCCCTTAGTAGTGCCTCTCGACGCCAATACCTATTACACAAAAAAAATCGACACATTAGTCAAACAAGCTATAATAAAGATCGGAGCAACGTAGTGTATACAACACTTAATCATTCCTTGAAGGTGGAGTAGGCAAGTTGACAGGTTGGTAAATTACAGCCAAATGTATGAAATAAAACTACATCTCTATGGGGGGAAGGGTTAATGCCGTTTCTCTCTCATGGCGATCCATCTGGAAGGAAGTCTCGAGAGTGATTAAAATAATCTTGTAAGACCTTGTTTCGCATCGAGCTAAAATAATTTTGTTTGTATAATGGTCGCATGGGAGTTTAAGATGCAGTTTAAAAACCCCAGATATATTCCAGGGAAAAAAACTTATGTGTGTATAAAACGCACATATTAGAATGAAGAAAATGAAACAGATCTTGTGAATAAAATGTATGAACATCATATAAACACTTCCTGTGATTTGTAAATGTTACAAAATCGTGATAATGACTCCTGGTGTATAGACCACTAAATCGTCAATATGACATATTCTCTACCAGCTGCTCTGTAATGATGTACTTCAGCGTAGGTGACGGTGTCTATTCATCTCAACTGCTGTGTACGATCATCGAAATGTGCCCATGACTTTATTATTACAATGAACTCAACATTTGACTTGTGTCCAGGGCTCACACTAGAGGGCGATTCGGGCGAAGTGGTCACTTTATTTTCCGCCATTTTATTTTCCGATAATAGACATCAGGGCGACATCCATTTTGCCTTATTTCTAGAGGATATAATTGCTAATTAATGGTAATACGTTTTGTCATTTGACAGCCTGGAAATTTACGCCACGAGGCATATTAAGCTAATCTCCCCCCGACATCCGGATACTTGCCGTAATCAATCAACTTAATACCATTAATACGCATAGCCAATCAAACGTATTTACATAATTCCCAGCCTAATTAACATAAATAGCCGGATGATCTTTATCAAAATTATCGATGTTGTATGACACAATATACCAATTTATAACAATCGATGTTGAAATACAGGTAAGTGCTCAAATTTAGTCATTGTCGAAAATATGTGCGAAAATTGACTAATAAAAAATCAATTTACGGAAAATTACTAAGTTGTGACTAAATTTATCGGGGTTGGGTTTTAGTGCTTACATGTATGCGTATATAAAATTGATAGCCAGTGTAGTAGAATCATGCATTTCGAATATGCTGATGCCGGGGCCCTGATTGCAAAGTATCTGAAGCCAGTGCTTGGAACAAACAAAAAAACAATATAATTTAAGAGTTTCGGATTCGACTTTTAGTTGATTTAGCAAACGATACGAGTTATGCATATTATAAATGCATACACATGTGTTTACATTCAAATTTTCATATCTATTGAAATGGATATGTCCGCTTTATATAAGAAATGTATGCAAATTAACGGTTTTACCATGTCGTCGAACCGTACTCAATCCTATTCATACCGATTTCGTGCATAATAAAATTAAATGTAGTCAATGTTTTCTCTAATTTCTCAAAGCAAGTTTTTGCAACAATATTTTAATCGCGCTTTGACCTCATTCTTTGTGGAATCCATTGCCATAAGGGTGAGAGAAGAACTGTGTGGATTTAAGTGTCTTGCCTAAGGACACCACTAACGTGGTTCAGACAGGGATCAAGCTTACAACCTCTCTGTTGCAAGGCGAACACCATGTCTATTACGGCATGGCTGTGCCACAAATGCTGGTTATTGCAAAAATGGTAAAAAGAAAAAAAAGAAAATTGGATCGATTTTTCTGCTTTTATAAAAACCCTGGTTTATAAAATGTATTTTTACCTTTACGAACAACTCACTATCAGCCTTATTTAGCTTGTCATTGTGAGATTATTGTAAAAACGATATCGTTGGGTGTATTAATAAATTTATGTGTGCTTGTTTAGAAGCAATTCCAATACGGGGGACACTTAATGGTTACAAATCGCTATGTGACATCAAAGCCAGGAAATTTGTATTGAAAAAATATGCTACATAACAAATGATCTGTTGCTGATGTTGCCATGGAAACCACAATGTGGCAAAACTGACTGTCCAGTAATACCAATTATTGGCACACTATTTCCTGTCTGCTACTGGTGAGAGGTTTTACATAGCAAGTTGTATACCATGTGCTATGTGGAGGTTTTAACACTTTAACACGGCTGTCCGATTAACGCAGTGGTTAACACGCTCGCTTCTCACCAATGCAACCCTGGTTCGATCCTCGGACCGGGAAGTTACCATGATATGATTTGAAATCCCCAATTTCTAAAATGTTCAAAAATAACTCCGTCGGAATACTGCATCTTTGATTTGACTCTCCCAGAAAAAGAAAAAAACAGGAATAAAAAACTATTTTCTAATACATTCCACGGAAAGACAAATATTTCACGCTATACGTCGTAATGCATGAAATGTATATTATTGTTTTCACCCTTTATTGTTTATACCTGTTATTGTTTACACCTGTTATTGTTTATACCTGTTATTGTTTACACCTGTTATTGTTTATACCTGTTATTGTTTATACCTGTTATTGTTTATACCTGTTATTGTTTACACCTGTTATTGTTTACACATGTTATTGTTTACACCTGTTATAGTTTACACCTGTTATTGTTTACACCTGTTATTGTTTATGTCTGTTATTGTTTACACATGTTATTGTTTATGTCTGTTATTGTTTACACCTGTTATTGTTTACACATGTTATTGTTTACACCTGTTATAGTTTACACCTGTTATTGTTTACACCTGTTATTGTTTATGTCTGTTATTGTTTACACATGTTATTGTTTATACATGTTATTGTTTACACATGTTATTGTTTACACCTGTTATAGTTTACACATGTTATTGTTTATGCATGTTATTGTTTATGTCTGTTATTGTTTACACCTGTTATTGTTTACACCTGTTATTGTTTACACCTGTTATAGTTTACACCTGTTATTGTTTACACCTGTTATTGTTTATGCCTGTTATTGTTTACACATGTTATTGTTTATGTCTGTTATTGTTTACACCTGTTATTGTTTATGCCTGTTATTGTTTACACCTGTTATTGTTTACACCTGTTATTGTTTATGTCTGTTATTGTGTACACATGTTATTGTTTACACATGTTATTGTTTACACCTGTTATTGTTTACACCTGTTATTGTTTACACCTGTTATTGTTTACATCTGTTATTGTTTATGTCTGTTATTGTTTATACCTGTTATTGTTTATACCTGTCATTGTTTATTATTGTTTATGTCTGTTATTGTTTACAGCTGTTATTGTTTATACATGTTATTGTTTACACCTGTTATTGTTTACACCTGTTATTGTTTACACATGTTATTGTTTACACCTGTTATAGTTTACACCTGTTATTGTTTACACCTGTTATTGTTTATGTCTGTTATTGTTTACACATGTTATTGTTTATACATGTTATTGTTTACACATGTTATTGTTTACACCTGTTATAGTTTACACATGTTATTGTTTATGCATGTTATTGTTTATGTCTGTTATTGTTTACACCTGTTATTGTTTACACCTGTTATTGTTTACACCTGTTATAGTTTACACCTGTTATTGTTTACACCTGTTATTGTTTATGCCTGTTATTGTTTACACATGTTATTGTTTATGTCTGTTATTGTTTACACCTGTTATTGTTTATGCCTGTTATTGTTTACACCTGTTATTGTTTACACCTGTTATTGTTTATGTCTGTTATTGTGTACACATGTTATTGTTTACACCTGTTATTGTTTACACCTGTTATTGTTTACACCTGTTATTGTTTACACCTGTTATTGTTTACACCTGTTATTGTTTACACCTGTTATTGTTTACACCTGTTATTGTTTATGTCTGTTATTGTTTATACCTGTTATTGTTTATACCTGTCATTGTTTATTATTGTTTATGTCTGTTATTGTTTATACCTGTTATTGTTTATACCTGTTATTGTTTACACCTGTTATTGTTTACACCTGTTATTGTTTACACCTGTTATTGTTTACACCTGTTATTGTTTACACCTGTTATCATTGACGCCTGTTATTGTTTACACATGTTATCGTTTACGCTGTTTATTTTTTATTACAGCATTGTAAGAACAGTCCCAGATCAAGTATTGTGATAGAGTTGTTTACACCTGTCGTTCAGAGGATACTGAAACACAATATGGTAAGTCTTGTACCGTATTTATCCCACAATGAGTACATACTGAAACACAATATGGTAAGTCTTGTACCGTATTTATCCCACAATGAGTACATACTGAAACACAATATGGTAAGTCTGGTACCGTATTTATCCACCAATGAGTACATACTGAAACACAATATGGTAAGTCTGGTACCGTATTTACCCACCAATGAGTACATACTGAAACACAATATGGTAAGTCTGGTACCGTATTTACCCACCAATGAGTACATACTGAAACACAATATGGTAAGTCTAGTACCGTATTTATCCACCAATGAGTACATACTGAAACACAATATGGTAAGTCTAGTACCGTATTTATCCACCAATGAGTACATACTGAAACACAATATGGTAAGTCTAGTACCGTATTTATCCACCAATGAGTACATACTGAAACACAATATGGTAAGTCTAGTACCGTATTTATCCACCAATGAGTACATACTGAAACACAATATGGTAAGTCTAGTACCGTATTTACCCACCAATGAGTACATACTGAAACACAATATGGTAAGTCTGGTACCGTATTTACCCACCAATGAGTACATACTGAAACACAATATGGTAAGTCTGGTACCGTATTTACCCACCAATGAGTACATACTGAAACACAATATGGTAAGTCTTGTACTGTATTTACCCACCAATGAGTACATACTGAAACACAATATGGTAAGTCGGGTGGTTACGGTCGTTGACTTCAAATCACTTGCCCCTCCGCTGTATGTTCGAATCCCACTGGATGTGTCGAATTCTTTCATGTGAGGAAGCTATCCAGGTGGTTCTACCCAGGTGCCCGTCCATGCCTGAAATACTGCTCGGGAGGGTCTTCCTCCACCATTAATAGCTGGAGAGTGACCGTCTGACCTAAGCTGTTTTTGTGACACTAAGCACGAAAAACAAACAAACAAAACCTGCGGTGACTAACAGATCCCAGCATATGCCATAAAACAGTTACTCAGATGGTGCAAAAGGGAAATATCAACAAGAAAGTTACAGCATATTTGATATTCAGTGGTTACTTATTGAATACCTGTCAACACAAGAGTTTCAAATTTGCAGCAGTTCTCCAAAAATATCGATATATGGTGGGAAATAAAAATCCTTCTCTGCTATTATGGAAATTCTCCTTCTGTGTAAAGTTACAACATTTGTAATATAATGTATAAAGCTAGCAGTGGATCCTTGTCATTTGTAATATAATGTATAAAGCTAGCAGTGGATCCTTGTCATTTGTAATATAATGTATAATGCTGGCAGTGGATTCTTGTCATTTGTAATATAATGTATAAAGCTGGCAGTGGATCCTTGTCATTTGTAATATAATGTATAAAGCTGGCAGTGGATCCTTGTCATTTGTAATATAATGTATAAAGCTAGCAGTGGATCCTTGTCATTACAAATTTGTAATATAATGTATAAAGCTAGCAGTGGATCCTTGTCATTTGTAATATAATGTATAAAGCTGGCAGTGGATCCTTGTCATTTGTAATATAATGTATAACGCTAGCAGTGGATCCTTGTCATTTGTAATATAATGTATAAAGCTGGCAGTGGATCCTTGTCATTTTTGTAATATAATGTATAAAGCTAGCAGTGGATCCTTGTCATTTGTAATATAATGTATAAAGCTAGCAGTGGATCCTTGTCATTTGTAATATAATGTATAAAGCTAGCAGTGGATCCTTGTCATTTGTAATATAATGTATAAAGCTAGCAGTGGATCCTTGTCATTTGTAATATAATGTATAAAGCTAGCAGTGGATCCTTGTCATTTGTAATATAATGTATAAAGCTGGCAGTGGATCCTTGTCATTTGTAATATAATGTATAAAGCTAGCAGTGGATCCTTGTCATTACAACATTTGTAATATAATGTATAAAGCTAGCAGTGGATCCTTGTCATTTGTAATATAATGTATAAAGCTTGCAGTGGATCCTTGTCATTTGTAATATAATGTATAACGCTGGCAGTGGATCCTTGTCATTTGTAATATAATGTATAACGCTGGCAGTGGATCCTTGTCATTTGTAATATAATGTATAACGCTGGCAGTGGATCCTTGTCATTTGTAATATAATGTATAAAGCTGGCAGTGGATCCTTGTCATTTGTAATATAATGTATAACGCTTGCAGTGGATCCTTGTCATTTGTAATATAATGTATAAAGCTGGCAGTGGATCCTTGTCATTTGTAATATAATGTATAAAGCTAGCAGTGGATCCTTGTCATTTGTAATATAATGTATAAAGCTTGCAGTGGATCCTTGTCATTTGTAATATAATGTATAAAGCTGGTTGTGGATCCTTGTCATTTGTAATATAATGTATAACGCTAGCAGTGGATCCTTGTCATTTGTAATATAATGTATAAAGCTAGCAGTGGATCCTTGTCATTTGTAATATAATGTATAAAGCTTGCAGTGGATCCTTGTCATTTGTAATATAATGTATAAAGCTGGTTGTGGATCCTTGTCATTTGTAATATAATGTATAACGCTAGCAGTGGATCCTTGTCATTTGTAATATAATGTATAAAGCTGGCAGTGGATCCTTGTCATTTGTAATATAATGTATAAAGCTGGTCGTGGATCCTTGTCATTTGTAATATAATGTATAAAGCTGGCAGTGGATCCTTGTCATTTGTAATATAATGTATAACGCTGGCAGTGGATCCTTGTCATTTGTAATATAATGTATAAAGCTGGCAGTGGATCCTTGTCATTTGTAATATAATGTATAAAGCTGGCAGTGGATCCTTGTCATTTGTAATATAATGTATAAAGCTTGCAGTGGATCCTTGTCATTTGTAATATAATGTATAAAGCTTGCAGTGGATCCTTGTCATTTGTAATATAATGTATAAAGCTAGCAGTGCATCCTAGTCATTATAGGGTTCACTCATTCTGAATTTTTGTCTGTTGCCAATTGGAAAAAACTGGAGTCAACTAAGAGCCATATATTTGAAGCCACGTATTTGACAAAAGTTGCACAAAATTTAGCGCCTAGTATTTGTCTTTTTGTCGCAATTGGCGACCGACAGCTGGAACCCTGATTACCTGACAAAACAACACATGAAGCGAGCTGTGAGAGCTAAACAATTTAAAGACATTCATAGTAAATATTGTTGCTCAAAAAGTATCAAACAATACATGATCATACACTATTCCATTTGCTCACACAGAACAGTTCAAACACCTGGAAGATTGTATAGTGCATGCAGACAGTATAGGGCTTCAGGTCAGCCCTGCCACAGCGTGATTAAGTCGCTCACTCCCGTAGCATCTATACCAGTAATTGTCCGGTTAACCCTTTTGGCGCCAAATAAATATACGCATTTTGCTCTCAGCGCCGAATAATTTTACCAATTCAGTTTGACAGATCGTGACAAGCCCTATGACTGTAAGAGCATTTACAAACGAAAGTAAATATATTTATAGATATAAGTTTTCATATTTCGACACAATATGCATGCATAAACAAAATATTCTCACTGAAAACGTAGATTCATTGCGAAAAACCTGAATCCAAACATGATTCATCCATTACGGAGACTTGTGGCATGGCATAAGGGAAGTTCAGCCTTGGTCTATATTTAGTCTCATTTTGCAGCAATGTTACTATTAACACTCGCGAAACCCTGTAAAAAGCTTTGATGGGAAGCCAGAGTTTCTCGTGTTAAACATAAACTTGTATACACTAAATTAAGTCCGGTATGAAAGCATATGCGTTGTCGACAAAAGTCGCCTATGGCGCTGTAGTGGGATGTCGACGAAAGTTGTCTATGGCGCCGAAAGGGTTCAGTATTTCAACAGATAAAATTTATTTTCAGGATTTTGGAAAGTTTCCACGTATGCGACAGTTCGTACAAGAATACATCCAGGCCCTTAATTGTCAGAATGCAGGCCTTGAAGTTGTGAAAGAGTTTATTAAAAGGTATTATTGTTGTTGCTCTTTACTTAGTTGGTGTATTTTCAACTTAAAGCGACATTACATCACCCAAGAGCAAACAAAATACATATTTTACATATAAATAGCATTGCAACTACAAATTCTTCCTAAATAATTTGATCACTGACTTTCAATTAATAAACAGTGTTTTTTCAGTCTACAAACTAGGATTTCATATAACGGTCAGCCACACCCTGAATTAACACTTCAAATCAAATTACACAAATGTGAGATCTAACGGGAAATCAGTACCATAGATGTTGTTATTCGGGATACAAATGTGGATTACACATGGATGTTGACCCAATTTACATTATTTTGCTATGTGAACAAAGGTCGTGAACGGCAGATATTTGGAAAACAGTTACACCATATAATAGGAAATTACAATGTGTAGAAGAAATTTGCTTTTTCACCGATATAGTGTCGCTTTAAGGGCAACATAATGGACTTGAGTGATGTGTTTAGGTAATGGTGTAACATAATGGACTTGAGTGATGTGTTTAGGTAATGGTGTAACATAATGGACTTGAGTGATGTGTTTAGGTAATGGTGTAACATAATGGACTTGAGTGATGTGTTTAG
Source organism: Archivesica marissinica (assembly GCA_014843695.1). Classification (NCBI taxonomy): domain Eukaryota; kingdom Metazoa; phylum Mollusca; class Bivalvia; order Venerida; family Vesicomyidae; genus Archivesica; species Archivesica marissinica. The sequence continues at coordinate 50,507,829 of CM026395.1, read as the reverse complement.
GTACTGGTGTAACATAATGGACTTGAGTGATGTGTTTAGGTAATGGTGTAACATAATGGACTTGAGTGATGTGTTTAGGTGATAGTGTAACATAATGGACTTGAGTGATGTGTTTAGGTAATGGTGTAACATAATGGACTTGAGTGATGTGTTTAGGTAATGGTGTAACATCCTCAATTCAAGAAAAACCTGATAATGGCAGTGGTCTATATTTCTTGGAATACTGCAGATACAGTGGTCATGCCACTGAACTGGAATAATCCATTACGTTATTCTTGGAATACTGCAGGTACATTGGTCAGTGTAAATGACATTTGAAACTGGAATAACCATTTTTGCAAATGCAGTCTTCAATCAATCAATGCTTAGTCTCACTTTCCACTAAAGTGGGCGCTACAGTTTTACAGCTGACGTTTTTTATCATTTTTACAGCTTGATACATTTTGTTGCCATTGACCTTTCGTCATTACAATTTTACTACATACCATATGTTATCTACATATATTTTTAACTATCTTGTATACAATATACTTAACCCGGCGCGATATAGCCTGAACTGTGATGATGCGCCGTTAAACCAAATACTCACTCACATAACTTGCATACAGTTTCTAGGGGTTGTTTTATGAGCCCCCCTAGCAGGTTATGCTCTCAAGAGTGACATTGAACTTGAAAGTATCAGAAATAATTTATGCATCCAAAAAAAATCCTACATTATAATAATGTCTCAAAATTGTCAAAGATATTGCTTTGAGATTCGGCATACACACATTTGAGGACTAATTCTCTACACTCACAAGTCCCCACCCTACCAGTGACCGTGAACTACACTTACAAGTCCGCACCCTACCAGTGACCATGAACTACACTCACAAGTCCCCACCCTACCAGTGACCGTGAACTACACTCACAAGTCCCCACCCTACCAGTGACCATGAACTACACTTACAATTCCCCACCCTACCGGTGACCATGAACTACACTTACAAGTCCCCACCCTACCAGTGACCATGAACTACACTTACAAGTCCCCAACCTACCAGTGACCGTGAACTACACTTACAAGTCCCCACCTTACCAGTGACCATGAACTACACTTACAAGTCCCCACCCTACCAGTGACCGTGAACTACACTTACAAGTCCCCAACCTACCAATGACAGTGAACTACACTTACAAGTCCCCAACCTACCAGTGACCGTGAACTACACTCACAAGTCCCCACCCTACCAGTGACCGTGAACTACACTTACAAGTCCCCAACCTACCAGTGACCATGAACTACACTTACAAGTCCCCAACCTACCAGTGACCATGAACTACACTTACAAGTCCCCACCCTACCAGTGACCGTGAACTACACTTACAAGTCCCCAACCTACCAGTGACCGTGAACTACACTTACAAGTCCCCAACCTACCAGTGACCATGAACTACACTTACAAGTCCCCACCCTACCAGTGACCATGAACTACACTTACAAGTCCCCAACCTACCAGTGACCATGAACTACACTTACAAGTCCCCAACCTACCAGTGACCATGAACTACACTTACAAGTCCCCACCCTACCAGTGACCGTGAACTACACTTACAAGTCCCCAACCTACCAGTGACCATGAACTACACTTACAAGTCCCCAACCTACCAGTGACCGTGAACTACACTTACAAGTCCCCACCCTACCAGTGACTGTGAACTACACTTACAAGTCCCCAACCTACCAGTGACCATGAACTACACTTACAAGTCCCCAACCTACCAGTGACCGTGAACTACACTTACAAGTCCCCACCCTACCAGTGACTGTGAACTACACTTACAAGTCCCCAACCTACCAGTGACCATGAACTACACTTACAAGTCCCCAACCTACCAGTGACCGTGAACTACACTTACAAGTCCCCACCCTACCAGTGACTGTGAACTACACTTACAAGTCCCCAACCTACCAGTGACCATGAACTACACTTACAAGTCCCCAACCTACCAGTGACCGTGAACTACACTTACAAGTCCCCACCCTACCAGTGACCGTGAACTACACTTACAAGTCCCCAACCTACCAGTGACCATGAACTACACTTACAAGTCCCCAACCTACCAGTGACCGTGAACTACACTTACAAGTCCCCACCCTACCAGTGACCGTGAACTACACTTACAAGTCCCCAACCTACCAGTGACCATGAACTACACTTACAAGTCCCCAACCTACCAGTGACCATGAACTACACTTACAAGTCCCCACCCTACCAGTGACCGTGAACTACACTTACAAGTCCCCAACCTACCAGTGACCATGAACTACACTTACAAGTCCCCAACCTACCAGTGACCATGAACTACACTTACAAGTCCCCACCCTACCAGTGACCATGAACTACACTTACAAGTCCCCAACCTACCAGTGACCATGAACTACACTACAAGTCCCCAACCTACCAGTGACCATGAACTACACTTACAAGTCCCCACCCTACCAGTGACCGTGAACTACACTTACAAGTCCCCAACCTACCAGTGACCATGAACTACACTTACAAGTCCCCAACCTACCAGTGACCGTGAACTACACTTACAAGTCCCCACCCTACCAGTGACTGTGAACTACACTTACAAGTCCCCAACCTACCAGTGACCATGAACTACACTTACAAGTCCCCACCTACCAGTGACCGTGAACTACACTTACAAGTCCCCAACCTACCAGTGACTGTGAACTACACTTACAAGTCCCCAACCTACCAGTGACCGTGAACTACACTTACAAGTCCCCAACCTACCAGTGACCGTGAACTACACTTACAAGTCCCCAACCTACCAGTGACCATGAACTACACTTACAAGTCCCCACCCTACCAGTGACCATGAACTACACTTACAAGTCCCCAACCTACCAGTGACCATGAACTACACTTACAAGTCCCCAACCTACCAGTGACCATGAACTACACTTACAAGTCCCCACCCTACCAGTGACCATGAACTACACTTACAAGTCCCCAACCTACCAGTGACCATGAACTACACTTACAAGTCCCCAACCTACCAGTGACCATGAACTACACTTACAAGTCCCCAACCTACCAGTGACCATGAACTACACTTACAAGTCCCCACCCTACCAGTGACCATGAACTACACTTACAAGTCCCCAACCTACCAGTGACCATGAACTACACTTACAAGTCCCCACCCTACCAGTGACCGTGAACTACACTTACAAGTCCCCAACCTACCAGTGACCATGAACTACACTTACAAGTCCCCAACCTACCAGTGACCGTGAACTACACTTACAAGTCCCCAACCTACCAGTGACCGTGAACTACACTTACAAGTCCCCAACCTACCAGTGACCATGAACTACACTTACAAGTCCCCAACCTACCAGTGACCGTGAACTACACTTACAAGTCCCCAACCTACCAGTGACCATGAACTACACTTACAAGTGTCCCAACCTACCAGTGACCATGAACTACACTTACAAGTCCCCAACCTACTAGTGACTGTGAACTACACTTACAAGTCCCCACCCTACCAGTGACCGTGAACTACACTTACAAGTCCCCAACCTACCAGTGACCGTGAACTTCAATTTCGGCCAACATGTAATCCAATTATTTATGGGAAGGGCTTAATGTAATGTTGCTAGAACTTGTTTCCCAACCCATTTGCTTGTGTTATGTTGTATTATTATTGTGTAACTATGTACCATGTATATATATACATGTATAGGCAATACAATATGGTTAAATCAATTATTTATGTGTAAAATCCCCTCCAACATCATTTCTCAAAAACTGTCAAATGGTATGCTAAAATGCTATTGACAAGTTCTGTTTACAGACAGCTATGAAAGTACCTGTATATGCTTGTGTTTCATCCTTTGAATTATTTCAATATACGGTTGGGGGTTGGTCGTCTTATAGTCGAGATCGTCTTATAGGCAAGTAAATATTGTATATATATTGTAGCAAACGGAATTAGCATTATCAATGTGCTTATCGGGGCTTCTAAAATGTTCAAAACCAAATCGTCCAGGCTGAAATCGACTGTCAAGACCCCCCTACCAATCTGCTTTATATGATGCACGTCATCCCAGACAGGGGTGCTAGGACAGTCTAGACTATACCCAGGGCTAAATACAAATAGGATAGCCCAAGGTCCCTCAAAATACAAGTCGGCTGTCTCTCCTTAAATCTGAAAAGCCTAAAACACCCCAAGCCTATTTACATGGTTCATTCTAGGTCAGACTGTTTGGGAGAAGTGAGAAAGCGTGCGCGTACTTAAATGGTTTTATTTAATAAATTTCAACAAAATATGGTTAAAATGCACAGTATGACCATTAAATACAACATTTGAATAGAAGCAGTGCTTTATAATGGGCCAGTGTACATGTATCTTACTGGCCAATATTTTGTTTGAAAATTATAAAAAATAATTTAGCCCCCAGACGGCAAACATCGCCCTCTAAAATCGCCCGTATTTAAAAATAAAAAATTCTGTGTTTGTCACTTGTATACAGCTTTGACTAACTAATTAATAATCCCTTCATTGGCCATTGTTTACATCCCATTATAGCCGCTGTAACACCACCCCAATATAGCCAATCAGTGAGTCTCTGATCAATCAGTGAGTCTCTGATCAATCAGTGAGTCTCTGCTCAATCAGTGAGTCTCTGATCAATCAGTGAGTGTCTGATCAATCAGTGAGTCTCTGCTCAATCAGTGAGTCTCTGATCAATCAGTGAGTCTCTGATCAATCAGTGAGTATCTGATCAATCAGTGAGTCTCTGATCAATCAATGAGTCTCTGATCAATCAGTGAGTCTCTGATCAATCAGTGAGTCTCTGATCAATCAGTGAGTCTCTGCACAATCAGTGAGTCTCTGCTCAATCAGTGAGTCTCTGATCAATCAGTGAGTCTCTGTTTGGCTGGATCATTAAAGATATATTACTGTTAAAAACAAAAGGAAATTACATTGTATGCGAGTGTCCCATTTTTTATGCCAGCAATATTAATTAAACATGGTAAAAGTGATGTACGCACATTATTTTCATTGTCATGATATCTTACAGAGAAACGGAGTTAGGAAGAGGTCTAATGAAAAAGACTGTTCTCGTCAAAATAAAAGATTATATATTTTCTAGGGATGGCAACGAATATTCGAATATTCGCTCGAATGTCCGAATATTCTGAAACAAATATTATATTGTCCTCAAAAATGCCACCCGCTCAGTCACACGTTTGGAAATGCTTGAATCGCTCTGAGAATAAGAAAACTGCTAAGTGTAATCTATGCAACTTGGATTTAAGATATTTGGGTACAATATCAATCTGAATAATCATTTGAAGAAGATGACATTTACGCATAAAACAGAAATTAGGTTAGTATGGCAATATTTATAAGAGTTTGAGTGATTTTGAGATTTTTATAGAATTCTATCGACTATTCGAATATTCGAATACCTTCCCGACCGAATATTTGAATAGTATAATCGCAATTCGTTACCATCCCTAATATTTTCCAACAATGTTCAAGTACAAATGTTAAAATGGATGGATTTCATTACATCAAACCTTGTGTAGTATAGATTTAGAACCGAATACAATTATATGATAGCAACATTTATAGAAGTTGTGACAATCTGTTTGAACAGGTTGTAAAACAATAAATAAATTGCCTATTAAATACATAGTAAAAAGTAAAAAAGTCTGTTCAGTTATATTTCCAATCTTTCATTTGTTCTGATACCACATTCACTGTGAAGAGGTACTCAAATCAACCTGGAACACAGCAAATATATCCCAAATTTAATGGTTTGGATAGCCAGTGCTCACCTGTGAATAACGTCACTGTGTTTACACACTGTATTCCTCCGCCAAATAATACAGTATACCAACCTTCAGTTTGCAATGATCTGAATTCTTTATACCACATCAACTAGTCTATTTCTGGACAAAGCGTGGTACAATCTTTAACATGTTTAATTAGCGGCATCATAAGATAGGGTTATTATTGTTATTACCTGGGAATATTCGTGTAATTGAGTAGATAGAATTTCTACCTAGTACAACAGAGGAGGTTTTTCTTTATAATTGTTTTTCTTTGATGTTGGGAATAAAACAGACACCTATTTTCTGATGAAAAGTGACACAAACAATGAAGCTAAATAATCTACTAGCTTCCGATTTAATCCATTTGTTCTTGTATATTAATGTTGCAACATGATGTAAATATTGATAAAATAAAATATGTTTAAACTAAACAATGAATTACCCAGTAAAAATAATGTTTACAGTCAAACCTGTCTTAATTAAGTCGTGTCATGCATGTGGCTATCTATAGTTAATTAAGTCGTGTCATGCATGTGGCTATCTATAGTTAATTAAGTCATGTCATGCATGTGGCTATCTATAGTTAATTAAGTCATGTCATGCATGTGGCTATCTATAGTTAATTAAGTCATGTCATGCATGTGGCTATCTATAGTTAATTAAGTCGTGTCATGCATGTGGCTATCTATAGTTAATTAAGTCATGTCATGCATGTGGCTATCTATAGTTAATTAAGTCATGTCATGCATGTGGCTATCTATAGTTAATTAAGTCATGTCATGCATGTGGCTATCTATAGTTAATTAAGTCATATCATGCATGTGGCTATCTATAGTTAATTAAGTCGTGTCATGCATGTGGCTATCTATAGTTAATTAAGTCATGTCATGCATGTGGCTATCTATAGTTAATTAAGTCATATCATGCATGTGGCTATCTATAGTTAATTAAGTCGTGTCATGCATGTGGCTATCTATAGTTAATTAAGTCATGTCATGCATGTGGCTATCTATAGTTAATTAAGTCATGTCATGCATGTGGCTATCTATAGTTAATTAAGTCATATCATGCATGTGGCTATCTATAGTTAATTAAGTCGTGTCATGCATGTGGCTATCTATAGTTAATTAAGTCATGTCATGCATGTGGCTATCTATAGTTAATTAAGTCGTATCATGCATGTGGCTATCTATAGTTAATTAAGTCATGTCATGCATGTGGCTATCTATAGTTAATTAAGTCATGTCATGCATGTGGCTATCTATAGTTAATTAAGTCTTGTCATACATGTTGCTATCTATAGTTAATTAAGTCATGTCATGCATGTGGCTATCTATAGTTAATCAAGTCGTGTCATGCATGTGGCTATCTATAGTTAATCAAGTCGTGTCATGCATGTGGCTATCTATAGTTACATGTAGTTTGCAGCTGCAACGAAATAAGACAAACATACCACATCTTAGAATGAACTTTAGAATAAAGAATGACACTGGATTTCCATGGAAACAGGATTTACCATTTGTCAACATAGTTCTTTTCTCCATTTACTTCCTTGTGTGGGTTCTTTTCTGTTATCAGAATAATGGGTGAGACAGTCTTATCGAATACAATTATACGAGTAGTCTATTGTGGTATTAATGTCTATTTCTGATAGAATAGTATTATTGTTTCAAATTAAAATGAAGCAATCTGAAGGGAGTTGGTAATATATTGTTTCATTTAAAGAGAATACTCTTAGAGAAACTCGTATATTTTATTTTTTCAAATTAAATGGGGGAAAAAACAGAACGCCTTCATATCTGTAAATAGTGCGTTCACTAGACTTTGAAAGTCAAGAGTCAATGACCCTTCAGGTCAAAATCTCAAAGAGTCAAACTGGATTTTTCAAGAGTTAATATGCATGTTTGTACTTTCCATACAGATAACATTTTCCCGAACATATAATAACCTCTGGGTGCAACCAGTAATTTTGTTATCAGAATTAGAGATAACATTGACTAGCTTGCTGAGCTTTGCATCTGGGTTTAGAACCGTACTAGTATTTCAGTTTCATGTTACGTTGTGGCATCCGTTGTCCAGTGGTAAATGTAGAGCATCGGATTTGGAATAGAACGGTCCGGGTTTGATATTCGGTCAGGCCACATGGGTACCGCAGATACATTGCTTAGTACTGGTTAGCCACTCAGATCGGCTAAGCCTGCCCAGGAAAACATGTCTAGGTACCAGCAAGTGGTTTGACATAAATGGATCATACATACATACAACTTGTATAGTTCTACATTGTATCCCAGTTGCAAAGGTCACCAAATGATCAGTTGATTTCAACATGAGCCTTCTGGGATCTTGCACCCAGATTAGCCTTGACAAACCAATAGAAATGTCAATTATACAAAATGCAAATGTTTTTAGTTGATCTGCATTTAATTTGATTTTTCATGAAATTGGTACGAAACGGATCGAGTACGGTTCCACGACATTGTAAGACATGAATTTCTTAAATAAAGCGGACATATTCATTTCAATATCTATGAATCTTTAAATTTAAATACATTTTTATGCATATATAATAATGTATAATTAGTATCATTTGCGAAATCAAATAAAATTCCGCGTTATTATGGCGAGTGAAAGAGATCAGCTGTTCCCAAACTGGGACGAATCTGAAAATGTACATTCATAATGTAAAATAACGAGGAGAACACTCGGAATTACTATGAAAGGAAGTGATTTTCATAAAATATATTAGGTTACGAATTGAAATAAATCAGTAATGTTTTGGCTGCTAGGCAGTTTATCCATCACTGGTGTCGTATAATTTGCAATAGCCCCGGCATCAGCATCTTCAAAATGGACGTGCTTAGATTTACGACTGGAGTCACCGATTTCAAAACAAAATGTGGGTAGCTTATTGTTTGTTCCGGAAAATGATTTTGGTATAATCATATAATTGTCGTAATTGTCGTATAGTCGTATAATTTGCGATAGCCCCGGCATCAGCATCTTCAAAATGGACGTGCTTAGATTTACGACTGGAGTCACCGATTTCAAAACAAAATGTGGGTAGCTTATTGTTTGTTCCAGAAAATGATTGTGGTATAATCGTATAATTGTCGTAATTGTCGTATAGTCGTATAATTTGCAATAGCCAGATCTTCAAAATGGACGTGCTTAGATTTACGACTGGAGTCACCGATTTCAAAACAAAATGTGGGTAGCTTATTGTTTGTTCCGGAAAATGATTTTGGTATAATCGTATAATTGTCGTATATTGTCGTAATTGTCGTATGGTCGTATAATTTGCAATAGCCCCGGCATCAGCATCTTCAAAATGGACGTGCTTAGATTTACGACTGGAGTCACCGATTTCAAAACAAAATGTGGGTAGCTTATTGTTTGTTCCGGAAAATGATTTTGGTATAATCGTATAATTGTCGTATATTGTCGTAATTGTCGTATGGTCGTATAATTTGCAATAGCCCCGGCATCAGCATCTTCAAAATGGACGTGCTTAGATTTACGACTGGAGTCACCGATTTCAAAACAAAATGTGGGTAGCTTATTGTTTGTTCCGGAAAATGATTTTGGTATAATCATATAATTGTCGTAATTGTCGTATAGTCGTATAATTTGCGATAGCCCCGGCATCAGCATCTTCAAAATGGACGTGCTTAGATTTACGACTGGAGTCACCGATTTCAAAACAAAATGTGGGTAGCTTATTGTTTGTTCCGGAAAATGATTGTGGTATAATCGTATAATTGTCGTAATTGTCGTATAGTCGTATAATTTGCAATAGCCCCGGCATCAGCATCTTCAAAATGGACGTGCTTAGATTTACGACTGGAGTCACCGATTTCAAAACAAAATGTGGGTAGCTTATTGTTTGTTCCGGAAAATGATTTTGGTATAATCGTATAATTGTCGTATATTGTCGTAATTGTCGTATGGTCGTATAATTTGCAATAGCCCCGGCATCAGCATCTTCAAAATGGACGTGCTTAGATTTACGACTGGAGTCACCGATTTCAAAACAAAATGTGGGTAGCTTATTGTTTGTTCCGGAAAATGATTTTGGTATAATCGTATAATTGTCGTATATTGTCGTAATTGTCGTATAGTCGTATAATTTGCAATAGCCCCGGCATCAGCATCTTCAAAATGGACGTGCTTAGATTTACGACTGGAGTCACCGATTTCAAAACAAAATGCGGGTAGCTTATTGTTTGTTCCGGAAAATGATATTGGTATCAACAATAAGATAAAAGCATGACCGTTTAATAAATATTCGTTAAATCAGCAGAAAAGTAGTGTTTTTCCTGTAAATTTGTCTTCAACTTTACGGGAATATATCTTGGCTAATGGTTGTTGTATGCACATTTTACAGACATCTTCGTTCATTTGCCGAAGCCGTAGTCACAGTGTATATTTTTAGATGCTTGACCGCTCATCGTCCCGGGTCAAAGTTGACCGTAGTACGCATTTTCACCAAGAGTCGAACAAACGTCTTTAGTGATTTTCATGCGTCAAAATCTGGGAGCTAGCGTTAAATGAACGCTGTGTAATGAATTTGTATTTCAACTTGTATATCAACTTGTGTATATCAAATTGTATATCAAATTGTAAAATTGTATATCAAATTGTATATATCAACTTGTGTATATCAACTTGTGTATATCAACTTGAACTTGTGTATATCAACTTGTGTATATCAACTTGTGATATCAACTTGTATTTCAACTTGTATTTCAACTTGTTTCAAATTAAATGAAGCAATCTTAAAGGAACTCATTCTTGTTAAATGAAATAATCTCAAAGTTTTTTTTTTTGTTTTTTTGTTTGCAATCAATATATCATGTTTCAAATGAAATTGAACACTCTTACAGGACCTCATATAGTATATTGTTTCAATTTAAATGAAACAATCTCAAAGGGATATTATATGGTTTCAAATTAAATCGTACTATCTTAAAGATACTCGTATATTGTATTGTTTCAACATTCTTAAAGGAACTTGTTCAACTTAAATGATACAATCTGAAAGTAACTTGTTCAACTTAAATGTAACAATCTTAAAGGAACTTGTTCAACTTAAATGGAACATTCTTAAAGGAACCTGTTCAACTTAAATGATACAATCTTAAAGGAACTTGTTCAACTTAAATGATACAATCTTAAAGGAACCTGTTCAACTTAAATGATACAATCTTAAAAGAACTTGTTCAACTTAAATAATACAATCTTAAAGGAACTTGTTCAACTTAAATGGAACATTCTTAACCCTTTCGCCGCCATAGGAGACTTTCGTCGACAGCCTGGCAGAGCGCCATAGGCGACTTACCTCGACAATTGAGTGGTGTATAACCTTACGAGTGATTTTTACGTCGTATATATTCCATACACCGCCGGATGTACAATATATTATCAGAAAGAGGCTATGAAAACATTTTCGCTTTTATTTGGTGAAAAAAATTGAAATATTGACAAAATAAGCTTGGTTAGAAGTGTGGAAAGATAATAAACATTTTGCATCAATCCAAAATGGCTTCCTTGAGAAAGAGGGGTCGATATACATGCCGAGAAGTACTGGATATGATAGTAAATGATAGCGACAGTGAAGGACCAGCAATGGAAAGTGACTCGGAAATATCACAAACTAGTTCTGGCGCCAATGATTTACCTTCTGGACGTTCATCTTCTTCAATGAGCGATATATCAGGTGTGTTTTTTTGTCATTTTCAAAACGAAAGTAGATTTTATTTTCTGAACGAAAATAGATTGTAGATGATTCTCCATATTATTATATTATCTACAGCAGATTAGACTCCCGGACTCGTTAGTCCGTTTTATGTTGCTGCTAATTATAAAAAATAACTTTTATCTTCAAACACAACAACAACAAAAAGTAGTATATCGTTTTCACTGCATCTCGATCTCACTGCATCTCGATCTTTTGATGTTCAATAATCAACATAATTGATGGGTCATGTTACTAAAACAGAAATAGTATGTACTGCATGCATACTACATGTATAAGTGAAAGTTATTCTGATATATTCATTATATATATTTCAGATTCTGACGATGAGATACCTCTTCCAATAGCCGTCCAGCCAGCTCGCGGTCGAGGTGCGCAACGTCGTGGAAGGCAACCGAGACGTGTTCATGCACAAGGGCGTGGACGAGCACGTGGACGTCGGTTACATGATCGTGGTGCTGGCGATGCAGATCCTATTCATCATCGAGCTGTATCTGTAAATGGTGTGGATTTTGAATGGGGCACGTATGATTGGGAGGACCCTTATGTAAGCGATTGGCTACCAGCATTCTCTGGGACACGAGGCGTCCTTGTTGATACAACAGACTTTAATCCTGTTCAATATTTCAAATTATTCTTTCCGGAGGAAGCATTTGAACTAATTAGCAATGAAACAAATAGATATGCAGAACAGTTTTTTGATAAACCTCAGGAGTTGCCAACATCATCTCGCTTCCATAAATGGCTGGACACAGATGTCGAGGAAATACAGGCTTACATAGCGCTACAAATATGTATGGGCATGTGCCAGAAAAATGATCTTGAGGAGTACTGGTCTAAGTTCTGGCTTACAACAACACCATTCGGGGAGATCATGTCAAGGAATCGTTATGAAATTATCACATCATTCCTACATTATGCAAATAATGAAATGGATCGCCCAGTTCGAAATGATGCAGAGTATGACCATCTGTGGAAGATTAGACCGCTTATGCAGATCTGTGAACCACGGTACTTACAAGTGTATGGACCACGATGCGAGTTGTCCATTGATGAAAGTATTGTGAAATTCAAAGGCAGGGTGAGCTTTCGTCAATATCTTCCTGCGAAGCCATATAAATGGGGAATAAAACAATTTGTGTTATGTGAAAGCAAAACAGGGTATGCATTGAGGTTCCTTACGTACACTGGGAAAGGATCACTAGTACCGGAAAATGGATTTACTATTACAGAAAGCATTTGCCTGTCATTGTTAGATGGGTTTGAAAACCGTGGCCATAAAGTATACACAGACAATTACTATACTTCTCCGTCCCTATATCATGAATTACACAGCAGAAATATTGGAGCCAGTGGCACTGTAAAAGCTGGTCGCAAAGGAATGCCAACAGCCATTCACCCCCACAGACTTGCCCTGATAAAGGGAGATGCCCCTGTATTTATGCGGGCAAACAATATGGTAGCTTGTGCGTGGCACGATACCAAACGTGTCCATTTTTTATCAACAACTGAGACAAACAAAACTATGGATAAAAGAGTTCGGCAAAGGAATGCTGATCATGGATATCGTGAAAAACCAGTAGTTGCCGAGACATATAATCAACACATGGGGGGAGTAGACATTTTGGATCAGAAATTGGTAACTTATGCTTACCCTCATAAAAGTTCCAAGTGGTATGCAACAATATACCATAGAATTCGGGAAGTCGCGTTGGTCAATGGATACATTTTGTATTGTCAAGATGCTGGAGATGAGGCGGTATCTCCAAAGGTATTTCGGGAGAGTGTGGTGTCCGGACTTCTGGAAAACTTTCAAAGGAGAATATCACGTAAGGGTAGACCATCGGTAGATAAACCTAACCGACTTACAGAGTCACATTTCATTGGGCAGTATGAGGACATAAAATATAAACCCGACTGTGTTGTTTGCAGCTCCAGAACAAAACCAGGATGGAAGAGGAAGCAAACAAATTACAAATGCAAACAGTGTAACTTGCCAATGTGTTTCCTGCCATGCCATGAAATATTTCATACCAAGAAGAACTACCACCAAGAAGCAGCAAGAGTAATATATGATATGTGAACACAGTAGGCAGATTGCCGGAAGTGTATATACAATGTACGAACAGTGAAACACTAGTGAACGTTACATTGTAATAATACACTCATAAACAAGTGTTTGTGGGAAATGTTCATGTTGTGTGTTATTTTTATAATTATAAAGGTGCATTTAGGCAGACAGATAATTATTATATTGTATGTTATGTATGAATAAATCGCTATTTGATTTTTTTCAAGAAATTCAGCACAAAATTTGGTTTTGACCATATGTAGGCAGTCATAAAATAGACATATTAAATGTTATAGAAGTATTTTTATGTTGTATTGATGTGGTAGTGTTAATCCTCTCTGTATTCCAAATTTGAAGAAGTTATCTCAAATAATAAACAAGTTATGACAATTCCAATCAAGCATCAGTTATTTTCTTGTAGACTGCTAAATATATTTGGCGCTGGCAGGAACTTTTCACTATATATTTGGCGGCGAAAGGGTTAAAGGAACCTGTTCAACTTAAATGATACAATCTTAAAGGAACTTGTTCAACTTAAATGTAACAATCTTAAAGGAACTTGTTCAACTTAAATGTAACAATCTTAAGAACTTGTTCAACTTAAATGTAACAATCTTAAAGGAACTTGTTCAACTTAAATGGAACATTCTTAAAGGAACTTGTTCAACTTAAATGTAACAATCTTAAAGGAACTTGTTCAACTTAAATGGAACATTCTTAAAGGAACTTGTTCAACTTAAATGTAACAATCTTAAAGGAACTTGTTCAACTTAAATGGAACAATCTTAAAGGAACTTGTTCAACTTAAATGGAACATTCTTAAAGGAACTTGTTCAAATTAAATGGAACAATCTTATAGGAAATCATATATAGATTTTCACGGTAAACGGACATAATGAATGCTTGGATTTAGAATTACTGCCATACGTAATAAAACACAATAACACTCAGTAGAAAACATATCGATAAAACACTTCAGACAAAGAAAACATATAACAACCACTAAGGTTCCACCATTAAAAACATTTCTCCGGGTTCCGGGATGAACTATACATAAAGAGATAAAGTTACATTCCAAAGTGTAAGAAGTCCAGTAAGGACTGAAGTCAATATTGTCTGTGAATACTGCACACACGGAAGGAGCCTCCGTGGTCGATTGTCTGTGAATACTGCACACGGAAGGAGCCTCCGTGGTCGATTGTCTGTGAATACTGCACACGGAAGGAGCCTCCGTGGTCGATTGTCTGTGAATACTGCACACGGAAGGAGCCTCCGTGGTCGATTGTCTGTGAATACTGCACACGGAAGGAGCCTCCGTGGTCGATTGTCTGTGAATACTGCACACGGAAGGAGCCTCCGTGGTCGATTGTCTGTGAATACTGCACACGGAAGGAGCCTCCGTGGTCGATTGTCTGTGAATACTGCACACGGAAGGAGCCTCCGTGGTCGATTGATTACAATCGCTTGCCCTCACCGCTGTAGGAATGACTCCACTTGGGCTGTCAGATTCTTTCAAGTGAGGAAGCTATTTAGTTTAACCCTTTCCTTCATGGAAGCACCTCTTGACACCATTACAACATACATGACATGTAGCCAAACCAATGTTCATAATAAAGGCCAGAATCTCATGTAGTCCCAGTAATATCTATGGAGCTTGGATAGATATGGCGACTACTTATCCACTGCATGATAGCTAAATGGCCGTCGTTTGTATGGAGATATAATAGTATATTAACCTAAATCTCTATGAAGGAAAGGGTTAAACATATTTTATTGCTTTCAAATAACATACATATACACAGACTGCACAATAAGTGTTCATCAAATGAAATGTAACGAATATTGTACGAGTGAAACTGTTCTAATTTAGAAGTAAATGGGTTGGGTCACAAGTTTTACCAACATTAGTGACGACCCTCCCCTTAAGGAAGCTATCCAGGTGTCAATCTGTGCACGTAATACCGCTCGAAGTGGCATCTCAGATCGTCCTTCTTCAGTAATGTGTGTTTTACGTTTATTTATCGTCGCAACCAGTTGCTCCATATGAGCGACTCTTCCTGAAGAGATTAGTCATTTTAGATTTTTGGAGGATAGTGCAATGATACAGACAGAGACCCATTCCAGAGTCTCCTCTGGTTCTTTTACGTGCACGGTGTAAAGCACCGACACGAGACCTCGGTTTAAAGTCCCATCTGAAAGAATGTTAATTTTATTAGGGTCAGACAGGGGATTGAATCTGCGATCCCTGGATTACCAGTCCAGCGTGTTACCACTGGACTACAGATCCGTCTGTATTTCATCAGTAGTTGCTGGAGAGTCACCATATATAAGATCCTACCATACGTACTCGCCTATAAGACAGGATTTATATCACTAGATTATTGTCTCAAAGTGGCTTCCCGTCTTTTATAAGCGAGTGGTAAAATAAATTTTTTTTAAATTGGTTTGCTCCAATGACCATTGAAATACCTCAAAAGGGTGTAATAAGCTGAACTTGTCAATTGTATTTTAGCAAATCAAATTTATGGTTGTACATCAGTGCATTTTTATATGATTTGACATAATTGATGGTGCTTTTACAGTACCATTTGTTTGATCTTTATGTCTGAGTGGTTTCCATTTCTCAACCCGTCTTATACGTGTGTTTGTGCAAAATACCACTGATTTAAGACCAGATTTGGATGGGGGGGTCGTCTTATAGACGAGATCGTCTTATAGGCGAGTAAATATTGTATAACAAACGGAGCATTATCAATGTGCTTATCAGGGCTTCTAAAATGTTCAAAACCAAATCGTCCAGGCTGAAATCGACAGTCAAGACCCCCCCCAACATGTCATTCTAATATATTTAGCCCATAAATTGCGTAAGTAAACCCACTTTGCTTCCTTGCTTTATTTCTCAACAAGTTTGGTATGCTTTGCTGTGATTGAGAAAATTTTCGTAGATGTAACTCCTGCCATTTGCGATATATAGGTTGAGGGTTGAATTCCTGCAATATTGGTCCATTGATAGACACACGCATCAACCATAGGCAGCCGATTGCATAGATACGCCCATGCAGCTCTGACATATATACATGTAAACGGTCAACCCGTACGCTAGTCAACTCGACCCTACGCCTCATCTTAAGCTTAACCTGGCCGCTGTACGTGGCAATTTTCGATTTTACTGAGTGACCCGCACTTGACTGTGTTCAATCAATTTTCTAGAAACAAAACACGGAAATTCCATATCTATGTTTAGACCTGTTGTAATTTTATGAAGCTCTGTAGCTGTTACTTCCCTTATATACATCACGGCTTGAAGTTTATTGACAATTTAGTGCCTCGGGGGGGGGGAACCATCTCTCAGATTAATGTATGGCTTTGGGATTATCAAACAATAGGGGCAATCAACATGGATCAGTCAAGCAGGTCGCATATCGATCTTAGACCGGAAACCAGGTGTGAACAAATGTATACCGTATTTAGCTATGTATAGTGCGCACATTTCTTACTGAAATCCTCATCCATTTTATCTACTGCGCGTTATACACCAGTACAGACATCAGGACATTTTTTTCCGGACCAAAAGTTCGTGAAATTCGACCCGAACGGCCCACAGTCATTCTATAATTTGTTACATTCGACAAACGTTATAAACTAGCTATTAAAACCAGTTGCCGATAGTCTATATAAATAAATGAAATAAATAAGACCACAAAATTAGCATATATTGCGTTTATTTTGGCAAACTTTGAAGAATTTAATTGAAATGAGTAAATACATAAAAAAAAAGGCGATTTGATAACATCACGTGGTTTTATCGTATGTAATATTTCCCGTACTTTTCGCGTACTTCGCCGCATAAAGCGACCAGCATACGTACGATATCATAGAGATAAAGAAACTTTGTAATAATAGTTTATTTGATTTAATATACCGTATGTTTTTGAATACGACATGATTAAAGACACAATGTGTTGGTTATTTTTACGGGAAATATTTACTATGCATTGCATAAAAAAATACTTTTTTGGCTGCAGTATTTCAATTGTTTGTAGCGATAATTAATTTCGACAAACCTTTCACAATGGGTCCCAGTTAATTAGGTAAGCTACACGTGTTGAGAAGTTTGAGTATCTGCTGACATGTTTGAGAACGTGTTGAGATGTTTGAGAACGTGTTGAGAAATTTGAGCAGGTGTGCCTGAGTGCGTTACCGTGAGGTATCTCGAGTGATTAATATAAGTTGTAAAAATCACGGAGCACAATTTTTAGCGATTCTTGAGAAATGTTAAATTTTGACTTGGAAAATTGCGTTTTTCACGTGCGCAGTATACATCGGAACTCAGTTTTTCCTCCGATTTTCGTGCCAAATCGTGGGTGTGCATTATACACGATAGCGCACTATACATAAGCTAAATATGGTACACCTTATAGAGATTATATTTATCAATTTATATTTGTTAGATAAATGTATTTGACCGATTTCTTAGCTTTTTCAACAATTTTCTGGACCTATTTTTTATGACTGTTTGGTTACTACAATTGGTCCGTCAATTTAAATTCGGTCCTGGACCGGGAGACTTGATGTTTTTAGAAGCCCGGGTGCATATTTATCATGTTGCATCACATAATGCATATAGCAGCGTAATTATAATTGCAGAACAGATCCGTGTACATAATAAACCCCAAAGAAACTCGAAATGATCTGGTGCGCGTCAATCTTCTTGTGCGTAATTCCACGTTACTATTGATAGAAACATTGTTCTGATGTTGTTACCTACAATTAAACAAAATGTTGTGTGCGGATGACATATTCTCAGGTTATTGCAATCATGCTAGTCTTTTCCATGCTAGTCAAGTCCATGCTAAGTCAATTCCATGCTAGTCAAGTCCATGCTAGTCAATTCCATGCTAGTCAATTCCATGCTAGTCAATTCCATGCTAAGTCAATTCCATGCTAAGTCAATTCCATGCTAGTCAAGTCCATGCTAAGTCAATTCCATGCTAGTCAATTCCATGCTAGTCAATTCCATGCTAGTCAATTCCATGCTAAGTCAATTCCATGCTAAGTCAATTCCATGCTAGTCAAGTCCATGCTAAGTCAATTCCATGCTAGTCAATTCCATGCTAGTCAATTCCATGCTAAGTCAATTCCATGCTAGTCAATTCCATGCTAGTCAAGTCCATGCTAAGTCAATTCCATGCTAGTCAATTCCATGCTAGTCAAGTCCATGCTAAGTCAATTCCATGCTAGTCAATTCCATGCTAGTCAAGTCCATGCTAAGTCAATTCCATGCTAGTCAATTCCATGCTAGTCAAGACTTGTCAAGTCCATGCTAAGTCAATTCCATGCTAGTCAAGTCCATGCTAAGTCAATTCCATGCTAGTCAATTCCATGCTAGTCAATTCCATGCTAGTCAAGTCCATGCTAAGTCAATTCCATGCTAGTCAAGTCCATGCTAAGTCAATTCCATGCTAGTCAATTCCATGCTAGTCAATTCCATGCTAGTCAAGTCCATGCTAAGTCAATTCCATGCTAGTCAAGTCCATGCTAGTCAATTCCATGCTAGTCAATTCCATGCTAGTCAAGTCCATGCTAAGTCAATTCCATGCTAGTCAATTCCATGCTAGTCAATTCCATGCTAAGTCAATTTCATGCTAGTCAATTCCATGCAGACATATAATTAATAATAGTGGAACATTATTTCTACACGCACATGTCAGGGTAATAACCCTTGTGGGTAATTTCTTGCTTGCTTACAGTGAGATTCTACATTCGATAACTTATTACTCTTTACGAAAACATGATTTATTGACGTAAGCATAAATGGGTCATTGCCTCATTGGGTGATGATTGTTATACCGCGAGGCGAGGTATTGTTTTGGCGATTTCCGCTCCGTATATGTATGTTATGTATTTATTATCGTCCATACACGAATATTATGAAATACATGTAGTTACATGTATGTGTACATACATTATAGAATCCGTTTTTAGCTGAGTGGTTAAGAGTGTTGACTTCCAATCTCTTGCCCCTCACTGCTGTAGGTTCGAATCCCACTGGTGGTATCTTTAATCCAGCTGGCATGTGGAAGGTTGGTGGTTCTACCCTGGTATTATTATCCCTCGTTGGAATTTTGAAAAATTCAGGTTCGGCATTTTAAATGGGAGCCCATCGATTGTATTATTCACAATCAGTGACACTTATGATATTCCTAGCTTGTATTCAACATGTACCGAGCATAAGAATGCACCTTTATATCTACAAGAACCAATATTCTAACATGGCTCGGCATATTGTCTGTATTCACAAAGAATGAATTTATCGTGTTTAAATCTGCAATAAAACATTGTTTAGCATTGTGATGTCATACAAACCTGCATTATTTTACTAGCTTGGTTACATTGTGATGTCATACAAACCTGACATTATTTTACTAGCTTAGTTACATTGTTTAGCATTGTGATGTCATACAAACCTGACATTATTTTACTAGCTTAGTTACATTGTTTAGCATTGTGATGTCATACAAACCTGACATTATTTTACTAGCTTAGTTACATTGTTTAGCATTGTGATGTCATACAAACCTGACATTATTTTACTAGCTTAGTTACATTGTGATGTCATACAAACCTGACATTATTTTACTAGCTTAGTTACATTGTTTAGCATTGTGATGTCATACAAACCTGACATTATTTTACTAGCTTAGTTACATTGTTTAGCATTGTGATGTCATACAAACCTGACATTATTTTACTAGCTTAGTTACATTGTTTAGCATTGTGATGTCATACAAACCTGACATTATTTTACTAGCTTAGTTACATTGTTTAGCATTGTGATGTCATACAAACCTGACATTATTTTACTAGCTTAGTTACATTGTTTAGCATTGTGATGTCATACAAACCTGACATTATTTTACTAGCTTAGTTACATTGTTTAGCATTGTGATGTCATACAAACCTGACATTATTTTACTAGCTTAGTTACATTGTTTAGCATTGTGATGTCATACAAACCTGACATTATTTTACTAGCTTAGTTACATTGTTTAGCATTGTGATGTCATACATACCTGACATTATTTTACTAGCTTAGTTACATTGTTTAGCATTGTGATGTCATACAAACCTGACATTATTTTACTAGCTTAGTTACATTGTTTAGCATTGTGATGTCAAACAAACCTGACATTATTGTACTAGCTTAGTTACATTGTTTAGCATTGTGATGTCATACAAACCTGACATTATTTTACTAGCTTAGTTACATTGTTTAGCATTGTGATGTCATACAAACCTGACATTATTTTACTAGCTTAGTTACATTGTTTAGCATTGTGATGTCATACAAACCTGACATTATTTTACTAGCTTAGTTACATTGTTTAGCATTGTGATGTCATACAGACCTGACATTATTTTACTAGCTTAGTTACATTGTTTAAGCATTGTGATGTCATACAAACCTGACATTATTTTACTAGCTTAGTTACATTGTTTAGCATTGTGATGTCAAACAAACCTGACATTATTGTACTAGCTTAGTTACATTGTTTAGCATTGTGATGTCATACAAACCTGACATTATTTTACTAGCTTAGTTACATTGTTTAGCATTGTGATGTCATACAAACCTGACATTATTTTACTAGCTTAGTTACATTGTTTAGCATTGTGATGTCATACAAACCTGACATTATTTTACTAGCTTAGTTACATTGTTTAGCATTGTGATGTCATACAAACCTGACATTATTTTACTAGCTTAGTTACATTGTTTAGCATTGTGATGTCATACAAACCTGACATTATTTTACTAGCTTAGTTACATTGTTTAGCATTGTGATGTCATACAAACCTGACATTATTTTACTAGCTTAGTTACATTGTTTAGCATTGTGATGTCATACAAACCTGACATTATTTTACTAGCTTAGTTACATTGTTTAGCATTGTGATGTCAAACAAACCTGACATTATTGTACTAGCTTAGTTACATTGTTTAGCATTGTGATGTCATACAAACCTGACATTATTTTACTAGCTTAGTTACATTGTTTAGCATTGTGATGTCATACAAACCTGACATTATTTTACTAGCTTAGTTACATTGTTTAGCATTGTGATGTCATACAAACCTGACATTATTTTACTAGCTTAGTTACATTGTTTAGCATTGTGATGTCATACAAACCTGACATTATTTTACTAGCTTAGTTACATTGTTTAGCATTGTGATGTCATACAAACCTGACATTATTTTACTAGCTTAGTTACATTGTTTAGCATTGTGATGTCATACAAACCTGACATTATTTTACTAGCTTAGTTACATTGTTTAGCATTGTGATGTCATACAAACCTGACATTATTTTACTAGCTTAGTTACATTGTTTAGCATTGTGATGTCATACAAACCTGCATTATTTTACTAGCTTGGTTACATTGTGATGTCATACAAACCTGACATTATTTTACTAGCTTAGTTACATTGTTTAGCATTGTGATGTCATACAAACCTGACATTATTTTACCAGCTTGGTTACATTGTTTAGCATTGTGATGTCATACACACCTGACATTATTTTACTAGCTTGGTTTTATAATTTGCGACGTCATTAATTTACACATTCTAAAGCATAGCACCAACTATATTTCCGGTCTCATTCTAGCGGGCGAATTGGGCTTCTCTGTAAAAAAAGTTAACAAAATATAAGAACTTACAATTTCCCAACAAAGTTTTGTCCAGTAATACACTGGCCATTGTAAAGCACTCCTATTAATATGTTGTCTGTATCATTGCACTATTATCCATAATCTAAATTCTCTCCAGGAGGCGTCACTCATGTTGGCAACCGATAGCGACGATAAATAAACACAAAAACATACCAATTTCCGGATTTGTTTTTGCACATTTTCATGTATTGGTAATGTTAACACTGTTTTTACTGCATTTGAATTTCTAAGAAATGTATGTGTCTAGGCCAATCCCCTGAAAATGTTTAGAAGGAATGGAATTGTATTTTGGTACAAATGTGGCTGCATACTGGCTTGTGTCCAAGCTAATACTCTCTCGATCTCGTCAGTCTGTCTAGACAGCATTCTTAAAAATGATAAGCGACTAAAACATTTATTATTATTTATTCCTGTACTTATTTATGTGTAGGATATAAGACGGAAATGATCCAATATGTAAAATATTGGACTGTGTGAGGCACGTAGCACCGAAGACAGTGGGGGGGGGGGGGGGGGGGAGGATAATGCCACAATGCAACAAATTCCTTGTAATTTGAATCATTTCAAGATATGATAATTATGTACAGCTGAATCCTTCGCCTTACATTCAGGTGTATAAATTGGGTCCTCCATGGCTGTGTGTTTATGGTCGTTGACTTCAAATCACTTGCCCCTCACCGTAGTAGTTCAAATCCCATTTTGGTGTCAGATTCTTTCAAGTGAGGAAGCTATCCAGTTTGTTTGCAAAAGATCGGTTGTTCTACCCGGGTGCCCGCTTGTGTATGAAATACAGCTAGGGGAGGCAACCAGGGAATTCCTCCATTGATAATAGCTCGAGAATCGCCAGATGACCTCAGTTCTTGATGCGACTTTAAACCTCCAAAACCAACAAAAATTAGTTACATAAATTGTTCTTTGAATACTATTCCTTATATAATGAGGCTGTCCGATTAGCGCAGTGTTTAGTGCGCTCACCAATGAAACCCGGGTTCGATCCTCGGAACGGAAAGTATGTGGGTTTTCTCCGGGTACCCCGGCTTCCTCCCACACGAATGACCACATTTACGCTTTCATCCGCGCCAACGAGAGTGATTAACTCTTTCAACCCCAAGTAACTGACATGGACTGGTGCGTGATATTTTCAGACCAATAAATTAATAAGAAAATTACCTTTGGACCAGTTCATTTATCAAAATGGGTAATTTTATCTAAAAATAGTAATAATTATTACTGGCAAAAAAGTGCAGATCCTGATGAGACGGCTCGTCACGAGCCGTCTCATCTGGATCTACACTTTTCACAAGCCTATTTAGAGGCCTGTGGGGTTGAAAGGGTTAATGTAAGTTGTTAAAACTTGCAATCGTAAAATAAATCAAGTTTAAGCTATAAAATAAGACACGTATCGAGTGTCAATGGCCTGAATTATGGAATTATTTGAAGACATCAATGCTAAAATTTCTATATAAAAACCTATGCTACACCCTTTGTTGCTGAAGCCCAACTTCTACACTGAACCAATCAGTATTATTAATCAATTCCTCATGATGTTTCTGTGTATATACATGTATAACTGACAACAAAGGATAATAATATTTCTTTATTTAGGGAATGAATCGCGGGTTAATAGTTTCCATCAGGGTATGAACTACATTGTGCATGTTTAGAGTGTGTGGAGGCCGAAGGTATCCATGCTAACCTTACACATGCTCAATGTAGTTCATACCCCGATTAACTGTCAACCCGCGATTCATTACTTACATTTTATATTAATAATTCTTTTCAATGACTGGAAGAAAAAATATAACGCAATTTGCATTTAAAATGAATTTAGGCAATATTTGCGACTTATCATGCAGTGATTCTGGTAATTAGATCATCCTTGGAACAGCGTAAACTGTAAAACACGCCTTTAAAATCAAAGGTACGCTGCGATGTCAGCGGCATATCATTAGTGAGGAAATTCATGCGAAAATAAATATGTACAAATAGGGCAGATACAGATACGTTGATCAAAGGAAATGGAATAGCAATGTAAATATTTAGCCTTCAGTGCCTTATAGTAGCTATGCCAGGGATTGCGGGTTCGATCCCCCGTCTGACTCTAATAAAATTAACAGTCTTTCAGATGGGACTTTAAACCGAGGTCTCGTGTCGGTGCTTTACACTGTGCATGTAAAAGAACCAGAGGAGACTCTGGAATGGGTCTCTGTCTGTATCATTGCACTATCCTCCAAAAATCTAAAATCTCTTCAGGAGGCGTCGCTCACATGGGCAACTGGTAGCGACGATACATACACGGTAGCTATGTTCCTGAAAGCAGGCCAAGATTTTGGACAATTCGCCTACAAATACAGATATTGTGACAGATTGATTTTCTGAAATAGTGGAAGTGGCCATCTTGAATTAATGATTTCTATTGAAAAATATAAGTTATTTTGCTCATTTTGTCTTTTTTTGTTTCAGTGTGCATGGTCCCGCGAGCGTGTGCCCCCACCCACGAGTACTGCCCAATCTTGTGGCTGTTTGTCTTGCTGCAGTATACAGTCTCTATGAAGACAGAAAAATGTGAGTACTATATGCTTCACTTTAACCTGAATGATCAGGTAAGCTTATCTGAGATAGTAAATGGTCATGTAAGTTTATCTGAGATAGTAAATGGTCAGGTAAGTTTATCTGAGATATAAATGGTCAAGCTTATCTGAGATAGTAAATTATCAGGTAAGCTTATCTGAGATAGTAAATGGTCATGTAAGTTTATCTGAGATAGTAAATGGTCAGGTAAGTTTATCTGAGATAGTAAATGGTCGGGTAAGTTTATCTGAGATAGTAAATGGTCAGGTAAGTTTATCTGAGATAGTAAATGGTCAGGTAAGTTTATCTGAGATAGTAAATGGTCAGGTAAGTTTATCTGAGATAGTAAATGGTCAGGTAAGTTTATCTAAAGATAGTAAATGGTCAGGTAAGTTTATCTGAGATATAAATGGTCAAGCTTATCTGAGATAGTAAATGATCAGGTAAGTTTATCTGAGGTAGTAAATGGTCATGTAAGTTTATCTGAGATAGTAAATGATCAGGTAAGTTTATCTGAGATAGTAAATGATCAGGTAAGTTTATCTGAGATAGTAAATGATCAGGTAAGCTTATCTGAGATAGTAAATGGTCAGGTAAGTTTATCTGAGATAGTAAATGGTCATGTAGGTTTATCTGAGATAGTAAATAATCAGGTAAGCTTATCTGAGATAGTAAATGGTCAGGTAAGTTTATCAGAGATAGTAAATGGTCAAGTAAGTTTATCTGAGATAGTAAATGGTCAGGTTAGCTTATCTGAGATAGTAAATGATCAGGTAAGTTTATCTGAGGTAGTAAATGGTCATGTAAGTTTATCTGAGATAGTAAATGATCAGGTAAGCTTATCTGAGATAGTAAATGGTCAGGTAAGCTTATCTGAGATAGTAAATGGTCAGGTAAGTTTATCTGAGATAGTAAATGGTCATGTAAGTTTATCTGAGATAGTAAATGGTCAGTAAGTTTATCTGAGATAGTAAATGGTCAGGTAAGTTTATCTGAGATAGTAAATGGTCATGTAAGTTTATCTGAGGTAGTAAATGGTCAGGTAAGCTTATCTGAGATAGTAAATGGTCAGTAAGTTTATCTGAGATAGTAAATGGTCAGTAAGTTTATCTGAGATAGTAAATGGTCATGTAAGTTTATCTGAGATAGTAAATGGTCATGTAAGTTTATCTGAGGTAGTAAATGGTCAGGTAAGCTTATCTGAGATAGTAAATGGTCAGGTAAGCTTATCTGAGATAGTAAATGGTCAGTAAGTTTATCTGAGATAGTAAATGGTCAGGTAAGCTTATCTGAGATAGTAAATGGTCATGTAAGTTTATCTGAGGTAGTAAATGGTCAGGTAAGTTTATCTGAGGTAGTAAATGGTCAGGTAAGTTTATCTGAGATAGTAAATGGTCAGGTAAGCTTATCTGAGATAGTAAATGGTCAGGTAAGCTTATCTGAGATAGTAAATGGTCAGTAAGTTTATCTGAGATATTAGCATCCTATCTGGTATCCGGCATCCTATCTGGTATCCGGCATCCTATCTGGGCGTAACCCATTCAATACCAAAGTAACTGACATGGACTGGTCCATCATATTTTTAGACCAGTAAATTGATCAGAAAATGATATTTGGGCCAGTTCATTTATATCAAAATGGGTAATTACTAAATATAGTAAAATTACTAGCAAAAAGTGCAGATCCTGATGAGAGCCATATCATCTGGATCTACACTATTTGCTAACCTATTTAGAGGTATGTAGTGTTGAAAGGGTTATATAAAAAAAACTAAGTCCATGAGATTTGGATACGGCCTTCTTTTAGCATTGTTCTGGTTCTGATTCAGTACATAGTCATAGTTAAGAATAACAAGAAAAACTATTACATATAAATATATAATAGAAGGACGATTGAAAACTCACTCTGCATAATACACGCTCGAATAGTGTATTGAGCGATGTATATAAATTATAAAGTTCATAATTGAGTAAATAAATGCAAATATGTTGACAATAACATGAAACCATGTCCAACACAATAGTATATACCACATCCCTGCTGGAACATCCGTAATAGTATATACCATATCCCTGCTGGAACATCCGTAATAGTATATACCACATCCCTGCTGGAACATCCGTAATAGTATATACCACATCCCTGCTGGAACATCCGTAATAGTATATACCACATCCCTGCTGGAACATCCGTAATAGTATATACCATATCCCTGATGG
Source organism: Archivesica marissinica (assembly GCA_014843695.1). NCBI lineage: Eukaryota > Metazoa > Mollusca > Bivalvia > Venerida > Vesicomyidae > Archivesica > Archivesica marissinica. Next base: position 50,480,631 of record CM026395.1, on the reverse strand, counting down.
AACATCCGTAATAGTATATACCACATCCCTGCTGGAACATCCGTAATAGTATATACCACATCCCTGCTGGAACATCCGTAATAGTATATACCACATCCCTGCTGGAACATCCGTAATAGTATATACCACATCCCTGCTGGAACATCCGTAATAGTATATACCACATCCCTGCTGGAACATCCGTAATAGTATATACCACATCCCTGCTGGAACATCCGTAATAGTATATACCACATCCCTGCTGGAACATCCGTAATAGTATATACCACATCCCTGCTGGAACATCCGTAATAGTATATACCACATCCCTGCTGGAACATCCGGGAATCATATGGGAACCAAACATAGTATATACCACATCCCTGCTGGAACATCCGCGAATCCCTGCTGGAACATCCGCGAATCCCTGCTGGAACATCCGCGAATCATATGGGAACCAAATATTGTTGCAGAATTTCAACTACTTAAATAGATTGACCTGACCATTTCTGGATTCCAGCTCATGCCTGTATTTCTATATGCACGTCAGTGAAAGCTTGGAACTAGTTCCCTGAAAACAATTGGACAATATATATACCTATAATTTGAATACATAAGAGTAATTCTTATCACATAAATTCCCATTTGTCCAGAAAAACAACAACATTTGATCAGAAATGTCTTCATAGAATTTCAGCAAACTTGTTAGAAACCTTGCATCTCCTTGATAGACTTCATTGAACATTCTCGATAGATAGACTTTTGTGGTTCCAGGTTTTTTACCCCTGCGCTAGGGGTGAAAATAACAGTGAAATATGTTGTGTATATGACTTTGTAACGACAATTCTAATGAAATTCCATGACATATTTCCAGAAAAACACATTCATTAGTTGCTAACCATAGATATTACTGGGACTACATAGAGATTTAGGTTAATATACTATTATATCTCCATACAAACGACAGCCATTTACGACAGCCATTTAGCTATCATAGTCGCCATATCTATCCCACATCCATAGATATTACTGGGACTACATAGAGATTTAGGTTAATATACTATTATATCTCCATACAAACGACAGCCATTTAGCTATCATGCAGTGGATAAATAGTCGCCATATCTATCCCACATCCATAGATATTACTGGGACTACATAGAGATTTAGGTTAATATACTATTATATCTCCATACAAACGACAGCCATTTAGCTACCATGCAGTGGATAAATAGTCGCCATATCTATCCCACCTCCATAGATATTACTGGGACTACATAGAGATTTAGGTTAATATACTATTATATCTCCATACAAACGACAGCCATTTAGCTATCATGCAGTGGATAAGTAGTCACCATATCTGTCCCACATCCATATTGGGACTACATAGAAATTTAGGTTAATATACTATTTAATAGTATATCTCCATACAAACGACAGCCATTTAGCTATTACACAGTGGATAAATAGTTGCCATATCTATTCCACCTCCATAGATATTACTGGGACTACATGAGATTCTGGCCCTTATTATGAACTTTGGTTTGGCTAATAATGCTTAATGGAGGTGACCACTAACACAGGTTTGACTGTATATATAATACAGGTTGGCTGCTTAATGGAGGTGACCACTAACACAGGTTTGACTGTATATATAATACAGGTTGGCTGCTTAATGGAGGTGACCATTAACACAGGTTTGACTGTATATATAATACAGGTTGGCTGCTTAATGGAGGTGACCACTAACACAGGTTTGACTGTATATATAATACAGGTTGGCTGCTTAATGGAGGTGACCACTAACACAGGTTTGACTGTATATATAATACAGGTTGGCTGCTTAATGGAGGTGACCACTAACACATGTTTGACTGTATATATAATACAGGTTGGCTGCTTAATGGAGGTGACCACTAACACAGGTTTGACTGTATATATAATATAGGTTGGCTGCTTAATGGAGGTGACCACTAACACAGGTTTGACTGTATATATAATACAGGTTGGCTGCTTAATGGAGGTGACCACTAACACAGGTTTGACTGTATATATAATACAGGTTGGCTGCTTAATGGAGGTGACCACTAACACAGGTTTGACTGTATATATAATACAGGTTGGCTGCTTAATGGAGGTGACTGCTAACACAGGTTTGACTGTATATATATTGACTGAAACCCAATATCCTTAATGTTAATGGCATTCTTCTTCTATTCAACATAGGTCACAATTGCGACGTGTGGGATGTGCGACTTGTGGGTGCACACTGTGGAATCCACACGTTGCAGTGCATGCGCATGCCCCGCATGATGCTGCCCACATGTCGCATTAAGTCACACACAAATTTCGTAGTACCACAGGTACTCGCAACTAAAAACTAAAATAGGACTGTTGCGTCAACTAAGCACTGCATACATATCAATAACATACATACACTTATAAAGAGGATCCCCGAAACTTACGTTTAGACAAATTCGCCCTTTATGTATGCCACATACAAGCGACACGCTTTGTTTACGAAAGCAGTGTATGGAACACCGTCGCCGCGTCGCGTAGCATCTAATACACCATGTACATTTAAGATGGCGGCCTACATGCTAAGCAAAACACATTGGGTCTAAACAGCAAATTACACACATTTGCATACATCAATCGCTTAACAGGAATATTCAGTAACACGGATAGGATTAACTACACCAGGGATATTCCTAAACAGAACAATACTTGAGGATTAGCATATCAAAACCAGCGAGAATACACGAAATTGGACCCCAGGCCGTAGATTACAACTGGCGTGATATTCGAAGGCGATTTGTTGTTCTGTTTGTTTCATAGAGCAACGGTCAAATTCCTATGAAGTGCGTGATATTGTAACCAATTTATCAATGAAATGCCAATGTATGGTGCCACCTACATTGAAATTAGGCAACCAATTTAACCCATTCAACCCCAAGTAACTGACATGGACTGGTGCGTGATATTTTCAGACCAATAAATTAATAAGAAAATTACCATTGGACCAGTTCATTTATCAAAATGGGTAATTTTATCTAAAAATAGTAATAATTATTACTGGCAAAAAAGTGCAGATCCTGATGAGACGGCTCGTCACGAGCCGGCTCATCTGGATCTACACTTTTCATAAGCCTATTTAGAGGCCTGTGGGGTTGAAAGGGTTAACGTCTAACAAACCAATCCTAAACATGTTTTTGTTCCTATATAATATCGATACATAACAATGCAGACTATATGAAAAGTATGTGCGTCTAGCGATGGGGTTTCTTTCCCATAATGCAATTGACATTTGCAAATGTAAGTTGTTGCCATAATAGTTTATAAGTATATATACAAACATGCGTAAACAAAATCCTACCTTGTATTTATTATGTTGCTTGTTCGCTACTCTTGGTCAATATAGGTTGTCATTGACAAAGCAGTAGTTTTGACATGTCTATTTTAATACAAGTATCGTGTATGTGATGCGTCCCTGAGGGCCTGGAGTCTCCGGGATTCTTGGTCTCTATGCCTGCAACTACGCTCTCTGTAATATTGTGTTCCCGTCAGATTTGTTTACTTGTTTTGTGGTCATTGTAGATATGTTGTCAGCATTAATTTGTCTCCTCGTATTGTTTTAGCCTTTGCCATCTGTTTGCACCCATAAATGTATTGTTTTGGCCTTTGCCGTCTGTAAATGGTACTTTCGTGGCTATGAGAACAATGGGTTTACTGTCTAGTTGTTTAAGGTTAGTGGTTATGTGGCTATAAATTCCATTCCTGTGGCTATAAATTCCATTCCTGTGGCTATAAATTCCATTCCTGTGGCTATAAATTCCATTCATGTGGCTATAAATTCCATTCATGCGGCTATAAATTCCATTTATGTGGCTATAAATTCCATTCATGCGGCTATAAATTCCATTCATGTGGCTATAGATGACAAAGGAAATGCCACTTGATATAGAATGTTGGGTATGTCCGTCGTCCATCTGTACAATTTAGCTTGTTCTCTCTTCATCTCCATAACCCCTTGTTGGATTTATACCAAACTTGACAGGAGGCATCGGTATCATGTTTAGTTATGCATATTGTAACCCCGTTCCGGTGATTTTATGACCATTTGAACATTTTTATAACACAGCTTGTCCGCGGTTCATAGCCACAACCCCTAGTTATATTTTCTCCTAGCTTGGCATGATGCACCAGTATGATGTCTTGTTGGGTGATTTATTGCGGAATTATGGCCATTTGAACAATTTTTTTTAATACAAAGCTTATCCGTGCATTATCTCCTAAACCCAAACTTGGCATGAAGAAGCATCTGTATGCTATACAGTTTTGCATATTGTGGCCCCGTTCCAGTTGAATGACTTATGGTGGATTATCGGCCAGTTTGAACATTTTTTTTAACACAAAGCTCCATCTCCTAAACTTCATATGACATTTTATTGCCTAGGACTTCATATATTACACTTTTATGTCTCCACTAAAGCAACAGTTTTAAAGCGGGGAGACTATGTTCAAAAACAATCTCTAGTTGTATTTATGTTTGTTATCCAAGATTTAGTTTAACATGATACATATATGAAATGCTTACTAACCCAGTTCAAAAATGAGAGAAAAAACCACAAAAGTACCTTTTGTCTTATGGAAGGATCCAGCTTAAAATCAGCATTTTCAAACGATGTGACCCTCGATTTATGGCCGTGCTCGACTTATGGCTGGGTATATACAATATTTTACTTTCCAGATCGAAACAGGACAACATTACGGATAGTGAGTTTGATGAGTCGGAGTGGGGGAGACGAGTGGTTTGTTATGTTAGAATGATGGAAGCTATGTAAGTACACAAAATGTTACCATTTTTGTTTAGTTTAAATGTTTAGTTATTTTACAACTTATATTAATCACTCTAAATGTAGTTGTTTGTGTGTGAGGAAACCGGAGTACCCGAAGAAAACCCACCTGTCCGATCTGGCGATCACCGTACCATCTCACATACTTCCCGGTCCGAGGATCGAATCTGGGTTGCATTGGTGAGAAGCGAGTGTGCTGCGCTAATCGGACAGCCTTTTTGTAATTATGTACGTCCGTCTGTCTGCCCTGTTTACCTTGTCTGGGCTTCATTGTTGAATGTTTTTTGTGTGATCTTCTTTCATTGTCTTTCACAGTCCTGTGTATATGTGGTCCACTCTCATAGGCTGTAGATTGAGGGGGCCTACATGGCCTGTATGTGTGGTCCACTCTCATAGGCTGTAGATTGAGGGGGCCTACATGGCCTGGATGTGTGGTCCACTCTCATAGGCTGTATATTGAGGGGGCCTACATGGTGTGTATGTGTGGTCCACTCTCATAGGCTGTATATTGAGGGGGCCTACATGGCCTGTATGTGTGGTCCACTCTCATAGGCTGTATATTGAGGGGGCCTACATGGTGTGTATGTGTGGTCCACTCTCATAGGCTGTATATTGAGGGGGCCTACATGGTGTGTATGTGTGGTCCACTCTCATAGGCTGTATATTGAGGGGGCCTACATGGCCTGTATGTGTGGTCCACTCTCATAGGCTGTATATTGAGGGGGCCTACATGGTGTGTATGTGTGGTCCACTCTCATAGGCTGTATATTGGGGGTTGGTGTTGTTGGTCCATCTCATAGGCGTATATTGAGGGGGCCTACATGGTGTGTATGTGTGGTCCACTCTCATAGGCTGTAGATTGAGGGGGCCTACATGGCCTGTATGTGTGGTCCACTCTCATAGGCTGTATATTGAGGGGGCCTACATGGCCTGTATGTGTGGTCCACTCTCATAGGCTGTATATGGAGGGGGCTTACATGGCCTGTATGTGTGGTCCACTCTCATAGGCTGTATATTGAGGGGGCCTACATGGCCTGTATGTGTGGTCCACTCTCATAGGCTGTATATGGAGGGGGCCTACATGGCCTGTATGTGTGGTCCACTCTCATAGGCTGTATATTGAGGGGGCCTACATGGCCTGTATGTGTGGTCCACTCTCATAGGCTGTATATTGAGGGGGCCTACATGGTGTGTATGTGTGGTCCACTCTCATAGGCTGTATATTGAGGGGGCCTACATGGCGTGTATGTGTGGTCCACTCTCATAGGCTGTATATTGAGGGGGCCTACATGGCTTGTATGTGTGGTCCACTCTCATAGGCTGTATATTGAGGGGGCCTACATGGCCTGTATGTGTGGTCCACTCTCATAGGCTGTATATGAGGGGGCCTACAGACCTGTATGTGTGGTCCACTCTCATAGGCTGTATATTGAGGGGGCCTACATGGTGTGTATGTGTGGTCCACTCTCATAGGCTGTATATGAGGGGGCCTACATGGCCTGTATGTGTGGTCCACTCTCATAGGCTGTATATTGAGGGGGCCTACATGGTGTGTATATGTGGTCCACTCTCATAGGCTGTATATGGAGGGGGCCTACATGGTGTGTATGTGTGGTCCACTCTCATAGGCTGTATATTGAGGGGGCCTACATGGCCTGTATGTGTGGTCCACTCTCATAGGCTGTATATTGAGGGGGCCTACATGGTGTGTATGTGTGGTCCACTCTCATAGGCTGTATATTGAGGGGGCTTACATGGCCTGTATGTGTGGTCCACTCTCATAGGCTGTATATTGAGGGGGCCTACATGGCCTGTATGTGTGGTCCACTCCCATAGGCTGTATATGGAGGGGGCTTACATGGCCTGTATGTGTGGTCCACTCTCATAGGCTGTATATGGAGGGGGCTTACATGGCCATGTGGTTAAGGTAGTTGACTTACACTTGCCCCTCACTGCGATGCCATACGTTCGAATCCCACTGGGGGAGTCAAACTATTTCATGTGAAGCCTCAATGGTGCGAGCGACCTATGGTCCCTCAATTACTCCGCAATTTGATAGACAGATCTATGTAAACCCGAAAAATCGCATGATTTTTACGAGTAGAAATAGTAGACCACTGACCTAGATAATACGTCTCTAACGCATTGCTATTATTTGCAGGTCCATTTATGACGACTGGAGATACATTTTAGGGAGCTTATTACAGCCCATACCTTTTCCAAATGAGTAAGTGTAGAATAACGTATATTAGGTTATATCCGCGTATTGCAAATTATGTGTCTGATTTAATGTTCTTGAATCTAATATTCGCGATTATTTAGCCTCGAAATGCGTTTTTCTCATACTGCTGTTTACTTGGAGAATTTTACCTTGAAAGCGGTTCTCGATCAGGATAAAATACGTAGCCAGTTTGTACTGTGAAAACACTTACTTACTATACAGTATTCATTTTGGGATTATATTTACATCTACATATCTATAGAAACATTAATTATTATTGACTGACCGGTTTTCCATACCATAAGCACTGTTGCTCAGCTATTAAAAGTAAGCAAGCATGGAAGGTAATCCACAACATGCACTACCTTTAAATTATATCATTTCCATTTATCCATATCATTATATAAAATAATGACTATCAAAACAACAAATTAGTCAACTAAGTGTAACAGGTAACAGCCAGCCGCCATTTAAAATATTGATACCTCTAAAATGAAGAGTATCCTTGTATAGTTACTGTCCAAATGTAGCCTAACATATGTGATTAATAAACTACAACATGATTAAATAATTATGGAGTCATTCTGGAACTGTATTCAAATTTGACAGTTTATATCTTGGTCTAGTTATCATGGTAGGGACATATGAATTCATCATTGCGTCTGAACATAGACAAGCATTTTCACTGAGCTATCTAACTGCCTGGTAGACATTTGGCATGGCAGTAGATGAGTATATCCTGTACTAAGGGACACATGGCATTGGTCTGGGCTGTACCATACTGAAGTATCAATGTCAGGTGATAATCATGTGACTTTCTGAAGCCGCTAAGATAAAACCCCTGAACTCTGTTAGAAAACATCCTCATCTTCTTTGTTTAAAAATGCAGTTGCTAAGCAACTGATGTTGCTATGCACCTGATGAACAGTAATAACAAAACCTATTCTTTTTTATACAAGTTATGAAAAGAATAATTATTCACTTATTTTGCGACGCATATTGGAAAACTACCTCAGGGGAGTTAATGATGCAGTGTGCGAATATCGTACATAAACAATGAATGTCATTGTACTTCTAGTCCAATTTAAATGCGCGAGACGAAGAATATCGAAAACATGTCAACATACGATACAATCAAAAGCTATGATGTGTAAATGTTTTTATATACAACATACAATACGTATGTATTGGGGATGGCAACGAATAGCGATTATACTATTCGAATATTCGGTCGTGAAGGTATTTGAATATTCGATAGAAATCTATCAAAAACTGAAAATCACTCAAACTCTTATAAAAATTGCCATACTAACCTAATGTCTGTTTTACTCGTTTCTTCGCTTCTTCAAATGATTATTCAGATTGATATTGTACCCGAATATGTTAAATCCAATTTGCATAGATTACACCTAGCTGTTTTCTTATTCTCAGAGCGAGTCAAGCATCTCCAAACGTGTGACTGAGCGGGTGGCATTTTTGAGGACAATATAATATTTAAAATATTTTTTCCCGAATATTCAAATACTGGAATAGTATTCGGACGTTCGAGCGAATGTTCGAATATTCGTTGCCACCCCTAATATGTATATATTTTCAATTGGAAAACATGCATCGGAAATATGCACATATAGAGCATATATAAGCATAAATCGTTCGTTATTCACAATACCAGCTTTCCCAAACATGTCAATTTTATTTGTTGGAACAACGTTTTTAACATAGAAGCAACTCTTGACGCCATTACCAATACCACATACATTAACAATGTAGTAGCCAAACCAATGTTCCTTAACCCTTCCCCTCATAGAAGCACCTCTTGACGCCATTACCAATACCACATACATTAACAATGTAGTAGCCAAACCAATGTTCCTTAACCCTTTCCCTCATAGAAGCACCTCTTGAAGCCATTACCAATACCACATACATTGACAATGTAGTAGCCAAACCAATGTTCCTTAACCCTTTCCCTCATAGAAGCACCTCTTGACGCCATTACCAATACCACATACATTGACAATGTAGTACAATGTAGTAGCCAAACCAATGTTCATAAACCCTTTCCCTCATAGAAGAACCTCTTGACACCATTACCAATACCACATACATTGACAATGTAGTACAATGTAGTAGCCAAACCAATGTTCATAAACCCTTTCCCTCATAGAAGCACCTCTTGACACCATTACCAATACCACATACATTGACAATGTAGTACAATGTAGTAGCCAAACCAATGTTCATAAACCCTTTCCCTCATAGAAGAACCTCTTGACACCATTACCAATACCACATACATTGACAAAATAGTAGCCAAACCAATGTTCATAAACCCTTTCCCTCATAGAAGCACCTCTTGACACATTACCAATACACATACATTGACAATTATAGTAGCCAAACCAATGTTCATAAACCCTTTCCCTCATAGAAGAACCTCTTGACGCCATTACCAATACCACATACATTGACAATTATAGTAGCCAAACCAATGTTCATAAACCCTTTCCCTCATAGAAGAACCTCTTGACGCCATTACCAATACCACATACATTTACAATTATAGTAGCCAAACCAATGTTCATAAACCCTTTCCCTCATAGAAGAACCTCTTGACGCCATTACCAATATGACATACATTGACAATTATAGTAGCCAAACGAATGTTCATAAACCCTTTCCCTCATAGAAGAACCTCTTGACGCCATTACCAATACGACATACATTTACAATTATAGTAGCCAAACCAATGTTCATAAACCCTTTCCCTCATAGAAGAACCTCTTGACGCCATTACCAATACAACATACATTTACAATTATAGTAGCCAAACCAATGTTCATAAACCCTTTCCCTCATAGAAGAACCTCTTGACGCCATTACCAATACAACATACATTTACAATTATAGTAGCCAAACCAATGTTCATAAACCCTTTCCCTCATAGAAGAACCTCTTGACGCCATTACCAATACAACATACATTTACAATTATAGTAGCCAAACCAATGTTCATAAACCCTTTCCCTCATAGAAGAACCTCTTGACGCCATTACCAATACCACATACATTTACAATTATAGTAGCCAAACCAATGTTCATAAACCCTTTCCCTCATAGAAGAACCTCTTGACGCCATTACCAATACCACATACATTGACAATGTAGTAGCCAAACCAATGTTCATAAACCCTTTCCCTCATAGAAGAACCTCTTGACGCCATTACCAATACCACATACATTGACAAGGTAGTAGTAGCCAAACCAATGTTCGTAAACCCTTTCCCTCATAGAAGAACCTCTTGACGCCATTACCAATACCACATACATTTACAATGTAGTAGCCAAACCAATGTTCATAAACCCTTTCCCTCATAGAAGAACCTCTTGACGCCATTACCAATACCACATACATTAACAATGTAGTAGCCAAACCAATGTTCATAAACCCTTTCCCTCATAGAAGAACCTCTTGACGCCATTACCAATACCACATACATTGACAATGTAGTAGCCAAACCAATGTTCATAAACCCTTTCCCTCATAGAAGAACCTCTTGACGCCATTACCAATACCACATACATTGACAATGTAGTAGCCAAACCAATGTTCATAAACCCTTTCCCTCATAGAAGAACCTCTTGACGCCATTACCAATACCACATACATTGACAATGTAGTAGCCAAACCAATGTTCATAAACCCTTTCCCTCATAGAAGAACCTCTTGACGCCATTACCAATACCACATACATTGACAATGTAGTAGCCAAACCAATGTTCATAAACCCTTTCCCTCATAGAAGAACCTCTTGACGCCATTACCAATACCACATACATTAACAATGTAGTAGCCAAACCAATGTTCCTTAACCCTTCCCCTCATAGAAGCACCTCTTGACGCCATTACCAATACCACATACATTAACAATGTAGTAGCCAAACCAATGTTCCTTAACCCTTTCCCTCATAGAAGCACCTCTTGACGCCATTACCAATACCACATACATTGACAATGTAGTAGCCAAACCAATGTTCCTTAACCCTTTCCCTCATAGAAGCACCTCTTGACACCATTACCAATACCACATACATTGACAATGTAGTACAATGTAGTAGCCAAACCAATGTTCATAAACCCTTTCCCTCATAGAAGAACCTCTTGACACCATTACCAATACCACATACATTGACAATGTAGTACAATGTAGTAGCCAAACCAATGTTCATAAACCCTTTCCCTCATAGAAGCACCTCTTGACACCATTACCAATACCACATACATTGACAATGTAGTACAATGTAGTAGCCAAACCAATGTTCATAAACCCTTTCCCTCATAGAAGAACCTCTTGACACCATTACCAATACCACATACATTGACAATGTAGTACAATGTAGTAGCCAAACCAATGTTCATAAACCCTTTCCCTCATAGAAGCACCTCTTGACACCATTACCAATACCACATACATTGACAATTATAGTAGCCAAACCAATGTTCATAAACCCTTTCCCTCATAGAAGAACCTCTTGACGCCATTACCAATACCACATACATTTACAATTATAGTAGCCAAACCAATGTTCATAAACCCTTTCCCTCATAGAAGAACCTCTTGACGCCATTACCAATACCACATACATTGACAATGTAGTAGCCAACCAATGTTCATAAACCCTTTCCCTCATAGAAACCTCTTGACGCCATTACCAATACCACATACATTACAATGTAGTAGCCAAACCAATGTTCATAAACCCTTTCCCTCATAGAAGAACCTCTTGAAGCCATTACCAATACCACATACATTAACAATGTAGTAGCCAAACCAATGTTCATAACCCTTTCCCTCATAGAAGAACCTCTTGACGCCATTACCAATACCACATACATTGACAATGTAGTAGCCAAACCAATGTTCATAAACCCTTTCCCTCATAGAAGAACCTCTTGACGCCATTACCAATACCACATACATTGACAATGTAGTAGCCAAACCAATGTTCATAAACCCTTTCCCTCATAGAAGAACCTCTTGACGCCATTACCAATACGACATACATTGACAATATGTAGTAGCCAAACCAATGTTCATAAACCCTTTCCCTCATAGAAGAACCTCTTGACGCCATTACCAATACCACATACATTTACAATGTAGTAGCCAAACCAATGTTCATAAACCCTTTCCCTCATAGAAGAACCTCTTGATGCCATTACCAATACCACATACATTAACAATGTAGTAGCCAAACCAATGTTCATAAACCCTTTCCCTCATAGAAGAACCTCTTGACGCCATTACCAATACCACATACATTGACAATGTAGTAGCCAAACCAATGTTCATAAACCCTTTCCCTCATAGAAGAACCTCTTGACGCCATTACCAATACGACATACATTGACAATGTAGTAGCCAAACCAATGTTCATAAACCCTTTCCCTCATAGAAGAACCTCTTGACGCCATTACCAATACGACATACATTAACAATGTAGTAGCCAAACCAATGTTCATAAACCCTTTCCCTCATAGAAGAACCTCTTGACGCCATTACCAATACCACATACATTAACAATGTAGTAGCCAAACCAATGTTCATAACCCTTCCCTCATAGAAGAACCTCTTGACGCCATTACCAATATGACATACATTGACAATTATAGTAGCCAAACCAATGTTCATAAACCCTTTCCCTCATAGAAGAACCTCTTGACGCCATTACCAATATGACATACATTTACAATTTAGTAGCCAAACCAATGTTC
>CM026395.1:50265048-50466797 GCA_014843695.1 Archivesica marissinica | reverse complement strand
TGTTCATAAACCACCCACATAGAATCACCTCTTGACGCCATTACCAATACCACATACATTGACAATGTAGTAGCCAAACCAATGTTCATAAACCCTTTCCCTCATAGAAGAACCTCTTGACGCCATTACCAATACCACATACATTGACAATGTAGTAGCCAAACCAATGTTCATAAACCCTTTCCCTCATAGAAGAACCTCTTGACGCCATTACCAATACCACATACATTGACAATGTAGTAGCCAAACCAATGTTCATAAACCCTTTCCCTCATAGAAGAACCTCTTGACGCCATTACCAATACCACATACATTAACAATGTAGTAGCCAAACCAATGTTCATAAACCCTTCCCCTCATAGAAGAACCTCTTGACCCATTACCAAATGAACTACATTTACAATTATAGTCCAAACCAATGTTCATACCCTTTCCCTCATAGAAACCTCTTTACGACGCCATACCAATACAACATACATTTACTTATAGTAGCCAAACCATGTTCATAACCCTTTCCCCTCATAGAAACCTCTTGAACGCCATACCAATACACATAATTAACAATGTTTACCCAACCAATGTTCATAAACCCTTTCCCTCATAGAGAACCTCTTGACGCCATTACCAATACCACATACATTAACAATGTAGTAGCCAAACCAATGTTCATAAACCCTTTCCCTCATAGAAGAACCTCTTGACGCCATTACCAATATACATACATTTACAATTAGTAGCCAAACCAATGTTCATAAACCCTTTCCCTCATAGAAGCACCTCTTGACGCCATTACCAATACGACATACATTGACAATGTAGTAGCCAAACCAATGTTCATAAACCCTTTCCCTCATAGAAGCACCTCTTGACGCCATTACCAATACGACATACATTGACAGTAGTAGCCAAACCAATGTTCATAAACCCTTTCCCTCATAGAAGCACCTCTTGACGCCATTACCAATACGACATACATTGACAATTATAGTAGCCAAACCAATGTTCATAAACCCTTCCCCTCATAGAAGAACCTCTTGACGCCATTACCAATACGACATACATTGACAATTATAGTAGCCAAACCAATGTTCATAAACCCTTTCCCTCATAGAAGAACCTCTTGACGCCATTACCAATATGACATACATTGACAATTATAGTAGCCAAACCAATGTTCATAAACCCTTTCCCTCATAGAAGCAACTCTTGACGCCATTACCAATATGACATACATTGACAATTATAGTAGCCAAACCAATGTTCATAAACCCTTTCCCTCATAGAAGAACCTCTTGACGCCATTACCAATATGACATACATTGACAATTATAGTAGCCAAACCAATGTTCATAAACCCTTTCCCTCATAGAAGAACCTCTTGACGCCATTACCAATATGACATACATTGACAATTATAGTAGCCAAACCAATGTTCATAAACCCTTTCCCTCATAGAAGCAACTCTTGACGCCATTACCAATATGACATACATTTACAATTATAGTAGCCAAACCAATGTTCATAAACCCTTTCCCTCATAGAAGAACCTCTTGACGCCATTACCAATATGACATACATTGACAATTATAGTAGCCAAACGAATGTTCATAAACCCTTTCCCTCATAGAAGAACCTCTTGACGCCATTACCAATATGACATACATTGACAATTATAGTAGCCAAACCAATGTTCATAAACCCTGTCCCTCATAGAAGAACCTCTTGACGCCATTACCAATATGACATACATTGACAATTATAGTAGCCAAACCAATGTTCATAAACCCTTTCCCTCATAGAAGAACCTCTTGACGCCATTACCAATATGACATACATTGACAATTATAGTAGCCAAACCAATGTTCATAAACCCTTTCCCTCATAGAAGAACCTCTTGACGCCATTACCAATATGACATACATTGACAATTATAGTAGCCAAACCAATGTTCATAAACCCTTTCCCTCATAGAAGAACCTCTTGACGCCATTACCAATATGACATACATTGACATTATAGTAGCCAAACCATGTTCATAAACCCTTTCCCTCATAGAAGCAACTCTTGACGCCATTACCAATATGACATACATTACAATTATAATAGCCAAACCAATGTCATAAACCCTTTCCCTCATAGAAGAACCTCTTGACGCCATTACCAATATAACATACATTTACAATTATAGTAGCCAAACCAATGTTCATAACCCTTTCCCTCATAGAAGCACCTCTTGACGCCATTACCAATATGACATACATTTACAATTATAGTAGCCAAACCAATGTTCATAAACCCTTTCCCTCATAGAAGAACCTCTTGACGCCATTACCAATATGACATACATTTACAATTATAGTAGCCAAACCAATGTTCATAAACCCTTTCCCTCATAGAAGAACCTCATGACGCCATTACCAATATGACATACATTTACAATTATAGTAGCCAAACCAATGTTCATAAACCCTTTCCCTCATAGAAGCAACTCTTGATGCCATTACCAATATGACATACATTTACAATTATAATAGCCAAACCAATGTTCATAAACCCTTTCCCTCATAGAAGAACCTCTTGACGCCATTACCAATACGACATACATTTACAATTATAGTAGCCAAACCAATGTTCATAAACCCTTTCCCTCATAGAAGAACCTCTTGACGCCATTACCAATATGACATACATTTACAATTATAGTAGCCAAACCAATGTTCATAAACCCTTTCCCTCATAGAAGCAACTCTTGATGCCATTACCAATATGACATACATTTACAATTATAGTAGCCAAACCAATGTTCATAAACCCTTTCCCTCATAGAAGAACCTCTTGACGCCATTACCAATATGACATACATTTACAATTATAGTAGCCAAACCAATGTTCATAAACCCTTTCCCTCATAGAAGAACCTCTTGACGCCATTACCAATATGACATACATTTACAATTATAGTAGCCAAACCAATGTTCATAATAAAGGCCAGAATCTCATGTAGTCCCAGTAATATCTATGGAGGTGGGATAGATATGGCACATATAGTTACGGTCCATTTATTTTCCACGTCTTAGGTAGCATGCGGGTCGAGGCCATCCCACATGCACCTTACAAAAAACAAAAATAACATAGTATGCATAAAACAGTTTATACTTACATATACAATATATTATACAATAAATATACAATTCAATATATAAAAATGTATTTCTAATTTGCGTCCATGAATCTGTGAACTAAAATTCATTTTAACATAGAAAAGAGATATATCTACAAAAACATAGAAGAAAGATTCAACTTCGACTTGTTGTTTATATAATTATTCGACATTATATAACATACATAATTTACTACAAATAATTCTGTACAATGTGCACAATAAATAGTGGATTGAAATGAAAGCTAAAAGCTTATTGAATATTCAGCAATTGTATAAAATTACATCTGGAAAATATAATTTAATAGCGGACTGAATTTTATTCAAACAAACATACAATATGACATAAACGGATCATCACCCGCATTTTGTCGATAATATCTGATCAACAAACTGACCCTACTGTAGTTTAGCGCTACACAAAGCTTACCTGTCCGAATACAATTAGCACCTAAGTGTGAATAGCCTGACAATCGATGAAAACTACGCCATCAGTAACAGTACACTTGTCTGTAAAAATATCTAAAATGACTAATCTCTTCAGGAGGCGTCGCTCATATGGGCAACCGATAGCGACGATAAATAAACGTAAAACACACACTTGTCTGTATGTGTTAAGATTTCATACTATCGATCAAGCGCAGTTTTAAACAATATTAATTAACCCTTTAGTTTAATCATATTTTATTGCATTCATTCTATATATACAATGTACAGAACAAAACAAATGAAGACAGATCTGTAGTCCAGTGGTAACACGCTGGACTGGTAATCCAGGGATCGCAGGTTCGATCCCCCGTCTGACCCTAATAAAATGGACAGTCTTTCAGATGGGATGTTAAACCGAGGTCTCGTGTCGGTGATTTACACCGTGCACGTAAAAGAACCAGAGGAGACTCTGGAATGGGTCTCTGTCTGTATCATGCACTATCCTCCAAAATCTAAAATTACTAATCTCTTCATGAGGCGTCGCTCATGTGGGCAACCGGTAGCGACGATAAATAAACGTAAAAAAACCACACAAAAAACAAATGAACACACTTGTAAAATTATGCATGGTATATACGATTTATGTCATTGTATTATTAACCCTTTCAACACTACATACCTCTAAATAGGCTTAAAAAAGTGTAGATCCAGATGAGCCAGCTCATCAGGATCTTGACTTTTTGCCAGTAATATTGCTATTTTTAGACAAGATTACCCATTTTAATAAATGAACTTGTCCAAATGTAATTTTCTTATTCATTTATTGGTCTGAAAATATCATGCACCAGTCCATGTCAGATATATAATTAAAAATATTATGAATACATTTTCGCTGTTCTAATTTTGGCGATTGAAGGTGGTGCACATGAATAAAGCAATACATTATATTGTCGCAAAAAACCCTGATACAGTGCTCCAGCTAGTATTTGAAAAAGGCAGGGTGTTAGATGAAAATTATGCACAAGTGGTGCATGGGCATGCCCCCACCCTCTAGATCATCTCTGGTGCATTCTGGGTATCATTGGATAGTTTAGATAAAGTCAAACCTGTGTTAGTGGTCACCTCCATTAAGCAGCCAACCTGTATTAAGCAGCCAGTTTCAAGATTCCCTATATGTTGTTTTACTATACATTTGACCTATTAAGCAGCCACCTGTGCTAAGCAGCCACTTTCTCTGACTCCCTTGGCTGGCTGCTTAGGACAGGTTTCACTGTACATGTTCTATCACACAATATGTTGTGAACTGAAAACAAACAATTATTTTAAAATATATTGAATTACGGGCAGGTCGCTCAGGATTACGGGCAGGGCCCGGCACCCTTCTAAAATGGCCTGATCTGTAGCACTGAGGTAATTGAAGAATGGATAGTAGCACTATTTATCGTCAATGTGGATTAAAGGGTTTATGTCACCATAATGTGTAGATAATTATTGACCTCTGTATGTATTTGTGTTATTTCAGCGCCCTTGCTGATGACCTGTTCACATCGTAAGTATTTATTATCATCCAAAATCAGATCTGTTGTTATTTACTTTGTAGCCAACAAACATTGTTAACCTGTGATCAAAATGTTAATGGCTATATGCGCATACAATTTCTAAGTAATGAATACCTATATTTACGGAGGTCCTCTGTGGACGAGTTGTTGCGGTTGTTGGCTGCAAATCACTTTCTCCTCACCACTGTAGGTTCGAATCCTACTCGAGGGTGTTGAATTCTTTCATTTGCAGAAACTATCCAGCTACATTGCAGAAGGTCGGTTGTTCTATGCGTGTGCCCGATAGTTCCTGAAATACTGTTCGGAGGGGCACCCGGGGGTCTTTCACAACTTAATAATAGCTGGCGAGTTGTGATATGACATAAGCTGCCCATGTGATTTTAAACCCCCAAAACAAACAAACAATACAGTATATTTAGCAGGGCGACTATTGGTTCAATATATCTCATATGTAAGTCATTTTTTCCCCAAAGGCCAAAATCACCATTTTGTGAAACTTCATAGTCCATAGTGCAAACCAACGTTGGCTTGCAATACTTATGCCTGTTGGGAAAATGGCCAAATTCGAATTTGGAATTACCGTACAAATGATATAAATAGAAAACATTATTAAAGTTTTTATTAACTTTGCACGCTAGTGGTGAAATTATCAGTTACCATGACAACACAATTCCAGCAAAATTCCATGACATATTTCTAGAGTTTTCAGTTACAAATAAGAAAAACACATTAAAGAATGACTGTCTGCTACATTTATTTGTACTATTTATAGCCTTTATTTTACCCAGTATGCAAAGAATTAGTCGCCACACAAGTAAATGTTTCTTCCTGTTGTGGTGATAATGTTTTAGATAATTGTTCTTACATATGAACATAAAACATGAGTGGGTGGGGCAGAATTGTGTGTTATCGTGAAGCCATGATCAATGGATGCCATGTTTACAACGTTATCCAGTTTGTACTATGCTATTTAGAACCAGACAATGAATATTGTTACAAAATTCGGACAACAGTTGGGAATATTCCAGGAGAAACAGTAGGCTGGCATATTCCAGGAGACACAACAGTCAGGCATATTCCAGTAGACACAATAGTCATGCATATTTCAGGACAAACAATAGTCAGGCATATTTCAGGACAAACAATAGTCAGGCATATTCCAGGAGAAACAATAGTCGGGCATATTCCAGGAGAAGCAATAGTCGGGCATATTCCAGGAGAAGCAATAGTCAGGCATATTCCAGGAGAAGCAATAGTCGGGCATATTCCAGGAGACACAATAGTCAGCCATATTCCAGGAGAAACAATAGTCGGGCATATTCCAGGAGAAACAATAGTCGGGCATATTCCAGGAGACACAATAGTCGGGCATATTCCAGGAGACACAATAGTCAGGCATATTCCAGGAGACACAATAGTCGGGCATATTCCAGGAGAAGCAATAGTCGGGCATATTCCAGGAGAAGCAATAGTCAGGTATATTCCAGGAGACACAATAGTCGGGCATATTCCAGGAGAAACAATAGTCGGGCATATTCCAGGAGAAGCAATAGTCAGGTATATTCCAGGAGACACAATAGTCGGGCATATTCCAGGAGAAACAATAGTCGGGCATATTCCAGGAGAAGCAATAGTCGGGTATATTCCAGGAGACACAATAGTCGGGCATATTCCAGGAGAAACAATAGTCGGGCATATTCCAGGAGACACAATAGTCAGGCATATTCCAGGAGAAACAATAGTCAGGCATATTCCAGGATAAACAATAGTCGGGCATATTCCAGGAGAAACAATAGTCGGGCATATTCCAGGAGAAACAATAGTCGGGCATATTCCAGGAGATATAATAGTTGGGCATATTCCAGGAGACACAATAGTCAGGCATATTCCAGGAGAAACAATAGTCGGGCATATTCCAGGAGAAACAATAGTCGGGCATATTCCAGGAGATATAATAGTTGGGCATATTCCAGGAGACACAATAGTCAGGCATATTCCAGGAGACACAATAGTCAGGCATATTCCAGAAGAGCTGTTGGAGGGACAATAAAATTTCTGCAAATAACGGAACTAGAAAATTTATTCAACGAGTAATGATTTTGGTACTCGAGTACTCGGAAAGGTATTCGATCGAGTACGCGGTTACCTTTACCGTGGGAATGAACTGTATTCCTGCAAGGAATCTTATAGTCCGGGGCAACGATTTGTAGCAAATTATGGAACTCTTCCCCTTCCACTATACTGATAGGAACATAGTCTGATATGATCATATCCGCTATGACTTGCGTGATTGTATTCCGCGTTGGCAGACGATCTCTTCAAGAATGAAGTCATAGGCATCTGTTTCGCTGTGCCATTAGAGGTGAGGCCTTCTGCTAGATGCTTCAGCCTCAGATGATTATGCAGGTTGGTAGTGTCACCAGTAAATGTCAGACTGGCATCGCACAACTTGCAAGAAACAGTCTTGTCAAGTCTTGCAAAGTACTTCGATACCACATATTTAGGTGGAAGCATTCTCACAATTCACTTATATTACTATACTACTATTATATTCTAAAGATTTCTTCACAGTTTAACAGCGTTAACGTTAATGGCAAAAGTTACGATATTTATTATTTAACAACTATTTCGGTATTGCCCTGCTTAAAGTTCTAAATTGAGTAATCAATTAAGTATCAATTATTATATCAAAACAAGTTCCAACCACCAGACAAAAGATGTCATTCACACGACAGACAATCGGACGACCCGCCTCAGTAATGACGACAATGATTTGCATCAAACTTACGCTTCCCAATTAAGTTGAATCAACACCTTAATTATTCGGTCACTGTAGCCGGCTCTGTGTGATATACAGGTATTGTTAATCACCATGACATGCTGTATATTGCATTGTTTGGTACAGCGGAAGTTTCGCTAATCCCACTGATCACGATTTGTTCACAGGCAACTCCGTATTTGCGCAAAATAAAGATTTGTTGATTTTATTTTTTTAACCGAGTACTCGATTATCTGAAAAGTATTCGATACTCGGACGTTCGATCGAGTACTCGAGTACTCGTTGACATCCCTAATAATTATACAACATATAAATACTAAAGTGAATTAAATACATTTCAAGTGAATTAAAATGGACTTATTTCCACATTTCAAATGAATTAAAATGGACTTTTATTTCCACATTTCAAATGAATTAAAATGGACTTTTATTTCCGCATTTCAAATGAATTAAAATGGACTTTTATTTCTACATTTTAACTGAATTAAAATTGTTTAGTCAAAATAATGGGTGTGTGCTATTATTGGGTTAAATACAGTAGTAAAAAATGAAATTTTGGTGACCTGGAGTAGTGTTTGTGATTTATATATACTGAGTCAAAAATGAAACGATACCTGGTGTATGTGTCTATAATTTCAACATTTATTAAGAAAATCCTTTGAAAATTCACAAGATGATAGTCCAACATGTTTGAAAGAGGAGCACATAAAGCATAATGAGCCTCCAAAACTGTCTGCTGCGTGATGACGTAATTCGTCGGACAGGGGTCTAATGGAGTTTTCACACAGACGTCAATACCGAGTATGGGCACCATTTGCGTCTCTCACTGCAATGCACCGCCGTCGCATCGAACGGAAGAGTGTCTGAATCTCTTGCTGGTCAATATTTGTCCACTCCTGACGCAAAACATCCCTCAGTTGGTTTAACGTTACCGGCTGACGTCGTCTGACGCGGCAGTCTAACGTATCCCACAAATGTTCTATGGGTGACAAGTCTGGTGACAAAGCAGGCCACGGCAGGGTTTCAATATTGTTCTGCTCCAATAATGTGGTGGAAATCCGAGCAGTATGACACCTGGCGTTGTCCTGTTGGAACAGTGTGACATTTCTGTTGGCGTTAAAGAACGGCACAACAACTGGCGCAAGGATCTCATCACAGTACCGCTGGGCGTTTAGGTTCCCGTCCACTACTAACAGTTCAGTGCGACTGCCGAAGGTGATACCGCCCCACGCCATAACGCTTCCGCCCCCGAACAGATCGACCTGACGTACACATGCGTCGGCGTAACGTTCACCGCGTCTGCGATATACCCGCTCTCTGCCATCCGCTCGACGCAAACAGAACCGCTAAACATCACCGAATTCCACTGTAACTGAGTCCAGCGAGCACGTTCCGTCGTCCATTCCCACCGTACGTCACGGTGACGTCGTGTCAGGATGGGTCCAACGTATGGCCGATAGGCACGAATGCCACGTTCACCGAGCCGGTTCCTGACTGTTTGTGCACTGATGCGATTGTTGGTCATCCCAGGAGTAACGGCAGCTGTGTGCGTAGCAGGTAGGAACCGGTCACGTAAATGTGACGTCCGAATGTGACGGTCCTGTTCACGCGTCGTCACACGTGGTCGACCAGATCTTGGGTGTTCGTCCACCGATCCACGTGTTCGATAACGTCGAAGTAGACGTGTTATCGTGATCCGCGTAACCCCGAGTCGATTTGCGACGTCACGCTGACGTAAACCGCCGTCAATCATGCCAATGGCACGCATTCTCTGATTGCGGTTTAGCCTAGGCATTTTGTTAAAGGTAACAATGGGTATGTAAGGTGTTTTTCCTCGATGATAATGCAATACCAAGTACAATAAACCGGTTTTCCGATTTATACATGTGCAGGAAGTTGTCTTTGTTGAGGAGCACGTGCAATCGGAAATTCGGCGTGCCAGGATTATCGGGTGTTTATTTACCTGTGTTTATGGTTGGCTGACGTTGCAATAAGATACCCGGTACTGATACGTAATAATATATTAAACCTTTCTATGGTTTTATCCGTTTTACGTCATTTTTAGTTTTGGTATCGTTTCTTTTTTGACTCAGTATATATATATAAGTAGCCTGTCTCATTTTAGGTGATTAACAGGAAACTACTGGTTTATTGTCATTATTGAGTGTTAAGTTGTCAGTATCTATTTTCTCTGTATTTTCTCCCATGCAACATATTGTCTCTAATGGAACACGCAAATCGATTGAAAAATCTGACGGTGGACAGTAAATCCATTATAGCATTTGTCATGCGAGATGACAAGGATGGAAGATGTAATCTGCAACAAGTCGCACATTAAAATAATGACAAACATAGATGTGTAAAATTATTTATTTCTCTTTCAGTTTTTATATACAGTTTTCTAAAATTATGATAACAGAAATTTGTATAGTACTGGCAGCTAATATATCAGTTTTGTTTACATCTTTGCATGCTGGGTAAAATAAAATAGTTCAAATCATTGAAGCAGACGACATTTCATTTATGTTTTTTCTGAATTTTTACTGAAAACCCGGAAATATGTCATGCAATTTAATTAGAACTGTTATTTTACCGCTAGCGAGCAAGGAGCTAAATGTGTTTTATCGATGATGTCCGCTATTTCTGTATGCCGTATTTATTCCAATTTCTTCTTTATAAATCAGCCAATTAAGTTTTATAGCTTAACAAAATCTTAATTGTATTCCCATGTCAACTGAATGATGTTATTCATTCCCGACTCAACTGAATGATGTTATTCATTCCCGACTCAACTGAATGATGTTATTCATTCCCGACTCAACTGAATGATGTTATTCATTCCCGGTGTCACATGAGATTTTCACCCGCGCGATATTTTCACCCGTGGGTGAAAAAAATGCCATGAGATTTTCACCCCCCCTATGAGATTTTCACCCGCCCCCCAATATTTTAACCCTAACCCTAACCAAGTCTCATAGGGGGGGGGGGGGGGGGTGAAAATCTCATGGCATTTTTTTCACCCGCGGGTGAAAATATCGCGCGGGTGAAAATCTCATATGACACCGGGTCAACTGAATGATGTTATTCATTCCCTGGTCAACTGAATGATGTTATTCATTCCCGGGTCAGCTGAATGATGTTATTCATTCCCAGGTCAACTGAATGATGTTATTCATTCCCGGGTCAGCTGAATGATGTTATTCATTCCCGGGTCAGCTGAATGATGTTATTCATTCCTGGGTCAACTGAATGATGTTATTCATTCCTGGGTCAGCTGAATGATGTTATTCATTCCCGGGTCAACTGAATGATGTTATTCATTCCCAGGTCAACTGAATGATGTTATTCATTCCTGGGTCAATTGAATGATGTTATTCATTCCCAGGTCAACTGAATGATGTTATTCATTCCCGGGTCAGCTGAATGATGTTATTCATTCCCGGGTCAACTGAATGATGTTATTCATTCCTGGGTCAACTGAATGATGTTATTCATTCCTGGGTCAACTGAATGATGTTATTCATTCCTGGGTCAACTGAATGATGTTATTCATTCCTGGGTCAACTGAATGATGTTATTCATTCCTGGGTCAACTGAATGATGTTATTCATTCCTGGGTTAACTGAATGATGTTATTCATTTCGGAGTCAATTGAATGATGTTATTCATTCCCGGGTCAACTGAATGATGTTATTCATTCCCGGGTCAACTGAATGATGTTATTCATTCCTGGGTCAACTGAATGATGTTATTCATTCCTGGGTCAACTGAATGATGTTATTCATTCCCGGGTCAACTGAATGATGTTATTCATTCCTGGGTCAACTGAATGATGTTATTCATTCCCGGGTCAACTGAATGATGTTATTCATATCGGCTACCCTATCTACAATAATCATGCTGTCCGATTAGTGCAGTGCTTTACATGCTCACTTCTCAACAATGCAACCTAGGTTCAATCCTCGGACCGGGAAGTGTGCGAGTTGGTACTGTGATAGCCAGACCGGACAGGTGGATTTCTCCAGGTACTCCGGTTTCCATATATGCTTTCATCCGCGCCAACGAGAGTGATTAATAGAAGTTGTTAAACCTCGTTTCACAATCATTCTACAATAAAGACGAGGAATACGTTATACAATAAACATGTGATACTTGTAAACAGAGCACATCAATCATGTTCTAAGTCAATTATTTGACATTAGCACGGCAACACTTTGATGTATCTAGTGGCTGACTGATGTGTCCCAATGAATGAATATCGTGTAAGTCATGAAAGATGATATTGTTTTAGAATGTTGTCAATACACTTACAGAAATAGTTTCATCTTCATCTGTATAAATGAAATTCGCCTTCTTTGCAATTATCATGTTTTCATATACAATCTATCCGGGTAAGTCGGGTGTAAATTGTGTTCGTCATTGGTAGATCAAGTACATATACATTAAAACATTCATCTACCTGTCACGTGTCACATTGTGGAAGTCGTGATAGTGCAGTGGATGCATGTTCGCTTCAGGTGCGAAAGGTCCGGAGTTTGAGCCCCGCTGGAGCCGTTACGATTGTGCCCTTAGGCAAGGCATTTAAATTCCACGTTGCCTCTTCTCTCTCTCGTGGCGATGGATTCCATCAGGAATGAGGTCTCGAGATTGATTAATATAAGTTGTAAGAACTTGTTTTGCAATCGAGCTAAAATAAATTTGTATAAAACTACCTGTCATGCTATATTACGATTTCCTGATAGCCCAGCGATATTGAATTAAACCCATATCTCAATGTATTTGTTTTCTTCACAGAAACATGAAGGATGTTATACGCAATATTGCCACTGACAAAGTGTGTGATGTTCACCAAACGATACTTGGTATACGAGATGGCAAGGAGGGCTGGTTTCATATGTATTGCCCCGGTAATATTGGCTGTGATGACGAGGGGGAACTGTGGGGCCAAATGGTAATGATGTCATTGTGATTATTGTAAATATATTGCCATAAAGGGAGGTAATTTACAATTGTATAATTTTGAAATATCCAGTTCATTTGTGGGTAGATCTCCAAAGGTTTTACTTAAAATCTAATAAAATTGTTTCTGAAAAGATGAAAGTAGTTAAACTTTCTAAGTAACCATCATTAGCATATTCTAGGTAAACTCATTTGAATATCTCGGTATGCAGCACATTCTAGGTAAACTCCTTGGAATATCTGTGTGCAGCACATTCTAGGTAAACTCCTTGGAATACCTGTGTGCAGCACATTCTAGGTAATCTCCTTGGAATATCTGTGTGCAGCACATTCTATGTAAACTCCTTGGAATATCTGTGTGCAGCACATTCTAGGTAAACTCCTTGGAATATCTGTGTGCAGCACATTCTAGGTAAACTCCTTGGAATATCTCAGTGTGCAGTACATTCTAGGTAAACTCCTTGGAATATCTCAGTGTGCAGCACATTCTATATAAACTCCTTGGAATATTTCAGTGTGCAGCACTTTCTAGGTAAACTCCTTGGAATATCTAAGTGTGCAGGACATTCTAGGTAAACTCCTTGGAATATCTCAGTGTGCAGTACATTCTAGGTAATCTCCTTGGAATATTTCAGTGTGCAGTACATTCTAGGTAAACTCCTTGGAATATCTCGGTGTGCAGCACATTCTAGGTAAACTCCTTGGAATATCTCAGTGTGCAGGACATTCTAGGTAAACTCCTTGGAATATCTAAGTGTGCAGGACATTCTAGGTAAACTCCTTGGAATATCTAAGTGTGCAGACATTCTATAAACTCCTTGGAATATTCAGTGTGCAGCACATTCTAGGTAAACTCCTTGGAATATCTAAGTGTGCAGCACATTCTAGGTAAACTCCTTGGAATATCTAAGTGTGCAGCACATTCTAGGTAAACTCCTTGGAATATCTCAGTGTGCAGTACATTCTAGGTAAACTCCTTGGAATATCTCAGTGTGCAGTACATTCTAGGTAAACTCCTTGGAATATCTGTGTGCAGACATTCTAGGTAAACTCCTTGGAATATCTGTGTGCAGTACATTCTAGGTAAACTCCTTGGAATATCTCAGTGTGCAGTACATTCTAGGTAAACTCCTTGGAATATTTCAGTGTGCAGCACATTCTAGGTAAACTCCTTGGAATATCTCGGTGTGCAGCACATTCTAGGTAAACTCCTTGGAATATCTCAGTGTGCAGCACATTCTAGGTAAACTCCTTGGAATATCTAAGTGTGCAGCACATTCTAGGTAAACTCCTTGGAATATCTAAGTGTGCAGGACATTCTAGGTAAACTCCTTGGAATATCTCAGTGTGCAGTACATTCTAGGTAATCTCCTTGGAATATTTCAGTGTGCAGTACATTCTAGGTAAACTCCTTGGAATATCTAAGTGTGCAGTACATTCTAGGTAAACTCCTTGGAATATCTCAGTGTGCAGCACATTCTATATAAACTCCTTGGAATATCTCGGTGTGCAGCACATTCTATATAAACTCCTTGGAATATATCAGTGTGCAGTACATTCTAGGTAAACTCCTTGGAATATATCAGTGTGCAGCACATTCTATATAAACTCCTTGGAATATATCAGTGTGCAGTACATTCTAGGTAAACTCCTTGGAATATATCAGTGTGCAGTACATTCTAGGTAAACTCCTTGGAATATCTCAGTGTGCAGTACATTCTAGGTAAACTCCTTGGAATATCTGTGTGCAGTACATTCTAGGTAAACTCCTTGGAATATCAGTGTGCAGTACATTCTAGGTAAACTCCTTGGAATATATCAGTGTGCAGTACATTCTAGGTAAACTCCTTGGAATAACAGTGTGCAGTACATTCTAGGTAAACTCCTTGGAATATCTGTGTGCAGTACATTCTATATAAATATATCAGTGTGCAGCACATTCTATATAAACTCCTTGGAATATATCAGTGTGCAGTACATTCTAGGTAAACTCCTTGGAATATATCAGTGTGCAGCACATTCTATATAAACTCCTTGGAATATATCAGTGTGCAGTACATTCTAGGTAAACTCCTTGGAATATATCAGTGTGCAGCACATTCTATATAAACTCCTTGGAATATATCAGTGTGCAGTACATTCTATATAAACTCCTTGGAATATATCAGTGTGCAGTACATTCTAGGTAAACTCCTTGGAATATCTCAGTATGCAGCACATTCTATATAAACTCCTTGGAATATCTCGGTGTGCAGTACATTCTAGGTAAACTCCTTGGAATATCTCAGTATGCAGCACATTCTATATAAACTCCTTGGAATATCTCAGTGTGCAGTACATTCTAGGTAAACTCCTTGGAATATCTCAGTGTGCAGTACATTCTAGGTAAACTCCTTGGAATATATCGGTGTGTAGTACATTCTAGGTAAACTCCTTGGACTATCTCAAGTGTGTAGTACATTCTAAGTGTACACATAAAGATGCTTATAGCACAGTAATATTTACATGTACCGTATTTTTTTAAACAGTTGAAAACCCTGATGCACTGTTGTTGCAAGCGTAAGAATTTCTTGTATGGCTTAAACAAGATGATTGGACCGGTGATGTTGTTGTCATTACGAGAGAATATTGCTTCTATGGAGGTGAGTACTTTACTGTCCATGGGCTTATATTATCCAGGGCTAACATTAGAGGTTGACATGCAGGGTTGAAAATATAGGGGGGAAGTCACTTCCCTCTCCATCCAATTTACGGAGAAGTTAGGGGAAATCAGTGGAAGTGTGAATTTTGCCTACATATTTTACTTTAAAATCTGCATTTTCGTGTTCGCGATGAGCTGTAACACATTCAACATCAAGTAATTGACATGGATTGGTGCATGATATTTTTGGACCAATAAAATAATAAGAAAATTACATTTGACCAGTTCATTTATCAAAATGGGTAAGTATATCTAAAAATAGTAATGTTACTGACGGCTCTGGATCATCTGGATCTACACTGTTTGTAAGCCTATTTAGAGGTATGTAGTGTTGAAAGGGTTAACAGTAGTACAGTGAGCGCAATGCCATTTGCCAGACTCATCTTCTTGATACCAATCAAATAATGAAGTTCTTCACTTTTGAAGCAGACTTAACAAGTCACAATTTATGTATAGGACCACCCACAATTTATGTATAGGACCACCCACAATTTATGTATAGGACCACCCACAATTTATGTATAGGACCACCCACAATTTATGTATAGGACCACCCACAATTTATGTATAGGACCACCCACAATTTATGTATAGGACCACCCATAATTGTCTCAGAAGAGAACTCCTACTAGGTATTCTTATCATATTTATAGCTTTTCTCAACCTTTGCACTCTCCCCCAACTTTATTTATTTTACAACGATTGCTAAGCAAGTTTTAACTACTTATATTAATCACTCTTCCGCCCCCCCCCCCATCCAAAGCAAATGAATCCAAAAAGCAGTGAATGCAGCACCCACATAAAATCATTTAACATTAGGGATGGCAACGAATATTCGCTCGGACGTCCGAATATCCGAATACTATTACAGTATTCGAATATTCGGAAAAAATATTATAGAATTTGCAAATATGAAATAAACTGTCAGATACGTTGTTTTCTTTTGAAACCATCATAAAACATTCCAATGCAAAAGAAATCGCCCCAGGATGTGTGAATAAACCATGTTAATTGACACTCTGCCATGTAATCGGATAATTACAGTAGGTGCTAAGGTAGGTAGCGTTTAATTATGATGCCAAAACTGTTTTGACGAGAAAATTCCTTTGAAATATTACAGACAGTTTGCAACAACAACCACCCCCATGTATCTTACATTTTTAATTAACTGCTCAATATTACCAAAAAGTACTATTTAAAGTACGATTTTTTATTATATTGTCCTCAAAAATGCCAATTTGAATGATTTTGAGTTTTTGTTAGAATAATATCGATTATTCGAAAACCTTCCCGACTGAATATTCGAATAGTAAAATAGTATTCGTTGCCATCCCTATTTAACATCAATGGTAAGCTGGTAACAAATGTGCAATGTTGGAATGTGATGTTGTGGATTATAATATAGGTTTTCTGCAGGTACTATGTGCAATGTTGGAATGTGACGTTGTGGATTATAATGTATGTTTTCTGCAGGTACTATGTGCAATGTTGGAATGTGACGTTGTGGATTATAATGTATGTTTTCTGCAGGTACTATGTGCAATGTTGGAATGTGATGTTGTGGATTATAATATAGGTTTTCTGCAGGTACTATGTGCAATGTTGGAATGTGACGTTGTGGATTATAATGTATGTTTTCTGCAGGTACTATGTGCAATGTTGGAATGTGACGTTGTGGATTATAATGTATGTTTTCTGCAGGTACTATGTGCAATGTTGGAATGTGACGTTGTGGATTATAATGTATGTTTTCTGCAGGTACTATGTGCAATGTTGGAATGTGACGTTGTGGATTATAATGTATGTTTTCTGCAGGTACTATGTGCAATGTTGGAATGTGACGTTGTGGATTATAATGTATGTTTTCTGCAGGTACTATGTGCAATGTTGGAATGTGACGTTGTGGATTATAATGTATGTTTTCTGCAGGTACTATGTGCAATGTTGGAATGTGACGTTGTGGATTATAATGTATGTTTTCTGCAGGTACTATGTGCAATGTTGGAATGTGACGTTGTGGATTATAATGTATGTTTTCTGCAGGTACTATGTGCAATGTTGGAATGTGACGTTGTCGATAATAATGATCTGAAGATGCAGATGGTGACAACATTGCAAAGCACAATGTCAGGCAAACGCATGTACGCAGAACTCTGCGAGAGACAGATCGCACTCAGGGAATTGGTAAATATCCTTCCGCTTCATTGATTTAGGGCAAAGAGTCCTTAACCCTTTCCTTCATGGTCAAACGGTTATGGTCAATTAGACTTCAAATCACTTGTCGCTCACAATACAAGCAGGTACATGGATACAATCTGGTACATGGATACAATCTGGTACATAGATACAATCGGGTACATGGATACAAGCAGGTACATAGATACAATCAGGTACATGGATACAATCGGGTACATGGATACAATCAGGTACATGGATACAATCAGGTACATGGATACAATCAGGTACATGGATACAATCAGGTACATAGATACAATCGGGTACATCAATACAATCAGGTACATGGATACAATCAGGTACATGGATACAATCAGGTACATGGATACAATCAGGTACATGGATACAATCAGGTACATAGATACAATCGGGTACATGTATACAATCGGGTACATCAATACAATCAGGTACATGGATACAATCAGGTACATGGATACAATCAGGTACATAGATACAATCAGGTACATGGATACAATCAGGTACATGGATACACTCGGGTACATGGATACAATCAGGTACATGTATACAATCAGGTACATGTATACAATCAGGTACATGGATACAATCAGGTACATGGATACAATCTGGTACATGGATACAATCAGGTACATGTATACAATCAGGTACATATATACAATCAGGTACATGGATACAATCAGGTACATGGATACAATCAGGTACATGGATACAATCAGGTACATGTATACAATCAGGTACATAGATACAATCAGGTACATGGATACAATCAGGTACATGGATACAATCAGGTACATAGATGCAAGCAGGTACATAGATACAATCTGGTACATGTATACAATCAGGTACATAGATACAATCTGGTACATGTATACAATCAGGTACATAGATACAATCTGGTACATGTATACAATCAGGTACATAGATACAATCAGGTACATGGATACAATCATGTACATGTATACAATCTGGTACATGGATACAATCAGGTACATGGATACAATCTGGTACATAGATACAATCAGGTACATGGATACAATCGGGTACATCAATACAATCAGGTACATCAATACAATCTGGTACATGGATACAATCAGGTACATGGATACAATCAGGTACATGTATACAATCAGGTACATGTATACAATCAGGTACATGTATACAATCAGGTACATGTATACAATCAGGTACATGTATACAATCAGGTACATGTATACAATCAGGTACATGGATACAATCAGGTACATGGATACAAGCAGGTACATAGATACAATCAGGTACATGGATACAATCAGGTACATGGATACACTCGGGTACATGGATACAATCAGGTACATGTATACAATCAGGTACATGTATACAATCAGGTACATGGATACAATCAGGTACATGGATACAATCTGGTACATGGATACAATCAGGTACATGTATACAATCAGGTACATATATACAATCAGGTACATGTATACAATCAGGTACATGGATACAATCAGGTACATGGATACAATCAGGTACATGTATACAATCAGGTACATAGATACAATCAGGTACATGGATACAATCAGGTACATGGATACAATCAGGTACATAGATGCAAGCAGGTACATAGATACAATCTGGTACATGTATACAATCAGGTACATAGATACAATCTGGTACATGTATACAATCAGGTACATAGATACAATCTGGTACATGTATACAATCAGGTACATAGATACAATCAGGTACATGGATACAATCATGTACATGTATACAATCTGGTACATGGATACAATCAGGTACATGGATACAATCTGGTACATAGATACAATCAGGTACATGGATACAATCGGGTACATCAATACAATCAGGTACATCAATACAATCTGGTACATGGATACAATCAGGTACATGGATACAATCAGGTACATGTATACAATCAGGTACATGTATACAATCAGGTACATGTATACAATCAGGTACATGTATACAATCAGGTACATGTATACAATCAGGTACATGTATACAATCAGGTACATGGATACAATCAGGTACATGGATACAAGCAGGTACATAGATGCAATCAGGTACATAGATACAATCTGGTACATGGATACAATCAGGTACATATATACAATCTGGTACATGTATACAATCAGGTACATGTATACAATCAGGTACATGTATACAATCAGGTACATGGATACAATCAGGTACATGTATACAATCAGGTACATGGATACAATCTGGTACATGGATACAATCTGGTACATGGATACAATCTAGTACAGGTACATTGATACAATCAGGTACATGTATACAATCAGGTACATGGATACAATCTGGTACATCAATACAATCGGGTACATGGATACAATCAGATACATGGATACAATCTGGTACATGTATACAATCAGGTACATGGATACAATCTGGTACATAGATGCAATCAGGTACATAGATACAATCTGGTACAGGTACATAGATACAATCAGGTACATGGATACAATCAGGTACAGGTGATAAACATGTAGCACTTGTGTTCAGGGTTCACTTAATTGATGGAGAAAAACACATCAGCTCCATAATCATTGACAATATCTCTGTCTGTACGGCCATTAGAGCTGCTGACGGAAGCCATTCATTATGGATGAAATTATGATCGTCTGATTGCCAGTTGTGTGGTTAATGTTGGGCGGGCTTTATGTGCTTTGAAATTGGATGCATATTTATAAATTTCATGTACATATTTGCTCCAGTTCACCATTCAGACTGTAGTTTCTGCATCTGGTTCGCTAGCTCCAGTGATCATATTGTCTGTAGGGTGGACATCTGGTTCCTAGCTCCAGTGATCGTATTGTCTGTAGGGGTGACATCTGATTTGCTAGCTCCAGTGATCATATTGTCTGTAGGGTGGACATCTGGTTCGCTAGCTCCAGTGATCATATTGTCTGTAGGGTGGACATCTGGTTCGCTAGCTCCAGTGATCATATTGTGTGTGTAGGGGAGACATCTGGTTCCTAGCTCCAGTGATCATATTGTCTGTAGGGTGGACATCTGGTTCCTAGCTCCAGTGATCATATTGTCTGTAGGGTGGACATCTGGTTCCTAGCTCCAGGGATCATATTGTCTGTAGGGTGGACATCTGGTTCGCTAGCTCCAGTGATCATATTGTCTGTAGGGGGGACATCTGGTTCCTAGCTCCAGTGATCATATTGTCTGTAGGGTGGACATCTGGTTCGCTAGCTCCAGTGATCATATTGTCTGTAGGGGGGACATCTGGTTCCTAGCTCCAGTGATCATATTGTCTGTAGGGGGGACATCTGGTTCCTAGCTCCAGTGATCATATTGTCTGTAGGGGGGACATCTGGTTCCTAGCTCCAGTGATCATATTGTGTGTGTGTAGGGGGGACATCTGGTTCCTAGCTCCAGTGATCATATTGTGTGTCTGTAGGTGGGACATCTGGTTCCTAGCTCCAGTGATCATATTGTCTGTAGGGGGGACATCTGGTTCCTAGCTCCAGTGATCATATTGTGTCTGTAGGTGGGACATCTGGTTCCTAGCTCCAGTGATCATATTGTCTGTAGGGGGGACATCTGGTTCCTAGCTCCAGTGATCATATTGTCTGTAGGGTGGACATCTGGTTCCTAGCTCCAGTGATCATATTGTCTGTAGGGGGGACATCTGGTTCCTAGCTCCAGTGATCATATGTGTGTGTGTAGGGGGGACATCTGGTTCCTAGCTCCAGTGATCATATTGTGTGTGTAGGGGGGACATCTGGTTCCTAGCTCCAGTGATCATATTGTGTGTGTGTAGGGGGGACATCTGGTTCCTAGCTCCAGTGATCATATTGTGTGTGTGTAGGGGGACATCTGGTTCCTAGCTCCAGTGATCATATTGTCTGTAGGTGGGACATCTGGTTCCTAGCTCCAGTGATCATATTGTCTGTAGGGGGGACATCTGGTTCCTAGCTCCAGTGATCATATTGTCTGTAGGGTGGACATCTGGTTCCTAGCTCCTGTGATCATATTGTCTGTAGGGGGGACATCTGGTTCCTAGCTCCAGTGATCATATTGTGTGTGTAGGGGGGACATCTGGTTCCTAGCTCCAGTGATCATATTGTGTGTGTAGGGGGGACATCTGGTTCCTAGCTCCTGTGATCATAGTGTCTGTATGGTGGACATCTGGTTCCTAGCTCCAGTGATCATATTGTCTGTAGGGGGGACATCTGGTTCCTAACTCCAGTGATCATATTGTCTGTAGGGGGGACATCTGGTTCCTAGCTCCAGTGATCATATTGTCTGTAGGGTGGACATCTGGTTCCTAGCTCCAGTGATCATATTGTGTGTGTAGGGGGGACATCTGGTTCCTAGCTCCAGTGATCATATTGTCTGTAGGGTGGACATCTGGTTCCTAGCTCCAGTGATCATATTGTCTGTAGGGTGGACATCTGGTTCCTAGCTCCAGTGATCATATTGTCTGTAGGGTGGACATCTGGTTTGCTAGCTCCAGTGATCATATTGTCTGTAGGGGGGACATCTGGTTCCTAGCTCCAGTGATCATATTGTATGTAGGGGGGACATCTGGTTCCTAGCTCCTGTGATCATATTGTCTGTAGGGTGGACATCTGGTTCCTAGCTCGTGATCATATTGTCTGTAGGAGTGACATCTGGTTCCTAGCTCCAGTGATCATATTGTGTGTGTGTAGGGGGGACATCTGGTTCCTAGCTCCAGTGATCATATTGTCTGTAGGGTGGACATCTGGTTTGCTAGCTCCAGTGATCATATTGTCTGTAGGGGGGACATCTGGTTCCTAGCTCCAGTGATCATATTGTCTGTAGGGGGGACATCTGGTTCCTAGCTCCTGTGATCATATTGTCTGTAGGGTGGACATCTGGTTCCTAGCTCCAGTGATCATATTGTCTGTAGGGGTGACATCTGGTTCCTAGCTCCAGTGATCATATTGTGTGTGTGTAGGGGGGACATCTGGTTCCTAGCTCCAGTGATCATATTGTGTGTGTGTAGGGGGGACATCTGGTTCCTAGCTCCAGTGATCATATTGTGTGTGTGTAGGGGGACATCTGGTTCCTAGCTCCAGTGATCATATTGTCTGTAGGTGGGACATCTGGTTCCTAGCTCCAGTGATCATATTGTCTGTAGGGGGGACATCTGGTTCCTAGCTCCTGTGATCATATTGTCTGTAGGGTGGACATCTGGTTCCTAGCTCCAGTGATCATATTGTCTGTAGGGGGGACATCTGGTTCCTAGCTCCAGTGATCATATTGTGTGTGTAGGGGGGACATCTGGTTCCTAGCTCCAGTGATCATATTGTGTGTGTAGGGGGGACATCTGGTTCCTAGCTCCTGTGATCATATTGTCTGTATGGTGGACATCTGGTTCCTAGCTCCAGTGATCATATTGTCTGTAGGGGGACATCTGGTTCCTAGCTCCAGTGATCATATTGTCTGTAGGGGGGACATCTGGTTCCTAGCTCCAGTGATCATATTGTCTGTAGGGGGGACATCTGGTTCCTAGCTCCAGTGATCATATTGTCTGTAGGGTGGACATCTGGTTCCTAGCTCCAGTGATCATATTGTCTGTAGGGTGGACATCTGGTTCCTAGCTCCAGTGATCATATTGTCTGTAGGGGGGACATCTGGTTCCTAGCTCCAGTGATCATATTGTCTGTAGGGGGGACATCTGGTTCCTAGCTCCAGTGATCATATTGTCTGTAGGGGGGACATCTGGTTCCTAGCTCCAGTGATCATATTGTCTGTAGGGTGGACATCTGGTTCCTAGCTCCAGTGATCATATTGTCTGTAGGGGGGACATCTGGTTCCTAGCTCCAGTGATCATATTGTCTGTAGGGGGGACATCTGGTTCCTAGCTCCAGTGATCATATTGTCTGTAGGGTGGACATCTGGTTCCTAGCTCCAGTGATCATATTGTCTGTAGGGGGGACATCTGGTTCCTAGCTCCAGTGATCATATTGTGTGTCTGTAGGGGGGACATCTGGTTCCTAGCTCCAGTGATCATATTGTCTGTAGGGGGGACATCTGGTTCCTAGCTCCAGTGATCATATTGTCTGTAGGGGGGACATCTGGTTCCTAGCTCCTGTGATCATATTGTCTGTAGGGTGGACATCTGGTTCCTAGCTCCAGTGATCATATTGTCTGTAGGGGTGACATCTGGTTCCTAGCTCCAGTGATCATATTGTGTGTGTGTAGGGGGGACATCTGGTTCCTAGCTCCAGTGATCATATTGTGTGTCTGTAGGTGGGACATCTGGTTCCTAGCTCCAGTGATCATATTGTGTGTCTGTAGGTGGGACATCTGGTTCCTAGCTCCAGTGATCATATTGTCTGTAGGGGGGACATCTGGTTCCTAGCTCCAGTGATCATATTGTCTGTAGGGTGGACATCTGGTTCCTAGCTCCAGTGATCATATTGTCTGTAGGGTGGACATCTGGTTCCTAGCTCCAGTGATCATATTGTCTGTAGGGGGGACATCTGGTTCCTAGCTCCAGTGATCATATTGTCTGTAGGGGGGACATCTGGTTCCTAGCTCCAGTGATCATATTGTCTGTAGGTGGGACATCTGGTTCCTAGCTCCAGTGATCATATTGTCTGTAGGGGGGACATCTGGTTCCTAGCTCCAGTGATCATATTGTCTGTAGGGGGGACATCTGGTTCCTAGCTCCAGTGATCATATTGTCTGTAGGGGTGACATCTGGTTCCTAGCTCCAGTGATCATATTTGTGTGTGTAGGGGGGACATCTGGTTCCTAGCTCCAGTGATCATTGTGTGTGTGTAGGGGGGACATCTGGTTCCTAGCTCCAGTGATCATATTGTGTGTGTGGGGACATCTGGTTCCTAGCTCCAGTGATCATATTGTCTGTAGGGGGACATCTGGTTCCTAGCTCCAGTGATCATATTGTCTGTAGGGGGGACATCTGGTTCCTAGCTCCAGTGATCATATTGTGTGTGTGTAGGGGGACATCTGGTTCCTAGCTCCAGTGATCATATTGTCTGTAGGGGGGACATCTGGTTCCTAGCTCCAGTGATCATATTGTCTGTAGGGGGGACATCTGGTTCCTAGCTCCAGTGATCATATTGTGTGTGTGTAGGGGGACATCTGGTTCCTAGCTCCAGTGATCATATTGTCTGTAGGGGGGACATCTGGTTCCTAGCTCCAGTGATCATATTGTCTGTAGGGAGGACATCTGGTTCCTAGCTCCAGTGATCATATTGTGTGTGTGTAGGGGGACATCTGGTTCCTAGCTCCTGTGATCATATTGTCTGTATGGTGGACATCTGGTTCCTAGCTCCTGTGATCATATTGTCTGTAGGGGGGACATCTGGTTCCTAGCTCCAGTGATCATATTGTGTGTGTAGGGGGGACATCTGGTTCCTAGCTCCTGTGATCATATTGTCTGTAGGGTGGACATCTGGTTCCTAGCTCCAGTGATCATATTGTCTGTAGGGGGGACATCTGGTTCCTAACTCCAGTGATCATATTGTCTGTAGGGGGGACATCTGGTTCCTAGCTCCAGTGATCATATTGTCTGTAGGGTGGACATCTGGTTCCTAGCTCCAGTGATCATATTGTGTGTGTAGGGGGGACATCTGGTTCCTAGCTCCAGTGATCATATTGTCTGTAGGGTGGACATCTGGTTCCTAGCTCCAGTGATCATATTGTCTGTAGGGTGGACATCTGGTTCCTAGCTCCAGGGATCATATTGTCTGTAGGGTGGACATCTGGTTCGCTAGCTCCAGTGATCATATTGTCTGTAGGGGGGACATCTGGTTCCTAGCTCCAGTGATCATATTGTCTGTAGGGTGGACATCTGGTTCGCTAGCTCCAGTGATCATATTGTCTGTAGGGGGGACATCTGGTTCCTAGCTCCAGTGATCATATTGTCTGTAGGGTGGACATCTGGTTCCTAGCTCCAGTGATCATATTGTCTGTAGGGCTGACATCTGGTTCCTAGCTCCAGTGATCATATTGTGTGTGTGTAGGGGGGACATCTGGTTCCTAGCTCCAGTGATCATATTGTGTGTCTGTAGGTGGGACATCTGGTTCCTAGCTCCAGTGATCATATTGTGTGTCTGTAGGGGGGACATCTGGTTCCTAGCTCCAGTGATCATATTGTCTGTAGGGGGGACATCTGGTTCCTAGCTCCAGTGATCATATTGTCTGTAGGGGGGACATCTGGTTCCTAGCTCCTGTGATCATATTGTCTGTAGGGTGGACATCTGGTTCCTAGCTCCAGTGATCATATTGTCTGTAGGGGTGACATCTGGTTCCTAGCTCCAGTGATCATATTGTGTGTGTGTAGGGGGGACATCTGGTTCCTAGCTCCAGTGATCATATTGTGTGTCTGTAGGTGGGACATCTGGTTCCTAGCTCCAGTGATCATATTGTGTGTCTGTAGGTGGGACATCTGGTTCCTAGCTCCAGTGATCATATTGTCTGTAGGGGGGACATCTGGTTCCTAGCTCCAGTGATCATATTGTCTGTAGGGTGGACATCTGGTTCCTAGCTCCAGTGATCATATTGTCTGTAGGGTGGACATCTGGTTCCTAGCTCCAGTGATCATATTGTCTGTAGGGGGGACATCTGGTTCCTAGCTCCAGTGATCATATTGTGTGTGTGTAGGGGGACATCTGGTTCCTAGCTCCAGTGATCATATTGTGTGTCTGTAGGTGGGACATCTGGTTCCTAGCTCCAGTGATCATATTGTGTCTGTAGGGGGGACATCTGGTTCCTAGCTCCAGTGATCATATTGTGTGTGTAGGGGGGACATCTGGTTCCTAGCTCCAGTGATCATATTGTGTGTGTGTGTAGGGGGACATCTGGTTCCTAGCTCCAGTGATCATATTGTCTGTAGGGGGGACATCTGGTTCCTAGCTCCAGTGATCATATTGTCTGTAGGGGGGACATCTGGTTCCTAGCTCCAGTGATCATATTGTCTGTAGGGGGGACATCTGGTTCCTAGCTCCAGTGATCATATTGTATGTAGGGGGGACATCTGGTTCCTAGCTCCTGTGATCATATTGTCTGTAGGGTGGACATCTGGTTCCTAGCTCCAGTGATCATATTGTCTGTAGGGGGGACATCTGGTTCCTAGCTCCAGTGATCATATTGTCTGTAGGGGGGACATCTGGTTCCTAGCTCCAGTGATCATATTGTCTGTAGGGTGGACATCTGGTTCCTAGCTCCAGTGATCATATTGTCTGTAGGGGTGACATCTTGTTCCTAGCTCCAGTGATCATATTGTGTGTGTATGGGGGACATGTGGTGTGTATTATTTCTTGTTCCTAGCATCAGTGATTATATTGTGTGTGTTGTGGTGTGGTGTGTTATGTTGTGGTGTGGTGTTGTGTGTTGTGTGTTGTGGTGTGTTATGTTGTGGTGTGGTGTTGTGTGGTTTGGTGTGTTGTGGTGTTGTGTGTTATGTTGTGGTGTGGTGTGTTGTGGTGTGGTGTGGTGTGTTGTGTTGTGGTGTGGTGTGGTGTGGTGTGGTGTGGTGTGTGTTTGGGGGGGGACATGTGTGTATTATTTCTGGTTCCTTGCATCAGTGATCCCGAAAGTATATTAAGCAGTTTTTGGGGATACAGAGGACGATGTTTTTACATTCGCGGTGTATAGCACCGATACACGAGACCCCCGGTGTATAGCACCGATACACTAGACCCCCGGTGTATAGCACCGATACACTAGACCCCGGTGTATAGCACCGATACACTAGACCCCGGTGTATAGCACCGATACACGAGACCCCCGGTGTATAGCACCGATACACTAGACCCCCGGTGTATAGCACCGATACACTAGACCCCCGGTGTATAGCACCGATACACTAGAACCCGGTGTATAGCACTGATACACTAGACCCCCGGTGGTGTATAGCACCGATACACTAGACCCCGGTGTATAGCACCGATACACTAGACCCCGGTGTATAGCACCGATACACTAGACCCCCGGTGTATAGCACCGATACACTAGACCCCGGTGTATAGCACCGATACACTAGACCTTGGTTTTACATTCCTGGTGTATAGCACCGATACACTAGACCCCTGATGTATAGCACCGATACACTAGACCCCTGGTGTATAGCACCGATACACTAGACCTCCGGTGTATAGCACCGATACACTAGACCCCGTGTATAGCACCGATACATAGACACCGGTGTATAGCACCGATACACTAGACCCCGGTGTATAGCACCGATACACTAGACCCCCGGTGTATAGCACCGATACACTAGACCCCGGTGTATAGCACCGATACACTAGACCCCCGGTGTATAGCACCGATACACTAGACCCCCGGTGTATAGCACCGATACACTAGACCCCCGGTGTATAGCACCGATACACTAGACCCCCGGTGTATAGCACCGATACACTAGACCCCCGGTGTATAGCACCGATACACTAGACCTCGGATATTTATATGAAAGACTGTTAATATTATTGTGGTCAGAATGGGATTCAAATTTGAGCTCCCTTGATTCGCAGTCCAATGTGTTAATCACTGGTTCACTGACCCGTCTAATGAGCAGAAATTCAACTGAATGTGAATAGCAATTTAGTGAGACATCCTGTGCACATAATTAGTTTATACAAATTTATTTTAGCTCGATTGCGAAGCAAGTTCTTACAACTTATTAATCACTCTCGAGACCTCATTCCTGATGGAATCCATCACCACGAGGGAGAGAGAAGAAGCAACGTGGAATTTAAATGCCTTGCCTAAGGGTACAATTGCACGTATTTGGTGTTATTGCTACCGATATAGCAGGATGTGACAAGCCTTAATTGATCAATAGCATGCTTCTTATTAACATGACTCTCCTGAGAATGGGTACTAAACATAAATGCATATATTTGTAGATTAATCGTTGTATTTTTTGTATTTCTAATTCTGCTTTGTCATATTGCATGCTATTTAATAGAATGTAATACACAAAGTAATAAGAGATATACCGTATATTTCCGATCATAAGTCGGCCTTTTTCTCACCCAGAAATGTGATGAAAGTAATATGTCGACTTCTGGCAGAAAAACAAATTGGATCAAACTGTTTCATTTTCTGTTTCAGCAACAGAAAGGAGGCCCAAAGAAGCTGACCTTACCATCCAAGTCGACCGATACCGACCTAGCAAAGATGTTGAGTTCGGGATCGTTTGGAAACCTAGAATGTTTGAGTCTTGCATTCACTCAAGTTACAAGTGCCTGTGCCGATGATCTGATCAAGCTGCCATCACTCCGCTACCTGAATCTCTGGTCTACACAGGTAAATAGGAAATTAGAGTCATCTAGAAATGTCAGTATTATCAAAACCCGTTCATATATATTTCCAAAGACCTTTAGTTTATACAAATATATTTGATCTCGATTGCGAAACAAATTATTTCAACTTATAATTAATCACTCTCGAGACCTCATTCCTGATGGAATCCATCGCCACGAGGGAGAGAGAAGAGGCAACATGGAATTTAAATGCCTTGCCTAAGGTCACAATCGTAACGGCTCCAGCGGGGCTCGAACTCCGGACCTTTCGCACCTGAAGCGAACGTGCATCCACTGCGCTATCACGACTTCCACAAAGACCTTTGATATATGACCAGGGGTCCACTCGGGGGACAACCTTTCATGACATAATTTTGTTTTCTTTTGTACAAAGGCCAGGCGCTACAGTCACGCATAATTGATTTGCCAATCTCTACGCATCCTGATACCTTCCATATCTGATCAGGAGGTCCTGTGGTGATGATTTTTCATGACATAATGGTTTTATGTAACAAATAGTACGCAACGATTAATATACGTTTTGTTAAAATTAATATTGCATCCCACACATAGTTTACTTAATATCAACAGAGTACAAATCTACTGGATGTCATTATATTGCTCACAATGCATGTGTGTTTTACGTTTATTTATCGTCGCTACCGTTGCCCATATGAGCAACGCCTCCTGAAGAGATTAGTTATTTTAGATTTTGGAGGATAGTGCATGATACAGACAGAGACCCATTCCAGAATCTCCTCTGGTTCTTTTACGTGCACGGTGTAAAGCACCGACACGAAACCTCGGTTTAACGTCCCATCTGAAAGACTGTTAATTTATTAGGGTCAGACGGGGGATCGAACCTGCGATCCCTGGATTACCAGTCCAGCATGTTACCACTGGACTACAGATCCGTCTGTATCTTACAATGCATATTGTTGAATGTCCATGTCATGCATCATCTGTGGTTACTGCATATAGAAGAGTTTATACCGATGTATATATTACATGTTGAATGTCCATGTCATGCATCATCTGTGGTTACTGCATATAGAAGAGTTTATATCGATGTATATATTATATGTTGAATGTCCATGTCATGCATCATCTGTGGTTACTGCATATAGAAGAGTTTATATCGATGTATATATTACATGTTGAATGTCCACGTCATGCATCATCTGTGGTTACTGCATATAGAAGAGTTTATACCGATGTATATATTACATGTTGAATGTCCATGTCATGCATCATCTGTGGTTACTGCATATAGAAGAGTTTATATCGATGTATATATTACATGTTGAATGTCCAGTGGTTACTGCATATAGAAGAGTTTATATCGATGTATATATTACATGTTGAATGTCCACGTCATGCATCATCTGTGGTTACTGCTTATAGAAGAGTTTATATCGATGTATATATTACATGTTGAATGTCCAGTGGTTACTGCATATAGAAGAGTTTATATCGATGTATATATTACATGTTGAATGTCCACATCATGCATCATCTGTGGTTACTGCATATAGAAGAGTTTATACCGATGTATATATTACATGTTGAATGTCCATGTCATGCATCATCTGTGGTTACTGCTTATAGAAGAGTTTATACCGATGTATATATTACATGTTGAATGTCCATGTCATGCATCATCTGTGGTTACTGCTTATAGAAGAGTTTATATCGATGTATATATTACATGTTGAATGTCCACGTCATGCATCATCTGTGGTTACTGCTTATAGAAGAGTTTATATCGATGTATATATTACATGTTGAATGTCCACGTCATGCATCATCTGTGGTTACTGCTTATAGAAGAGTTTATACCGATGTATATATTACATGTTGAATGTCCACGTCATGCATCATCTGTGGTTACTGCATATAGAAGAGTTTATATATATGTCAGTAGAAAAACATGTGTCTCATTGTATTATTGAAATAATGTCACACGATGCAAATAGAAATTAAGTTTATTCTCCGTTGAAAATTGATTATCATGTGTTATTCAAAATGTATATTTAGTTAGAATAACATGTAACCAAGGGATACATGTAAT
This sequence comes from Archivesica marissinica, assembly GCA_014843695.1. Taxonomy (NCBI): domain Eukaryota; kingdom Metazoa; phylum Mollusca; class Bivalvia; order Venerida; family Vesicomyidae; genus Archivesica; species Archivesica marissinica. The sequence goes on along the minus strand of CM026395.1, from coordinate 50,435,640 downwards.
TGTATACGTTATATAAATAGCATTCTGTTCTGTTCATAATATAGCATTCTTTTGTTCTATATCTATTTTGCCAGTCAGAGTCGTGTATAGTTGAACGTGCTAATCTCGATACCATCGGTGTTATCAAAAACTAAAATAAGTTAATATTCTGCACAGTAATCCTATTTGTCAATATTGTTTTGCGAGAAGTGAAAAATCAGCAGACTGGAATCCATGCTCGGCATCGTAATACATTGCGTTGTTACGATATGCTACGAGATTCTCGTACAAGGAATAATCCTTCACGACACGTCGTGTGCAGCAGAATGTTAACATTTAGCTTAGTTGACAATATGTGCTTATATTTGGTTGATATTTGGTCTTATTCATTTTAATTTATATTTATACGATCGGCCGATGGTTTTAATAGTTATTTTACAACGCTTGCTGGACATGGCAACTTGCTGAATCTTTATGTGGATAATAGGGTGGCTACGTGTAAAATGTTTCTCCGATTTTGCTAAATTTCGTACAATTTTAGCTGTACCCGTGGTATGCTGTGCACTAGACAAATTCAACAAAGTTTTCAGTAATAAATAAGCGTGCTATACATAGCAAATAACGGTATCTAAATTCCAAAATATTTTCGTATATGTATGAATGATACCTCTGTGCATTAAGTTAATCATTGTTAATTGCCGGTCACAAAACAAATTTATAATTAGAAGACATAAATATTGTTTCATAATGCTAGGCCTCGAATTACTATCATTTATTGTTTGTCTCTCCTTGCATGCCTAGATAATAGTTTATATATAAATATTGATTTTTCAAATGGAAAGATCATGTGATTGATAGCACATCAAAGCTTTACAGCAGTAACCTGTCAATCAAATAAATCTTGTTTACACCAAGAACACAAAAGATCAATGATCTTATGTGATGTAATAAAATTTTCAAAGTTGACATAGTAAAAACATGAGCTTGCAATTTTATCCAGAACTCTAAATCCTGGGAATGCATTTTAAAATGATTCTGAAAATGAAAGTTGACACAACTTGTCATGTAACCCTTACCTCAGTTGTAGTTTATGGGCATACAGCATTTAAGTGGTACAATTAAAATATATTATAATAAATATACTATGAAAACTCTGTTTGGGAAAAATGGCACACGCCGAAATTGACTAAAGGAAGCCCAGATTTGGCTATAAAAATGGCTACAAAAAAATAAGAGCCAGATCAGGCCATTAACGTTACACACCAATTCAAATGGAAATATGCATTAAAGTTTAATTTACAAATTGTATGGATTATTCTCTCAACCAATCAGAATCCTTCCAGGTGGTATTACACGTGTGTACATATAAACAATTATGAGATGACTGTATTGCATTGAATACAAGTAAAGTTATGTGATAAATATGTATATATGAATGCTGTGTGATATTTCAGTTCGGAGATGTGGGTTTACAGAAGATATCGGAGCACCTTCACAAGCTGCAGGTTCTCAATCTGTGTGAAACTCCGGTCACTGACAAGGGGCTCAGCGCACTCGCCGGTAAGTAGCTAAGTAACAGCGCACCTACCTAAATTTGTGAAACCCTGTTCAATGACAAAGGGGTAATCCCATTCACTGACCAGGTGACTCATCGCACTGACTTGTAGACAGACAAACGGCAGGACTAGATTTTAAAATTAAAAGATAAACACAAAATGCAATGTATTAAAATACAGATAAAATTATCTGTATTTGCATGGTTAACAAATATGGAACTTATGACCAAAATGTATTTAATACACTGTAGTCTAGTAGTAACACGACGTCAGAAATTAACAGTCTTTCAGATGGGACGTTAAACCTATGTCTTGTGTTGGTGCAGTACACCGTGCACGTAAAAGAACCAGAGGAGACTCTGGAATGGGTCTCTGTCTGTATCATTGCAATATCCTCCAAAAATCTAAAATGACTAATCTCTTCAGGAGGCGTCGCTCATATGGGTAACCGGTAGCGACGATAAATAAACGTCACACACGCACGCACCCACGTATTTTATTAGGCTAGTTTATACAAATTTATTTTAGCTTCATTGCGAAACCAAGTTCTTACATTATATTAATCACTCTCGAGACCTCATTCCTGATGGAATCCATTGCCATGAGGGAGAGAGAAGAAGCGTCATGGAATTTAAATACGGCTACAGCTGTGCACGAGCTCACACCTGAAGCAAACGCCAAAGTCCAACTTTAGCCCAATGTAGTTCATACCCTGATGGAAACTATTAACCTGAGATTCGTTACTTATGTTTACATTAATTAATTATGTTTTTCAATGACACAAAGAAAAACATAGCACACCCACATTTAAAATGTATTTAGTCCAGATTTGCGACTAGCAATGTGTCGGTAGCAGTGTGTCGGATCTGGTAAATGTATCATTCTTGTAACAGCATATAAACTGTGAGACACATCTTTTCCTTGCAAAGAATGCTAACAACACTGCGATTGAGGATGACCTTATTTTCGAGTATGCATGTCAGCTGCATATCATTAGTGAGGAAATTTGTACGAAAATGGATACAAACAGGACATAGAGTCAAACCTGTCTTAAGCAGCCAGCCAAGGGAATCACAGAAAATGGCTGCTTAGCGTAGGTGGCTGCCTAATAGAGTTCAAATGTATAATCAAACAACATACTGGGATTAAGGAAACTGGCTGCTTAATATAGGTTGGCTGCTTAATGGAGGTGACCACTAACAGGTTTGACTGTATTCATAGAAGGAAATGCAATAGCGATGTAAATATTTTACATTTGTTATGATTGGTATATTGGGTTAAATCTAAATTGCTAACTTGGTGAAGCTATTAATGACGTTATTTTTATTTCAGCATTAAAAAATTTACGGAAGTTGAATTTGAACAGCACAAATTTGTCGGCGTTGGTGTTTGAAGGGCTGAAAGTAAGTTAGATTGTTGTAAGAGTTATGTTCACCTTAGATCTTCTTACATCGATTGATTGATTGATTGATCCATGGAAGCGAAAGTGTGTAGTGTCCGATTAGCGCAATTGTTAGCACGCTCGCTCCTTACCAATGCAACCCGAGTTCGATCCTCGGACCGAGAAGTATATGAGGGTGCGATGCGGTGGTCGCCAGATCGGACAGGTGGGTTTTCTCTGGTACTCAGGTTTCCTCCCACATGACTGACCACAAATATGCTTTCATCAGCGCCAATGAAAGTGATTGTTAACAGTGTTAAAGCTTGTTTCGCAATCGTAAAATATAAAGTTTATTCATTTTTAAATATGTTTCATTTATACTTTTTAATCAAGACCACAGTTATCGGATGTAACGTAATAATGTAACACATTTGTTGGATAACAGAAATGGTCAGCCATATTGGAATGTAGCGTAATAATGTAACGTGTTGGTTGGATAACGGGGGAAGTTGTCGGCTATATTGGAATGTAACGTAATAATGTAACGTGTTTGTTGGATAACGGGGGAAGTTGTCAGCCATATTGGAATGTAACGTAATAATGTAACGTGTTGGTTGGATAACGGGGGAAGTTGTCGGCCATATTGGAATGTAACGTAATAATGTAACGTGTTTGTTGGATAACGGGGGAAGTTGTCGGCCATATTGGAATGTAACGTAATAATGTAACGTGTTTGTTGGATAACGGGGGAAGTTGTCGGCCATATTGGAATGTAACGTAATAATGTAACGTTTTGTTGGATAACGGGGGAAGTTGTCGGCCATATTGGAATGTAACGTAATAATGTAACGTGTTTGTTGGATAACGGGGGAAGTTGTCAGCCATATTGGAATGTAACGTAATAATGTAACGTGTTGGTTGGATAACGGGGGAAGTTGTCGGCCATATTGGGATGTAACGTAATAATGTAACGTGTTGGTTGGATAACGGGGGAAGTTGTCGGCCATATTGGGATGTAACGTAATAATGTAACGTGTTGGTTGGATAACGGGGGAAGTTGTCAGCCATATTGGAATGTAACGTAATAATGTAACGTGTTGGTTGGATAACGGGGGAAGTTGTCAGCCATATTGGAATGTAACGTAATAATGTAACGTGTTGGTTGGATAACGGGGGAAGTTGTCGGCCATATTGGGATGTAACGTAATAATGTAACGTGTTGGTTGGATAACGGGGGAAGTTGTCGGCCATATTGGGATGTGATGTGCAGAGTAAATAAGTGGTAAAATATAGCAACAAATGTACAAATATCGAGACATTTGAATATGTAATAAATATATAAAGTAACATATTCATTTGTCTTACAGGAGAAGTTGCCGTCACTACAGGAATGTGATGTGCGTTACACGGATGCCTGGTGACTATGCCATGCTGGGCTCGTATGAGCCTGGCCACCATGCCCTAAGTGACCACAGGGGTCTGGTTGCTTAGTGCACTACACAAATATACACTACCTGTCAGATAGAAGTATACAAATTCAGAAATACTAGAATTTCTCTTGTCTTTTTGATAACTATTCATTTTATTTGTGTGTACCATTAAAGCAGAACGGATGTATCTGTATATACGAAGCATTTGTAAACATGATCTCAAGCGGGTTTCTCTCACAAATCTGTGCTTAATCAAGGCACGTGAATAATTGTATACTTCCTTTTGTCTGGTTGTGTATTAACATCAAAGATTGTGCATAAATATTCTTAATATGGAATGTGGGCCTCGTGTGCAACGGATGTATACGAAGACACGCCGAGCAGCTCTCAGAACACGCACAGGCAGAAGCGTGTCATTAAATCTTAAACGAAGAGTTATGGAAATGTTTGTTTCCAAATTTATTAGCATATATGTCTTTGTTTTTGTTAACATGATAACTTCTAGAATATATCATTGGTGACTTCTAGAATATATCATTGGTGACTTCTAGAATATATCATTGGTGACTTCTAGAATATATCATTGGCAACTTCTAGAATATATCATTGGTGACTTCTAGAATATATCATTGGTGACTTCTAGAATATATCATTGGTGACTTCTAGAATATATCATTGGTGACTTCTAGAATATATCATTGGTGACTTCTAGAATATATCATTGGCAACTTCTAGAATATATCATTGGTGACTTCTAGAATATATCATTGGTGACTTCTAGAATATATCATTGGTGACTTCTAGAATATATCATTGGTGACTTCTAGAATATATCATTGGTGACTTCTAGAATATATCATTGGTGACTTCTAGAATATATCATTGGCAACTTCTAGAATATATCATTGGTGACTTCTAGAATATATCATTGGTGACTTCTAGAATATATCATTGGCAACTTCTAGAATATATCATTGGTGACTTCTAGAATATATCGTTTTTCCAAGCTCAGTTTATGTTTGTGTTATACCTTTATTTAATGCTGTGTTATATTTGTGTTATTGAAGGCGATTTTTTATATGTTACATGGTTACATGCACTGTTTCTATTTGGGAAGATTTCACAAAACAATTTGGATCCGCGTGTCTGTGAAACTTCCAGCTAAATCTTGGTGAATGTTCTTTTGTCTCCAATCTTGGGGAATCGTGTTTGGTTTCCAATCTTGGTGAATCATGTTTGGTTTCCAATCTTGGTGAATTGTGTTTGGTTTCCAATCTTTGTAAATCATGTTTGGTTTCCAATCTTGGTGAATCATGTTTGGTTTCCAATCTTGGTGAATTGTGTTTGGTTTCCAATCTTGGTGAATCATGTTTGGTTTCCAATCTTGGTGAATCATGTTTGGTTTCCAATCTTGGTGAATAGTGTTTGGTTTCCAATCTTGGTGAATCATGTTTGGTTTCCAATCTTGGTGAATCATGTTTGGTTTCCTGGTAATGTAGAAAAGGACTACTGCATGCCCAGGATGTGACAAATAGGGTCAGAACACCTTGCTACCAACTCTGTGATTACAGTAGTTTTGGTTTCATATCTTATATGTTACTTCGATGTGAAACAGAAATGTTTGGCACCAGTGTAACCTGAACTGGAGATAACAACACGTTTCTCCAATCTCAATCTATCGGATTGTTTGTGCCCGGATCAAATCTTGGACTCAATCTATCGGATTGCTTGTGCCAGGATCAAATCTTGGACTCAATCTATCGGATTGTTTGTGCCAGGATCAAATCTTGGACTCAATCTATCGGATTGCTTGTGCCAGGAGCAAATCTTGAACTCAATCTCTCGGATTGTTTGTGCCAGGATCAAATCTTGGACTCAATCTATCGGATTGCTTGTGCCAGGATCAAATCTTGGACTCAATCTCTCGGATTGTTTGTGCCAGGATCAAATCTTGGACTCAATCTCTCGGATTGCTTGTGCCAGGATCAAATCTTGGACTCAATCTCTCGGATTGTTTGTGCCAGGATCAAATCTTGGACTCAATCTCTCGGATTGCTTGTGCCAGGAGCAAATCTTGGACTCAATCTCTCGGATTGCTTGTGCCAGGAGCAAATCTTGAACTCAATCTCTCATGTAATAACGCGTTTCTCCAATCTCAATCTGTCGGATTGGTTGAGCCTAGAGCAATTCTCAGACTCGAGCAAACGTATCACTTGATCTTAAAGCAGTATTATATCCTCCGTCCTTGAACTGTGTTAGTGTGCTATAGCACCCAACTCGACTACAACCTCATGGAATTTGGTAGTAAGCATCAATATTCATTCTAGTTTTTCATATTATCTTCGGCAGTTTTGATGACTTCGTTATGTCCGTGTTAGTCGGAAAGTGGAATTTTCATCTCAGATTTATTTGTAAGGAGTGTGTTTTTCAAATCTTCCAAATCTGTAATAATTCAATTCAATGCAGAATTCAATAATACCTTAAAGACAGTGCACGCATACATGCTGGTAGTTACTGGTGCTAATATGTGTGTTTTACATTTATTATATTTATTACATTATCATCGCTATCGGTTGCCCATATGAGCGACGCCTCCTGAAGAGATTAGTCATTTTAGATTTTTGGAGGATAGTGCAATGATACAGACAGAGACCCATTCCAGAGTCTCCTCTGGTTCTTTTATGTGCACGTGAACTTATGGACCAATTTTGGATTAAAAAATCTAGCTGTTCATTTATTTTATAATGACCCGTATTTTCTTAGAAACTGTGTAATTCTTATTGCTTTGAATTACTATCGTGTCCGATAGTTTATTATATCGCTTTATTTTCATACAACACACATTTTACGTAAACATTTGTATTTATCACACGCATATTTCTTGTGCAGCTGATCGAAATTTTATTTTTCCTCTATAAGTGTAACTATTATGTCGTCATTGATATCTAAAGCTACATTTTCGTGATTCAGTACCTTTTCTCTTCTGTTTAAAAGTAAATCAACTATATTCTCAAGTTTATGTTGGTCAATCAGGTTTTGTAGGATTTTGTAAGGCTATATACATGTCATCTTTTAAAAGTGAATTAAAAAAAAGAAACATACAAATAATTTCTTTAACAATGTCACCTGAAGCTATGAACAAGTGATTGATCTGTATATCCTCAATCTTTCCATACTTTGACGTGTCTTTAATCAAGAATCATCTCCAATTAATACAAATATTGTGTTGCTTCATTTAAATCCACTACACAACGAAAAGTGGTCCGTTTTAATTAATTTTTTGGATTAATTTTTAGCTTTATTTTGAGATTGACTATTGAGAGAATACAGACATCTATGTCACTCACTCGGTTGTCGGTGTCACACTCCTGGTTCAAGTTCTGCATGCCAGTTACTCACCCATATCTCGAATCCACTGCATATATTTGATTGATCAATACTTTTCCAATAAATAAGTGCTCGTTCTTATTAACAGATCTTGTACCGTACATTATGTAAATACAGTCAAACCTGTGTTAGTGGTAAGTTAGTGGAGAGTGCTATGATACAGACAGAGACCCATTCCAGAGTCTCCTCTGGTTCTTTTACATGCATGGTATAAAGCACTGACACAAGCCCTCGGTTTAAAGTCCCATCTGAAAGACTTACTATTATTAGGTTGAGACGGAGTGGATCGAACCTGCGATCCCTGTATTCGTAGTCCAACGTGTTACCACTGGACTACTGACACGTCTATGGCTACTACATTGTCAATGTCGGTGGTATTGGTAATTGCAACATGAGTTGAAGTTCTCGACACGGAGGCAACTAGAAATGCTCAATATAAATAAAAAGACTGCCATTATCGCAGAGAATACAATATTTCCGCAGTGTAGCATATTAACGTCAGACATGGAAATTGACGTCAGACTTTCTGACGCCGCCTATTATCTAGATATAAAACGATGTCAACTTGAAGACGTGACTGATAGTTTTGATTTTATTGTAGCTTATTACGTCGTCGCCCGAGCTCAAGTTAATTGATTATATTGTAGAGTTGCTACATCGTCACCCGAGCTCAAGAAACGGCTAACTCAATCAATAACTGACATTACAGTAACATAACCTTGTGCTGGGTGACGATATAAACTAATATAATATTCTGTTGTAGAATGTGCCATTTATTGTTTATTGTGGTATTACGTATAATTTGTCTCATTTTTATCGAGTAACGAATCAATGTCATTGCATGTCCATCTAGTAGTTGAGCTACAACCTTCTGCAAGTCCACGTGTTTAATATCCTCATGCATATCGGCATTTTCATCATTTTGTGGTTCAGAGAATTTCGTGTGTGCTCGGAACCGGTGAATAATTTCATGTGTGCTTGGAATCGTGAATGATTTTGTGTGTACTCGGATTCGGTGAATGTTTTGGTGTGTTTTCGGAATCGGTGAATGTTTTTTGTGTATGCTCGGAATCGGTCAGTGATTTTGTGTTTGCTCGGAATCGGTGAAAGATATTTTTGTGTGCTCAGAATCGGTCATTGATTCCATGTGTGCTCGGAATCGGTGAATTCCTGAGGATAATAATCATTTTATTTATTTACAATGTTAGTCAATTATTCCTTCTCGGATTCTGTGAAATCTTGGAGACAATAATGTTTTTATTGTTTATCGAGGGTTTACCCAACTCGTTTATGACATTTGTGTTTTGTCTTTCATTGTTAGCTGACGTAAGCGCAGAGCTTAAGGCAAAGTATTGTGATCAACTTTTGTATGTCCGTCTATCAGCAATTGCATTGAAATGACTACTCATGAACCAAAATATTAGGAATTTGCCAAATTGTATCTGTAGCATCCTTACAACACTCTACCAAGTTTGATCAGTGGCAAACTGTATCAACATCTCAATTACAACCAATCAGATCCTTTGTGCGTATTGACAATCACTATGAAACCTAAAATAACTAATTACTTCATGGAGCATTGGTCAACTTGTAGCAACTATAAATAAACACAATAAAAACCGACCACTTCGATTTGTCACAGATTGATACAGATCCCAATTACAACCAGACCCCAGGCTGCAAGTGCCAAGCATGTGTGTTTGTTCAAATTCATGAAGGTCAGCCGGCCCTATTGCACTGTAAGTGAGCAACCGATGTGTATCCCTCATTTTTTAAAGATATATTTTTTTTTAGTTCCAAAGGGATAGTCATTAGTCAAGCAGATTGATTGTTCATAGATACAGATTTCAATGACAACCAATCAGAAATCAATAAATTGTCGACCAATCCAATGGCTTGACATTAATTGGTCCACCAATTAGATGGCTTGACATTGATTGGTCAACTAATCGGACGGATTGAATTTGAAGTGAAAAATGTCTGTAATATCCGGGCTTATCGCATGAATCTGTCATTAATGTAATGCATTACACATGTCATTTCAAAACAGTCTCGTTGTGTTATATCATTCATTTTGTATATTTAAATATTATAATTCTATATGTACTGAGAATCAAAGAAATTATAGTGTGTGTGGTAGTTCAGTAGTAGATGTATATTATTATATTAAACGTTCAATCGTGTATCAGTGAAACATTTGCTAGTCTAGCGGGGATGCCTTTGTCTGACGTACATTTTTAAAGAGGAAAATTGGTATATTAAATTAAATATCAGCACTTTAATATGAAACGCCTTCATGTATGCCTAATGTCATATTCATTTTAGTGACTTCCACAATTTACAAATCCAGTTTTACATGTACTCCAGTTTTGCAGTAATGAAATCCAACTGTTTTAACATATTTAAACCTATTCAACACCCATAAATTAATAAGAAAATTATATTTGGACCAGTTCATTTTTCAAAATGGCTCATCTGGATCTACACTTTTTGTAAGCCTATTTAGAGGTATATAGTGTTGAAAGGGTAAATGTACTTGGGACATTGTTGAAAATTATATACAGTCAAACCTGTGTTTGTGGTCACCTCTATTGAGCAGTCAGTTTCCAGATTTACTCTATTAAGCAGTCAGTTTCCAAATATGTTGTATTATTATACATTTGACCTCTATTAAGCAGTCAGTTTCCAGATTCCCAATATGTTGTATTATTATACATTTGACCTCTATTAAGCAGTCAGTTTCCAGATTCCCAATATGTTGTATTATTATACATTTGACCTCTATTAAGCAGCCACTTTTGTGATTTCCTTGGCTGGCTGCTTATTTCCACAGTCAGGATTTAGTTTATCTCTCTCCGTAACAAATCTTGGCAATGAAATAAATGTCGGCATATATTAGTTTATACAAATTTATTGTAGCTCAATTGCGAAACAAGTTATTTCAACTTATATTAATCACTCTCGAGTCTCGAGACCTCATTCCTGATGGAATCCATCGCCACCAGGGAGAGAGAAGAGGCAACGTGGAATTTAAATGCCTTGCCTAAGGGCACAATCGTAACGGCTCCAGTGGGGCTCGAACATATCGGCATATCTTAATAACATTACTAGCATACATATAGGAAGAAAGCTCGTTTAATAGCAAGATTCCGAAACTCGGTTCATAAAATGTTTTATCACATTACCAAATACCACTCGTTTTAATCATATGTTTGCACAAAATAACATTGTTACTTTCATTTTGACGCCAAGTCAACACAAATTGTCATGAAGTCGCTAAATTAGAATGACGTCACTACGCAAAGCAGCATTATATTTATGTTTTCAACAGCTTTACAATTATGTTGAGACTTCATTTAAATCATCAATTGTCTTATTGTTAACGTTATGTACAAATTCACATAGAAATATGCATAATTTAAAGTGTAATTTATAAATTATAATGATTAATCGCTCAACCAATCAGAATCCTTCCAGGTTGAATTACACGTGTGTACATACAAGAAAATATGTAATGGCTGTATTACTCGATACAAGCAAAGTTATGTGATACATTGCATTTATGTTTTTTTGCACATGAATATAACCACAAAAGATGTTTGTGAATACAGTCAAACCTGTCTTAAGCAGCCAGCCAAAGGAATCACAGAAATTGGCTTCTTAGCACAGACAGATGGGGCTGTATGAGAGGGCAAATGTATGATGAAATAATATAATAGGAATCTGGCTGCTTAATACAGGCTAGCTGCTTAACCCATTCAACACCAAGTAACTCACATGGACTGGTCCATGATATTCATAAACCAATAAATGAATCAGAAAATCACATTTGGACAAGTTCATTTATCAAAATGGGTAATTATGTCTAAAAATAGTCATATCACTGGCAAAAAGTGCAGATCCTGATGAGACGGCTCATCACGAGCCGGCTCATCTGGATCTACACTTTTGTAAGCCTATTTAGAGGTCTGTGGTGTTGAAAGGGTTAATACAGGCTAGCTGCTTAATAGAGGTGACCACTAACTAGGTTTCGCTGTAGTGGGGAGAGTTCTGTTTCTTGACTAATTATGAAATTTTTTATATGACATTTAGTGAGCCGAAAGTAAATATGTAGGTGGGACATTGGTATTTTGCTCAATTGTTTCACGTAGCTGATAAGTGTTTGTATAACATTATTTTGGGCATTCAGTTATTTCCATTATCCTTTAAAATAACAACAATACTAAAATATCTTCTTTTATTTGAAGATGCTATTCTTTCTAAGAATTATAATTCGATTACCGTATAAAAGACAAAGCCCATACTTTCTGGCAAAGATCAAGTGGAAATTCGTGAAGACCAATAGTGGATACGGTATAAGTCGGTGATGATGACATAGATCAGTGGATACTGTTTAAGTCGGTGATGATGACATAGATCAGTGGATACGGTATAAGTCGGTGATGATGGCATAGATCAGTGGATACGGTATAAGTCGGTGATGATGGCATAGAACAGTGGATACGGTATAAGTCGGTGATGATGACATAGATCAGTGGATACGGTATAAGTCGGTGATGATGACATAGATCAGTGGATACGGTATAAGTCGGTGATGATGACATAGATCAGTGGATACGGTATAAGTCGGTGATGATGGCATAGAACAGTGGATACGGTATAAGTCGGTGATGATGACATAGATCAGTGGATACGGTATAAGTCGGTGATGATGGCATAGATCAGTGGATACGGTATAAGTCGGTGATGATGGCATAGAACAGTGGATACGGTATAAGTCGGTGATGATGACATAGATCAGTGGATACGGTATAAATGAATGTCTAAGATAATGTTCTACACTAGCACATGCAGCTAAGAATCTTTCATTGTATATAGTAATTCCAAGTATGACACCCAACAATCAGTGCCTATTTCTCAGTTTATGTTCTGTATATTCGTATATACCTCCAGCGTGTGTCAAATTGAACAGATTTCACAGACTACATGATAAATATAGCTTGCCATGCGATACTGAAAGTAAACCCAGTTAAATGTATATATATCGTGGGGAAAACGGGATCCCTAGTGTAATATGATGGATTGTGTTTAATTTCAGAAATGAATGACTTTTTGTTATATTAATGCGACTGAATTTTGGTAAAACTAAATAATAACTTTCTGTGCTATGGTGTAGTAGTAGTAAACATATAGTGTAAACTTTGTTTGATTTACAACGATTGCAAAACAAGCTTTAAGAACATTTATTAATCAAAGTTTAGTAGTAGATGCTGACATAACAGCCTCGTGGTGATGTTTTATCGTATGTAAGGCATTGTTGACTATGACTATCTTTGATCAAGTTGTTTATACAAATTAATTTTAGCTCAATTGCAAATCGCTCTTGAGACCTCATTCCTGATGCAGTCATGAGGGAGAGAGAAGAGTCAATGTAGATTTGGTTCCGACGGGGATCAAACTCGACTATATTAGGTAATGTATTGATTCCCCTAATTCTGTTTTAAAGGAGTTTGTGGACAGATTGTAACAGATATACAATGTATTTAATAAAAATAAAATGTTTAAGCTTTATATTATTACGATTGCGAAACAAGCTTTAAAAAACTTATATTAATCATTCTCGTTGGCGTTGTCATTCATGTGGGAGGAAACAGGAGTACATAGAGAAAACCCACATGGCGTATATGGCGACCATCGATCCACCTCGCTTGCTTACAAGACATTGTATATCGGGTTTTGAATTACTCATTTATTAAATGACAAAACTTCCGATATTGGTGGGGTTGGGGAATTCAATTGAAAAGTAAATTAGACAAGGAAAATGTATGTTGTGCACGGGCACCCTGTGATCGTCCTCCCTGCTGTCTGAACATCCATGATCAATGTCGCTAATAACATTAAATTTTCCTATTGCAAAGTGTAATGATATTTGAGTCGATTAAAAGCACTTTTGTCTAGATTGTATGTACGGAATAATAGTTTTAAGTTTAAACTTTATTTGCAAAGCAAGTTCTAACAACTTATATTAATCACTCTCGTTGGTGCGGATGAAAGCGTAAATATTGTCATTCGTGTGTGTGGAAATCGGATTAATAGTCGGTAATGATGAAAATTTAATGTTATTAGCGACATTGATCATGGATGTTCAGACAGCAGGGATGACGATCACAGGGTGCCCGTGCACAGCATACATTTTTCTTGTCTAATTTACTTTAATTCAAAACCTGAAATACAATGTCTTGTAAGCATGCGAGGTGGATCAATGGTCACCAGATACGCTATCTTTCAAAGTTTTTATCAGGTTCAATTCATTTAACTTTCATTTTGCCATCTGTGAACGAGCTCCTTTAAAGAACATGCCCGATATTTGAACAGCGGTTTTTATGACCTACTTATTCTCGAGAACCCCTTTTTATGTAATGGGTGTAAATAAATGTTGGGGTTTTTAAGAACTCCCATTGGTTCAACTTTTGACCTATTATAGCCATTGTTGTTGTTGTTTTTCATAACATTACATGAATACCGGTATGTAAAAGAGCTGTGTTTGCATTTTTAATAAATGTTTTTATCGGAATTATATGATTTAGTTACGGGCGGTGGATGTTCTCTGTATTTCTCACGACATTCATTTTTATTTCTTTTATTTACATGTTGTAGCTGTGTACATATTGCCTCGTACAACTTACATGTGATATCTCCATGTGTTTCAACTTACCAACTACTATATATGTATGTGTGTGTACAGTAGATGAAACCCACGGCTTTGTTTAAAGCAGTTAATATATGAGGAATCTCTTAAATACATGTACAAATGAAAAACAATTATTCCATCTGAACGAATAAATAAATTGCCGACAGGTCCCGTATAAATACCTATTTAAATTACCTAATTGCATACACCAATTAAATCCCTTGTTTTAACACCCCCAAACAAAAACATAAACATTCTGACCTTATCCAGTGGTCCCAGATATTAAAACATTCTGGCCTTATCCAGTGGTCCCAGATATTAAAACATTCTGGCCTTATCCAGTGGTCCCAGATATTAAAACATTCTGGCCTTATCCAGTGGTCCCAGATATTAAAACATTCTGGACTTCTCCAGCGGTCCCAGACTTTGAATCTCCAGTGAAATTTCTCAAATATTACCCGTTTAAATATCTGGGCTTTCTTGATGGCTTCTTGATGTTTTGAAGTTGTGTACTGGTACCCTTCTACTAGCTTGCAGTCATATTACCGGTACTTGTTCTCGTACATTTGTATTTCTTACAAGACTAGTAGTACCCACACTTTGATCCTTTTAAATGTACTTGAAGTCTTGAACACTGTTAACTGTTTGACTTTCCCCATAGCGATTTCCCCGTAGCTCCATAGCAAACCATAAGAGCAAAGAAATGAATCACTGGCGCGTTTTATTTTACAAACCACCACAAACCCAAACCTGTTTTAGCAAGACAAATATTATTTCCATTCTACCATGACCCAATATAATTCTATGAACGAATATAAATGTGGAGAAAAACAACACCATCAAATAGACCGGCTTCAGCCGTTGTTTATTGCAGATTTAACAGCGGTAGATTTGTTGTTTGTTTATAGGATTAGCAAGTATGTTAGAATATAATTGGTGGCTTAAAATGGAACACTCACAGATAATTTCATTGTTTTTAAGTGGGACATGACTTAAGTTTAACTTAAGCTAAAGAATTATAAACTTTTTTGCAACATTTAAGGAATAGTTTTTAGCGGTAGTATCCTTAAACACAAAGGAACGAAGCATTTTATAATTTTATTATCTATGTACATACCTACTATATATTGCAAACATTTTGCTTGTAATAAACTTTACCTGCGGATTACATGAAACTGTGACAAATGTTGTTTTTAGGTGATTGTCTAGTGCATAAATTTGTATTATGAAATTCAATATTAACGCTTCACACATACAGCATGTATATTTTCATAACGAGCACTGCTCCCAGACTATTCAAATATAAATCTATTTAGCACTCACTACTCGGTGAATATTGAAGCAATTGTTAAGTTTTTTTTCTTTTCGTCTTATTATTGTTGTTGATGCAGTGTATGTATATTATTTAAGGGGCCATGGCTTCTAGGATGTGCTTGAAATTGACCCAAATTGAATACCGGTACTTACAAACAAATAAAAAGTTAAATTAAAATACGGTATATTGATCTACAGCTTCACTGTACAGTATATACATGTTGATGGATCTAAAGGATTCTGTACAGTATATACATGTTGCTGGATCTAAAGGATTCTGTACAGTATATACATGTTGCTGGATCTAAAGGATTCTGTACAGTATATACATGTTGCTGGATCTAAAGGATTCTGTACAGTATATACATGTTGCTGGATCTAAAGGATTCTGTACGGTATATACATGTTGATAGATCTAAAGGATTCTGTACGGTATATACATGTTGCTGGATCTAAAGGATTCTGTACAGTATATACATGTTGACGGATCTAAAGGATTCTGTACAGTATATACATGTTGCTGGATCTAAAGGATTCTGTACGGTATATACATGTTGCTGGATCTAAAGGATTCTGTACAGTATATACATGTTGCTGGATCTAAAGGATTCTGTACAGTATATACATGTTGACGGATCTAAAGGATTCTGTACAGTATATACATGTTGCTGGATCTAAAGGATTCTGTACAGTATATACATGTTGCTGGATCCTGTACGGTATATACATGTTGCTGGATCTAAAGGATTCTGTACAGTATATACATGTTGACGGATCTAAAGGATTCTGTACAGTATATACATGTTGACGGATCTAAAGGATTCTGTACAGTATATACATGTTGCTGGATCTAAAGGATTCTGTACGGTATATACATGTTGCTGGATCTAAAGGATTCTGTACGTATATACATGTTGCTGACCTGTACAGTATATACATGTTGCTGGATCTAAAGGATTCTGTACAGTATATACATGTTGCTGGATCTAAAGGATTCTGTACAGTATATACATGTTGCTGGATCTAAAGGATTCTGTACGGTATATACATGTTGAGATCTAAAGGATTCTGTACAGTATATACATGTTGCTGGATCTAAAGGATTCTGTACAGTATATACATGTTGACGGATCTAAAGGATTCTGTACAGTATATACATGTTGCTGGATCTAAAGGATTCTGTACGGTATATACATGTTGCTGGATCTAAAGGATTCTGTACAGTATATACATGTTGCTGGATCTAAAGGATTCTGTACAGTATATACATGTTGCTGGATCTAAAGGATTCTGTACAGTATATACATGTTGCTGGATCTAAAGGATTCTGTGCGGTATATACATGTTGACGGATCTAAAGGATTCTGTACAGTATATACATGTTGACGGATCTAAAGGATTCTGTACGGTATATACATGTTGCTGGATCTAAAGGATTCTGTACGGTATATACATGTTGCTGGATCTAAAGGATTCTGTACAGTATATACATGTTGCTGGATCTAAAGGATTCTGTACAGTATATACATGTTGCTGGATCTAAAGGATTCTGTACGGTATATACATGTTGCTGGATCTAAAGGATTCTGTACGGTATATACATGTTGATGGATCTAAAGGATTCTGTACAGTATATACATGTTGACGGATCTAAAGGATTCTGTACAGTATATACATGTTGCTGGATCTAAAGGATTCTGTACAGTATATACATGTTGCTGGATCTAAAGGATTCTGTACGGTATATACATGTTGCTGGATCTAAAGGATTCTGTACGGTATATACATGTTGCTGGATCTAAAGGATTCTGTACAGTATATACATGTTGCTGGATCTAAAGGATTCTGTACGGTATATACATGTTGCTGGATCCTGTACAGTATATACATGTTGCTGGATCTAAAGGATTCTGTACGGTATATACATGTTGCTGGATCTAAAGGATTCTGTACAGTATATACATGTTGCTGGATCTAAAGGATTCTGTACAGTATATACATGTTGATAGATCTAAAGGATTCTGTACGGTATATACATGTTGCTGGATCTAAAGGATTCTGTACAGTATATACATGTTGCTGGATCCTGTACGGTATATACATGTTGCTGGATCTAAAGGATTCTGTACAGTATATACATGTTGACGGATCTAAAGGATTCTGTACAGTATATACATGTTGACGGATCTAAAGGATTCTGTACGGTATATACATGTTGCTGGATCTAAAGGATTCTGTACAGTATATACATGTTGCTGGATCTAAAGGATTCTGTGCGGTATATACATGTTGACGGATCTAAAGGATTCTGTACAGTATATACATGTTGACGGATCTAAAGGATTCTGTATGGTATATACATGTTGCTGGATCTAAAGGATTCTGTACAGTATATACATGTTGCTGGATCTAAAGGATTCTGTACGGTATATACATGTTGCTGGATCCTGTACGGTATATACATGTTGCTGGATCTAAAGGATTCTGTACAGTATATACATGTTGCTGGATCTAAAGGATTCTGTACAGTATATACATGTTGCTGGATCTAAAGGATTCTGTGCGGTATATACATGTTGCTGGATCTAAAGGATTCTGTACGGTATATACATGTTGCTGGATCTAAAGGATTCTGTGCGGTATATACATGTTGACGGATCTACATGTAATAGACAATGTGTTTTGTAATTATTGTTATTTTTCTGTATTTCATTGAGGTATGAAATGTCAGGTTCTTTACAACTAATCTATTTATAACAATGAAGAAATCTCATTTCAGGAAAAACTGCCATTAGTTTTATGATGATGAAACGCATAAAAATAATATTAAATAAAATATTTCTAAACGTGGTATTTGGACGAATGGTTAAATTGATAAAACAAGTAATGCACCTTCACCAGGAAGGATTTAATTTGATAAAACAAGTAATGCACCTTCACTAGGAAGGATTTAATTTGATAAAACAAGTAATGCACCTTCACCAGGAAGGATTTAATTTGATAAAACAAGTAATGCACCTTCACCAGGAAGGATTTAATTTGATAAAACAAGTAATTCACCAGGAAGGATTTAATTTGATAAAACAAGTAATTCACCAGGAAGGATTTAATTTGATAAAACAAGTAATTCACCAGGAAGGATTTAATTTGATAAAACAAGTAATGCACCTTCACCAGGAAGGATTTAATTTGATAAAACAAGTAATGCACCTTCACCAGGAAGGATTTAATTTGGGTCAATATGGCAACATCTAATTGTTTTATTTAATCGGTTATATCAATTTTCGACACTATTTGTCTGACATACTGTCTAAGACTCTGTCTCGTTTTTTAGGTAATTTTGCTTCAGTAGATGGCGATATATTGCAATATTTAGGAAATAACTGCGGGCAGTTGTTCATAATATAAAAAAAAAATTAGAACTGTTTATTGTTAAACTTTTCAAGATTCTATTTGTTTAATATATTTAAAATATAAAGAAACGAAATGTGGTCTAGCATGCAATTATTGAATTTTATCGACTGCTGTTAGACAGGAGAAAGGTCTAATGTCGTAGGCGCAACGTCTGGTAGACTGTACACATCCTGCATAATCAGTTACCTTTACCTCCCCCTTAATACTCTTATTTAAGGAGGACAGGTCCTCTGTTTTATGTTGTTACCTTTTTTCATCCACTTAAGATCAAAAATGTAATATTTTCCTTCTCATTATCACAAATGTATGAAAGCATCGTCTGGGGTGGCATGCAAGTCTAGTTATTTAAAGAACAGTGCAAGTCCCAAAGATTAAATTTAGTGATTATCCATCCGTCGTACAGAGTAGTATCTTGAATTGCTGAAAAATGTCCGTCTAGGCCAATATCTTCAAATTGTTTGGGCTGAATGTTAATCTTGATATCGGCATACTGGCCTGCAATTAATGACCATTTCAAACTGATGGGTAGATTTTTCATTACATTTGGCCGATATATAATCTGTCACTAATCACAATGTGTCTGCATATTTGAATTTGTTAGACTTTATTTAATTCAACCGTCGTATATATCGCCAGCAACAAATCTGATACTAGCCTCAGGGTACCAATTTTCGACCGCTACCAATTCTCAACTGCAATAAATCTCCGCTTCCGGTTAAAGATTCTGGCCTCGATTTGAATTCTAGCATTGCAGACGAACAATTTTAGAAACACATTCTGGCAAATTATAGAGAATGACTAGCACGTATTTGTGAAAGGTCGAGAATTGGTGCCATTTTTTGGCGTGGAAAGATGGTGTAGCTTTTGTTGGCATTTTATGTGTATGCTGTTTGTTTGTAACATAAAACATTTATGTGGAAATAAAATTATCTTCAGCTGTGTTGCTTCATGTAAACTACACACTCCACCTTCCATTAAATATCCCAACTTTGCATCAATATGCACCTCAAATTCACACATTCCTACCTACTTCCCTTCCCATTCGTCCACACACACCCATACTTCCTGCCCCCTCACTTCCATCCACACAACTTCTGCATACCCTCAATTCTTGTCAACCATATACACCCATCCATACTTCCCAGCCTCTTCACACCCATCCACACACACCTAATTTCCAGCCTCCTCACATCCATCCTCCCAGTCTCCTCGCTTCCATCCAACCACCCTTACTTACTTCCCAGCCTCTTCACTTCCATCCACACATATCCATCCCTACTTCCCAGTCACTTCCATCCACCCACCCCTACTTCCCACCCTCCTCACCCCTACTTCACAGCCTCCTCACTTCCATCCACACACCCCTTCTTCACAGCCAGCCTCCTCACTTCCATCCACACACCCCTACTTCCAGCACATCCCACTTCCATCCACCCACCCCTACTTCCCACCCTCCTCACCCCTACTTCACAGCCTCCTCACTTCCATCCACACACCCCTACTTCACAGCCTCCACACTTCCATCCACACACCCCTACTTCACAGCCTCCACACACCCCTACCCCCATCCATGCTTCAGGTTAATAAAATTTAAGTCGTTTTATTTTTTGAAAATAAATCATTTCTTTACTAAACTGCCACAATATAAACATGTCTCAACCTCCTATGGCTAAACAAAATTAATGTTTTACACTTTGCATACTTCACCAGCTTGTTTCCTATCCTCAAAAATGCAGTGGGGCCTGAGAAACTAACCACATTAACTTTGTTTAGCCTAAGCATAACAGAGTGGAACTATTCATCCTCAATATGAACCGTTCCTCTGTCCAGTGGCCCTTCATTTTAAGAGGTTTCGCTGTAGATCATTGCAGGCGTTCCTCCAATCACAGATATTCGGACATTGTCAGTAACGTCCCACCATGCGGATGCTGTGTAGCTTACATCCGTCATCTATCACAGTAATATATGTATGGCAACAGGAAATGCCGGATCATATGATCGACTTGTACTTGCAGGCGAACATGATCCAGGTAGCACAGGCAGACTCCGGGTACGGATAGACCCTCACGCGCACTGCTAATCTCACATGGTCACCTCGGCAGTGGATAATCTCCTCACAAACGGGTGACCTGTAATGTTAACATTATGTCTTAAGTCAAAATATAAAAGCTCTGAGCATTGTGGTTTCTACTATATGACCCTTACAGTGGGGTGGGGTCGGTTAATAAGAAGAAGACGAGTCTTTTGAAATGCTAAATAAATTGTAAGGAATGTGCAAACAACATTGGTCTGCTGTGGTGCAACGTCTGATCAGGATCTACGCTATTCAGCCAAGTGCTTTAGCTCCACTAATAACAAAGAGTATAGCGCCTGATCAGATGGTGCCATTTGATCTGGCTATATGCTGTTTGCAAAAAGGAATATACATGTACTAGTTTCCAACACAGTAATGGTCAATGATATATAATTCTATAGGAAATAGAGCAAATAATTTCTTCACACGCTGGCAATTATGTTTTTTTGACAAATGGATATGTAGATCAAATTATGTCATTATATTAGTTTAATACACTGTTTGAAAATCGTTTACCGGTATAATATATATTTGTGAAATATCATAATATATCGCTATGCCGATAATACCGTGCAGGTTTGACTATTACAAGAAATCAAATGAAAAGATCGTTTACCGGTATAATATATATTTGTGAAATATCATAATATATCGCTATGCCGATAATACCGTGCAGGTTTGACTATTACAAGAAATCAAATGAAAAGACCCATTTGGGACAGTCTGGTGCGAATCTAGCAATTGATCTATAAGGGTCTTATGATTTTCTTTGACAGAACTTCAATATATATAGACATTCCCCAAAGAGATAAGTCGGTAACACAGGAAATCGGTGGAAGTTGTAACAGCGCATGGGTAGAGCGTTCGCTTTAGGTGTGAGAGGCCTGTAGTTCACACCCAGCTGGAGCCATTATGATTGTGTCCTTAGACAAGGCAATTAAATTGCACATTGCCTCTTCTCTCTCCCTCGTGGCAATAATGAATAAATATAATGTTGTAAAAACTTGTTTCGCTGCACAAGCTAAAATAAATTTGTATGAACTATGGTATCACTGTGGTGAAATGGATACGGTGTCCGACTCATAACCAAGATGTTGTGAGTTCAAGCACCACCAGATCAGCAGTCGTTTTGTCTGTAGGCAAGACATTAAATCCACATTGCCTATGGGTTAAGAAAATTGTGAATGTTAATATAAATTTCGAAGCGAATCACACAATTACAATATTCAGAATGTTTAACATTTCACTTCACATTTTATCTCATAACTTTGCTTGCATTCAGTTTAATACAGCCATCACATATTTTCTTATATGTACACACGGGTACTACAGCCTGGGAGGATTCTGATTAGTCTTGGCATGACAGCTTGCTTTTGACATATAGTTTGTATTAATGCTTTCTCTGTTGAAAATCAACTGTTTAAATAAAACAATATATGCAAATTAACCGTATAGTTTGAATTATTTGTGTGGAGTTGTTTGCATATCAGGGACTATTTTATTACGGCATACAGAACAATAGATGCAACCGAGCTGTAATGGGGCTTAAAAGCACAATGGCAAACAGAAGTTTATGGTTGTTGTTACTGAGGTAATGAGATACAAAGGGTTTTACACTTTAATTACGTCGAGAGACTCGTGTTAAATCATCGTTTGCCGTATCATTAACGCTATGCACCAATTCAAATAGAAATACGCACAATATCAAACTTAAAAATACATATGTACGACGGCACAAGCTAGACTAAAAATGTTTGGGAGAAGTCACCTCTCTCCAGATGATTTAGGAAAAAGTGAGAACATTTAGAGAAAAGTGGGGAGACCTCAACAACTGCAAATAGTGGTATGTACATTATGAGAAAACAATCATTTATGTGATGGCTGTATGAAACTTTGTGTATCTTCGTTCTTCCAGCTTTGTTTAAACAATTCCCACCTCGTTCTCTCTCTCTCATTGCCTCACCATTTCCTAAATTAACTGCAATTAATCTGACTGGTGAGCCATTCCATCTCCCTCCCTATCCCCCCTCACCATTTCCTATATTGACTGCTATTAATCTGACTGGTAAGCCAGTCTGATTGATTACTTCATCATCGTCTCCATATGATTTATATCAGTACAGTTGAATAAAACTTGTCACGTTCATAAATGTATATACACTCTGCCATAGCTCAAGAACATTGTTTGTCATGGAGAAAATGTAAATAAGCTACTAGCTTCCGATTATATCCATCTGTTCTTGTATATTAATGTTACAACACAATGTAAATATTGATGAATAACATATGTTTATAAACTAAACTGTATACAAACAATCATGTGATAAAATGGACAAAAATGAAACTCTCCCTCCCTCATATTTTATTAAGTTTGCCCATCTCAATAAACCTTTCTAAATTCACGGAATTGTCATTTATCGGTCATAGACATTACTCATTGAATAGCCACTCTCTCGGAGTTTCTATATCTGGATCTGTAAGTTTACACTTCCCACAGGAATAAAATATTGTGGGCGATTAATTGTTTTTAATTGATTTATAAAACATGTTCCATTTTATGAAAATTATACTTGTTTACGTGGAATAAGATTAGTTTGCAATACCAACTGCGCCAGTACTGGTAATCTCGGTTATTGTATAGTATTTACCCTATTTAATATCCTATTTTTTCGTACCATATTTATTCTAATTAACGCATGATTGTAAATTAGTTACTTAAGATGGGTCTATTGTGTCACAAACGTGGGTATGAGATTTCATGATTCCAGTCTGTATTTCCCAGCTTCTAAAGCTCACAAATATAATCAGAATCTGTAGTCCAGTGGTTAACACGTTGGACTTGTAATCCAGGGTTCGACCCCTAGTCCGACACATGTCTCGTGTCGGTGCTTTACACCGTGCACGTAAAAGAACCAGAAGAGATTCTGGAATGGCTCTCTATCTGTATCATTGCACTATCCTCCAAAAATCTAGAATGACTTAAAAAAAAATAATATCCCACTAGCAAATAAGATATGTCTCTAGCAGTGTTTTTCTTGCATTTTTTACGCAATGAAATGACAAGTAGCGCATTGAGAATGAAATCTGAAACCCCAGACTGTATGACACCAATTCGGCCCACACAAGTTCCGACCATGAAACACCTTCAGTCTAATAGTCTTGCCAAACATAAAAAACTGTATGAAAATGCGAATTTACAATAGAGTGGGTACAATTGATGTAACAAATTTACAATAGAGTGGGTGCTTAGAATACCCGCGATCTGCCATGTTCTTGTTCATCATTATTCAGAGCTTCATATCCCCCCAGAGCCGATCATGACATGCTAAAAAATACGGCCATACCTTAGACAAGTAGCAAAGGCCTTCCTCGCACTTCTATGTGAGAATTGTATGGGGTATCCCTTGAATGTGTGACCATCTGGCACAGCATGCTTTATAGAATCTTGAAACTCTTCATTCCCAGGAGTCAGACCTGTAAATACAATATTACTCCTAACTCCATCCAGCATGGCATGCTTTATAGAATCCCAGGACTCCCCACTCCCGGGATTTATTCCTGTAAATACAATATTACTTCTAACTCCATCCAGCATGGCATGCTTTATAGAATCCCAGGACTCCCCACTCCCGGGATTTATTCCTGTAAATACAATATTACTCCTAACTCCATCCAGCATGGCATGTTTTATAGAATCCTGTAAATATTAAAAAAGTAAGGGCTGAAAAGCTCAAAGGGGCCATAAAATCATACGAGTGTTCGGGAAGATTGCACATCCACATTAAATCTACTAGGTACATCAAATTCATTTAATATTATTTTAAAAGGTCTACCATCGAAAAACCATAGTTGTTAGCACAGCCATCCCAGGACGTATCCACATAGCTAGTTTGTATGTTTCTATCTGATGGTATAGGGAATATAGCCCAGGACATATCCACATAGCTAGTTTGTATGTTTATATCTAATGGTATAGGGAATATAGCTCAGGACGTATCCACATAGCTAGTTTGTATGTTTATATCTAATGGTATAGAGAATATAGCTCAGGACGTATCCACATAGCTAGTTTGTATGTTTATATTTAATGGTATAGGGAATATAGCCCAGGACATATCCACATAGCTAGTTTGTATGTTTCTATCTGATGGTATAGGGAATATAGCCCAGGACGTATCCACATAGCTAGTTTGTATGTTTATATTTAATGGTATAGGGAATATAGCCCAGGACATATCCACATAGCTAGTTTGTATGTTTCTATCTGATGGTATAGGGAATATAGCCCAGGACGTATCCACATAGCTAGTTTGTATGTTTATATCTAATGGTATAGAGAATATAGCTCAGGACGTATCCACATAGCTAGTTTGTATGTTTATATCTAATGGTATAGAGAATATAGCTCAGGACGTATCCACATAGCTAGTTTGTATGTTTATATCTAAGGTATAGAGAATATAGCTCAGGACGTATCCACATAGCTAGTTTGTATGTTTATATCTGATGGTATAGGGAATATAGCTCAGGACGTATCCACATAGCTAGTTTGTATGTTTATATCTAATGGTATAGGGAATATAGCCCAGGACATATCCACATAGCTAGTTTGTATGTTTATATCTAATGGTATAGGGAATATAGCCCAGGACATATCCACATAGCTAGTTTGTATGTTTATATCTAATGGTATAGGGAATATAGCTCAGGACGTATCCACATAGCTAGTTTGTATGTTTATATCTGATGGTAGAGGGAATATAGCCCAGATGGATGTGATTTAAGGAATGCCTCCGTGGTCGAGTGGTTACGGTCGCTGACTTGTATACCACTGTAACCTATCATCTCTGATGGTCACGGGTTCGAGCCCCACAACCTATCATCTCTGATGGTCACGGGTTCGAGCCCCGCTCAGACCGTGTCTCATTTATATGAAAATGTTGGCAGTTTCTTACGGAGGTTGGTGCACCAAGTACTGGTTAACCGCTGCAACCTGCCCAGGAAAGGTGTTGTTAGGTAAACTGCCCATCGCTCAAATGGGAAACAGGTAGTGACGTTAAATAAAAAAAAAATTAGGAATGCAATCTATCAACGTGGAAGTCGTGATAGCGCAGTAGTTGCGCGTTCGCTTCAGGTGCGAAAGGTCCGGAGTTCGAGCCCCGCTGGAGCCGTTACGATTTTGCCCTTAAGCAAGGCATTTAAATTCCATATTGCCTCTTCTCTCCTTCATGGCGATGGATTCCATCAGGAATGAGGTTTCGAGAGTGATTAATATAAGTTGAAAGAACTTGTTTCGCAATCGAGCTAAAATAAATTTGTATAAACTAACGCTATGGACATTGGTCTCTGATATGATTTCTAAAGAGTTTCTATGTAAATTTGACATAGTGACCTAGATTTTATACTATGGTTATCTAATTTGAACGAGGGACATCTATTAATCATTGCTATAAAGTTTCATGATGATCGGACTAGTGGTTCAGGAGATGACGGTCACTCGGCGATCACAAAAGCTCAAGAGCTAAAACAAGAAACATTATTGTATTTAACAATTAACCCATTCAACCCCAAGTAATTGACATGGACTGGTGCATGATATATAACCCATTCAACACCAAGTAATTGACATGGACTGGTGCATGATATATAACCCATTCAACACCAAGTAACTCACATGGACTGGTGCATGATATATAACCCATTCAACCCCAAGTAACTCACATGGACTGGTGCATGATATTTTTAGACCAATAAATTAATAAGAAAATTACCTTTGGACCAGTTCAATTATCAAAATGGGTAATTTTATCTAAAAATAGTAATCATTATTACTGGCAAAAAGTGCAGATCCTGATGAGACGCCTCGTCATGAGCCGGCTCATCTGGATCTACACTTTTTGTAAGTCTATTTAGAGGCCTGTAGTGTTGGAAGGGTTAAATGTTCTTTTTCTGCATTTCATTGCGGTATGAAATGTCAAGTTTTTACACCTAATTTGCATAAAAAACGAAAACATTTTACAAAACAAGTTGTGTTATTGATTCGTCAACATTTACATACCGCACAGAAGCCGTTACTATATATTTGCACAGTCAAACATTAATAATACTGTGGATAGTTGCTACATTGGAGAAAAATGTTTGTAAATGAAATCGACAAATATGAGGTAATTTCGCTATTATTAACAAAAGTTCCATCTCCAAGACTTAATGGGTTTAATAGCTTTCCCCAACAATATGATCAATACTCATAATTGTGGTAGATCAAATCATTTATACTTGACCATCACTAGTCTACGTTCATTGCAAAATAATTTGTTTACCTCAAACTGGAAATAACTTATGTCTACCTCAAAACTGGAAATAATTTATGTCTACCTCAAACTGGAAATAATTTATGTCTACCTCAAAACTGGAAATAACTTGTCTACCTCAAAACTGGAAATAACTTATGTCTACCTCAAAACTGGAAATAATTTATGTCTACCTCAAAACTGGAAATAATTTATGTCTACCTCAAAACTGGCAATAATTTATGTCTACCTCAAACTGGAAATAATTTATGTCTACCTCAAAACTGGAAATAACTTATGTTTACCTCAAACTGGAAATAACTTATGTTTACCTCAAACTGGAAATAACTTATGTCTACCTCAAAACTGGAAATAATGTGTCTACCTCAAAACTGGAAATAACTTATGTTTACCTCAAACTGGAAATAACTTATGTTTACCTCAACTGGAAATAACTTATGTCTACCTCAAAACTGGAAATAATATATGTCTACCTCAAAACTGGAAATAATGTATGTCTATCTCAAACTGGAAATAATCTATATTTACCTCAAACTGGAAATAATTTATGCTTACAACAAACATAATTTATGTTTACCTTAAACTGGAAATGAGGGAAACTGTTCATCAGTTAAACGCTCGACAACAATGAACAGATAAACACTTGAACATGAATCTTAAAACTACCACTCTCTCTTGGAGCCTTGGTGTAAATAGCGATGAGCCGTTACGATTGTGCCCTTAGACAAAGCGTTTAAATTGCCTCGGGAATGTGGTCTCGAGAGTGATTAATATAAGTTGTAATAACTTGTTTCTCGAGCTAAAATAAATTTGCATAACTTAAATAGCGTACTTTCATAATAACTTAAGAATATTAATGAGAATAGAATAATTTTGCGGTTCATCAGGTTATGAACAGTGATCACATGGGCAGAATATCAGGACACTAAATGATGTTGTAATTATGAACCCTCTTAAAGGGGATAATGTTCCTTGACAACGACTTGTACACCTGGCCCCGAGGTTATAAAACTTTTCTCAGATCTCAAACTGAAGCTCAAGTGATCTGATTGGTTGATTCCGAGTGTTACTATCAGCTGAACCAATCGGACGACTGAGTTTTGAGATTGGAGAAAAGTTTTATAACCTTCAGGTCAGTAGTTTAATAATCATACCGGTTGTTCTTTCTGTTTCATAAGCAGCTAACGACGGCGTGAGCAGGTAACTAAGTTGATCATCCCACATCGTGGTCAATCCCATATCCTGAACAGACAAATCAATCAAAATAATTATAACCCGACTATAACATGGTAATATTACAATTGTAACAGAAACAGCTGGACAGATGTGGAGCCTCCATGGAGTTCTATTATAACACCATTTAAACAGAAACAGCTGGACAGATGTGGAGCCTCCATGGAGTTCTATTATAACACCATTTAAACAGAAACAGCTGGACAGATGTGGAGCCTCCATGGAGTTCTATTATAACACCATTTAAACAGTCATGCTGGACAGATGTGGAGCCTCCATGGAGTTCTATTATAACACCATTTAAACAGATATGCTGGACAGATGTGGAGCCTCCATGGAGTTCTATTATAACACCATTTAAACAGTCATGCTGGACAGATGTGGAGCCTCCATGGAGTTCTATTATAACACCATTTAAACAGAAACAGCTGGACAGATGTGGAGCCTCCATGGAGTTCTATTATAACACCATTTAAACAGTCATGCTGGACAGATGTGGAGCCTCCATGGAGTTCTATTATAACACCATTTAAACAGAAACAGCTGGACAGATGTGGAGCCTCCATGGAGTTCTATTATAACACCATTTAAACAGTCATGCTGGACAGATGTGGAGCCTCCATGGAGTTCTATTATAACACCATTTAAACAGAAACAGCTGGACAGATGTGGAGCCTCCATGGAGTTCTATTATAACACCATTTAAACAGTCATGCTGGACAGATGTGGAGCCTCCATGGAGTTCTATTATAACACCATTTAAACAGATATGCTGCAGTTTCTCCATTTAATGTTTCCGAGATGTACTAAAAACAGCTTATTCACAAATTTATTGAACAATTGCAAATAAATTATTTTTTAATTTGATTAAGAATATAAAAAGCTTTGCCACAAACTCATACAAGCAGCGTATGTTCATCAACATGTGATGTATTTAATATTTTGACATGTTTACACCATATTTATTATTGTCACAAATTGCACGAAACCACCATGTGTATTTCTCCATGTATTACAAAAACGAAGTCGGCAACATGTCATTTTTATGTTTTTGTTTTCATCTAAATTTCTAACTAATAATGTTCAAAGTTTAGACAAAATTCTGAGAATTTTTTAGTCTATGTTCTGTAACAAGAAGTATACAAACCCGTCTATGTTCCGTAACAAGAAGTATACAAACCCATCTATGTTCCGTAACAACAAGTATACAAACCCGTCTATGTTCTGTAACAAGAAGTATACAAACCCGTCTATGTTCCGTAACAACAAGTATACAAACCCGTCTATGTTCCGTAACAACAAGTATACAAACCTGTCTATGTTCTGTAACAAGAAGTATACAAACCTGTCTATGTTCCGTAACAACAAGTATACAAACCCGTCTATGTTCCGTAACAACAAGTATACAAACCCGTCTATGTTCCATAACAACAAGTATACAAACCCGTCTATGTTCCGTAACAACAAGTATACAAACCCGTCTATGTTCTGTAACAAGAAGTATACAAACCTGTCTATGTTCCGTAACAACAAGTATACAAACCCGTCTATGTTCTGTAACAACAAGTATACAAACCCGTCTATGTTCCGTAACAACAAGTATACAAACCCGTCTATGTTCTGTAACAAGAAGTATACAAACCTGTCTATGTTCCGTAACAACAAGTATACAAACCCGTCTATGTTCTGTAACAACAAGTATACAAACCCGTCTATGTTCCGTAACAACAAGTATACAAACCCGTCTATGTTCCGTAACAACAAGTATACAAACCCGTCTATGTTCCGTAACAAGTATTCTAAGCTGCTGTTCTAAATCATTACTGGCCAGTGATGGGTCTATAGCAGGGGCACACAGGGGTGGGAACTGGGGCCACAATGGGGTACTGGAACACCCACAAACAGACATGATGGCATCCGGTGACATGGACTTCCAACGGGCCTCGTCTCGTAGATGAAACTGACAAATCTCCACTGAATCTGTGGGCTGTAAAATGAAGAGACACGTTTATAAAGTTTGTCGACATCTATGATACGGTAAGCTCCAGGTTTATAAAGTTTGTCGACATCTATGATACGGTAAGCACCAGGTTTATAAAGTTTGTTGACATCTATGATACGGTAAGCTCCAGGTTTATAAAGTTTGTCGACATCTATCATACGGTAAGCACCAGGTTTATAAAGTTTGTCGACATCTATGATACGGTAAGCTCCAGGTTTATAAAGTTTGTCGACATCTATGATACGGTAAGCTCCAGGTTTATAAAGTTTGTCGACATCTATGATACGGTAAGCTCCAGGTTTATAAAGTTTGTCGACATCTATGATACGGTAAGCTCCAGGTTTATAAAGTTTGTCGACATCTATGATACGGTAAGCTCCAGGTTTATAAAGTTTGTCGACATCTATGATACGGTAAGCTCCAGGTTTATAAAGTTTGTCGACATCTATGATACGGTAAGCTCCAGGTTTATAAAGTTTGTCGACATCTATGATACGGTAAGCTCCAGGTTTATAAAGTTTGTCGACATCTATGATACGGTAAGCTCCAGGTTTATAAAGTTTGTCGACATCTATGATACGGTAAGCTCCAGGTTTATAAAGTTTGTCGACATCTATGATACGGTAAGCTCCAGGTTTATAAAGTTTGTCGACATCTATGATACGGTAAGCTCCAGGTTTATAAAGTTTGTCGACATCTATGATACAGTAAGCTCCAGGTTTATAAAGTTTGTCGACACCTATCATACAGTAAGCTCCAGGCTGTATACACCGTTTGTATATCGCTTTGAGTTCCACTTTATCACATTTCCTTAAAAGGAAACATTTGCCATCATGCGGTTTACATTGCCAAAGTTTGACATTAATTATGCTTTCTATATTAAATGATGTCGATTGAAATATAATTTTTCCTTGAATATTACGCGGGAACTTGCTACACGGGAAACTCGTTCTTCGATTGCTATGCAGTTATAACTACCTTCCATAGTTCAGTCTAATCATATTTTATTGCAAATCAATAGTTAATGTTATGCACAGAACGATACAATACATAGTATGAAAATGCAAATGGTTTGGGCCGTAAGTTTTGACAGCATTAGATAACGGCCCACACCAGAATACTTGCCTATAAGGTGATCTCACCTATAAGACAATCCCCCTACTTTGGTCCTGAAATCTGTGGGGTTTTGGCATGCACTCGCATATAAGACAATCCCCCTACTTTGGTCCTGAAATCTGTGGGGTTTTGGCATGCACTCGCATATAAGACAATCCCCCTACTTTGGTCCTGAAATCTGTGGGGTTTTGGCATGCACTCGCATATAAGACAATCCCCCTACTTTGGTCCTGAAATCTGTGGGGTTTTGGCATGCACTCGCATATAAGACAATCCCCCTACTTTGGTCCTGAAATCTGTGGGGTTTTGGCATGCACTCGCATATAAGACAATCCCCCTACTTTGGTCCTGAAATCTGTGGGGTTTTGGCATGCACTCGCATATAAGACGGATTGATAACATGGACACCAGACACAAGTATAAATTGAATGTTAGGCCAGTGCAAGTTGAAGAAATTTGCTGTGTCAGGGTGCTTGCTTTTCTAAATTGTAATTATGGATACCATTTTTTTTTCCTTCTTTTTTTTCATTTTGAGGCCCCTATCCGGGTAACCTCGTTTATTTCTTTATTGCATATACATTTAGTTGATACATATTTCGACATTTTTTTTATTGGTTTTTAATAGTATACATATTACTTCAGTTCGAATATCTATATGGATACCATTTAATACATTAACAAAAATTTTTTTTTAGCACTCACTTATAAGACAGGAAGCCACTTTAGGGCCATAATTTGGTGCAAAAGAAGTCGTCTTATAGGCAAGTATTCAAGAACAGGTAACGTTGCCAAGTGTCGAGGTCATCATTCTGGATGGGGCCTTTGTGACCGAGTGGTTACAGTCGTCGATTTCATTCTAATTATTGTAGGTTTGAATCCCACTGGGTGTGAGGAAGCTGGCCAGCTGGCATACATAAGGTTGGTGGTTCTACCAGGTGCCAGTCTGTGCCTGACATACTGTTCGAACGGGCATCAGTGGTCTTCCTCCATCCATAATACCTGGAGTCGCCATATGCAAACCCTTTTAATTAAAAGAACATTGAACCTCAATCATATTGTACAAACTGTAACAACCCTGTGCAACCCAAACACAAAAAATAAATTTTACTGAGAAAATCACTTGATATAACGGACGTGTGTTGTATCTGTTTCAATCAATGTCCGTGTTCCTTGTAACAACTCTTCATAGTAAAGACAATGTGCAGTAGTGGGTTGCACAGGGTGGTTACAGTAAAGACAAATTGTTGTAGTGGGTAAACAGGGTGGTTACAGTAAAGACAAATTGTGGTAGTGGGTTGCACAGGGTGGTTACAGTAAAGACAAATTGTTGTAGTGGGTTGCACAGGGTGGTTACAGTAAAGACAAATTGTTGTAGTGGGTTGCACAGAGTGGTTACAGTAAAGACAAATTGTTGTAGTGGGTTGCACAGGGTGGTTACAGTAAAGACAAATTGTTGTAGTGGGTTGCACAGAGTGGTTACAGTAAAGACAAATTGTTGTAGTGGGTTGCACAGGGTGGTTACAGTAAAGACAAATTGTGGTAGTGGCTAAACAGGGTGGTTACAGTAAGACAAATTGTGGTAGTGGGTTGCACAGGGTGGTTATAGTAAAGACAAATTGTGGTAGTGGGTTGCACAGGGTGGTTATAGTAAAGACAAATTGTGGTAGTGGGTTGCACAGGGTGGTTACAGTAAAGACAAATTGTTGTAGTGGGTTGCACAGGGTGGTTATAGTAAAGACAAATTGTGGTAGTGGGTTGCACAGGGTGGTTATAGTAAAGACAAATTGTGGTAGTGGGTTGCACAGGGTGGTTACAGTAAAGACAAATTGTTGTAGTGGGTTGCACAGGGTGGTTACAGTAAAGACAAATTGTTGTAGTGGGTTGCACAGGGTGGGTACAGAAAAGACAAATTGTTGTAGTGGTTACAGTAAGACAAATTGTGGTAGTGGATTGCACAGGGTGGGTACAAAAAAGACTAATTTAGTGTTTCCCTAAGCAGGAATAGGAGGGCGCCACGCCCTGCCCCTTTTTGGGGCCGCCCTTGTGCCCGAAATTCCGAAAATGCCCGCCCTCGTGAGCCTAAATTCTCAATAAAACTTGATAAGTATTGCAATATTGCCTGAAATCCCCTCCAACAAACACCAGTCCTGAGTTAGACTGGTGCTATAATCTGGAATACACAGGTTTACAATCAATATGTTGTGAAATGTCCATCTATGCACTGTGTAGCTAGCCTAGAGCAACATTGACTTTGCTCAAGATATTGATTCCCGTCTTTTAACTGACTACGTCGTATTTTCCCCGCCAATGCAATGTGTCCTAGCAAGAATGTATGTAAATTGTCATAGTCTTCATATTGATTTAATAGAAATTCAAAACATAAATAAATCAAGAGACTAATGTGTCGTCTGCTGGTTATGTATATTGAAGTGGCAATACATTTGACAAGTAATCATGATACGTGCCCAATCAGTCAATTTTCGCACATTTATGCCCCAATATCCGTGAGTCATTGTTGTAAAAACAAATGTAGGGGATTATCGGCGCGCGATGTCCATTTACGAGTTCTTTATAGTGAAGTCACAGACATATTGTCCCATGTGTGCAAATCTCATAATTGGCGCTAATTGATTCAATTTGTCAATTTTATATGTACGTTAAATGCATTATTGTTGTAATTTTCTGGCTTACATTTTTGCTTAGATAATTATCTCGGATACCACACCATTGTCACGCCATATTATATATTTTGAATTAAAATACGCAATAGGTTGCAAAATTGATTCGTTCTCAAAATGTTTCGTACTCGAAAATTGATTCGTCCTCAAAATGTTTCATACTCGTAATAACATAAATAAGACCATGTCAATTCTGCCCCTTTAAGGACAGGCAACAGGAAAAAATGCCCTTTTTGTATCTGCGCCCTGCTCTTTTTTCAGTCTGGGGGAAACACTACTAATTGTTGTAGTAAGTTGCATGGGGTTGGTACAGAAAAGACAAATTGTTGTAGTGGGTTGCACAGGGTGGGTACAGAAAAGACAAATTGTTGTGGGTTGCACAGGGTGGGTACAGAAAAGACAAATTGTTGTAGTGGGTTGCACAGGGTGGGTACAGAAAAGACAAATTGTTGTAGTGGGTTGCACAGGGTGGGTACAGAAAAGACAAACTGTTGTAGTGGGTTGCACAGGGTGGGTACAGAAAAGACAAATTGTTGTAGTGGGTTGCACAGGGTGGGTACAGAAAAGACAAATTGTTGTAGTGGGTTGCACAGGGTGGGTACAGAAAAATTGTTGTAGTGGGTTACACAGTGGTTACAGTAAGACAAATTGTGGTAGTGGATTGCACAGAGTGGTTACAGTAAAGACAAATTGTTGTAGTGGGTTGCACAGGGTGGGTACAGAAAAGACAAATTGTTGTAGTGGGTTGCACAGGGTGGTTACAGAACAGACAAATTGTTGTAGTGGGTTGCACAGGGTGGTTACAGAACAGACAAATTGTTGTAGTGGGTTGCACAGGGTGGTTACAGAAAACACACTGGTATAGTGGGTTGCATGGGGTGTACCTGATTATTTGCGAAGAAAGACTGATGGTTGAAGACACAACCTATAGTTTTGTACGGGTATTTTGGTCTGTGCTGCTTGTCCATGGGTGGGGCATCTGGATTCACAGCTTCGTGAATATATCTGAAAATGTCAAAGATAGTTTTGCAGGGAGAAAGAAGCACAGTTAAACCTGTGTTAGTGGTCACCTATTAAGCAGCCAGTTAGTTCCCAGATTCCCAATATGTTGTTTTATTATACATTTCACCTCTATTAAGCAGCCACCTGTGCTAAGCAGCACTTTCTGTGATTCCCTTGGCTGGCTGCTTAAGAGAGAGTTTACTGTATTTGTACCATATACAAAAGCTATTATAAAGTGATAGATTCTCATACAAATGTCCAATATGGTGACAGGGGTTACATTTAATTTATTTTCAGTGTATTTTTGCACTCAATAAAACTGAGGAGCATTTATAGCTGCCACATTCAAATGTGAACAGTCTGATTAGCGTAGTGGGTAGCGCGCTCGCTTCTCACAAATGCAACCCGGGTTCGATCCTCGGACTGGGACGAATGTGAGATGGTACGGTGGTCGCCAGATCGGACAGAAAGGTTTTCTCCGGGTACTCCGGTTTCCTCCCACACGAATGACCACAGTTACGCATATTACACTCGTGGTGATTTCATACCATATTTTTGAGCCTTATTACATTAAGCTGCATCCGTACGCCATAGGATAGATAGTCCCTGATAATGAAACAATTTCACGAAAATCATCGACACAATATTTTTAATCACTGTATTCTGCTAGTTCCTATTTAGCATTTTATTGATTTTCAAAAAACTTTAAACGTTATTTATTTTACGACTGCGAAACAAGTTTTAACAACTTATATTAATCACTTTTGTTGGCGCGGATGAAAGCGTACATTTAGTGTCGGAGGAAACCTCAGTACCTGGAGAAAACCCACTTGTTCGTTCTGGCGACCACCGTAGCATATCACATTCTTCAAGGTCCGAGACTCGAACCAGGGTTGCATTGGTGAGAAGTGAGCGCACTAACACTGCGCTAATCGGACATCCTAGATTCAGTTAATGGAAACACTTTGTCCGACTGTTTGCCCATTTAAGCACCATCTTATTGGCAATGTGAGCAGAATACCTAATCATTATGAAAAACGCAGTTCACATAAAACAGTTGGGAGAATTTGAAAACGTGAAATATTGTTCAAAATGTCTGCCATAATATTTGTAGGTATTTATGACACTAAAACTACATAAAAATTGATTTCCTGTTTCTGTTTGACAAAATGATTGGTTTAAACTTTGTTTATTTTACAACGATTGCGAACCAAGTTTTAACAACTTATATTAATCACTCTTGAAAGCGTAAATGTGGTCATTCGTGTGGGAGGAAACTGGAGTACCCAGAGAAAACCCACCTGTCCGATCTGGCGACCACCGTACCATCTCACATATTTCCCGGTCCGAGGATCGAACCTGGATTGGTGAGAAGCGAGCACCACTGCGCTAATCGGACAGCCAGAATGACTTTCAAATTATGACCCTGATTTCTGCCAAAATGATGAAAATATACGCAACAGACTAAGCTTGTTAAATAATAGTTACACAAGCTTTAAATAGAACTGTTAAATTAAATCTTTGTGCTATTAAATGTGTAGAAAAAGTCTTTCATTTTGAGCCAAGTGTCAGCGCAAATTGTCATGATGTCACTAAATTGTCATGATGTCACTAAATTGTCATGATGTCACTAAATTGTCATGATGTCACTAAATTGTCATGATGTCACTAAATTGTCATGATGTCACTAACTTGTCATGATGTCACTAACTTGTCATGATGTCACTAACTTGTCATGATGTCACTAAATTGTCATGATGTCACTAAATTGTCATGTCACTAAATTGTCATGATGTCACTAACTTGTCATGATGTCACTAACTTGTCATGATGTCACTACGAATTATGTTTTATACAGCATTATAATTGTGTCAAGACTTCATTTGAATCATGTTTCGAAGTAGGGGGGTGGGGTAGGGGAGGGTGGCTGTAAAAAGAAGAGGCAGACAGGGATGAGAATGTAGCAATTAATTTATACAGCCTAATGGGGACAAACTATCATAATTTGGCATATAGAAGACACATACCTATGTCCATTTAGACTCTCCCAGAATGTCACGCATATAGAAGACACATACCTATGTCCATTTAGACTCTCCCAGAATGTCACAAGTCCATCAACACTAATGCTCATCACCCAGGCATGGACAGCTCCCTTAGGTTTGGTGCCCACACAGACATACGCCTCCAACCCAAACCCCAGCAACAGACTACACAACAACACTGCATGGTCCTCACAATCCTAACAGGCAAAATATAAAAGTAAAACAAGAATTATGTTATATTTCGGGTTTTACGCCTGCATCAGCACCATTTTGGGCTATATCGCCGGCGGGCAGTTTACCTAACAACACCTTTCCTGAGGAGGCTCCAGCGGTTAACCAGTACTTGGATGCACCAACCTCCGTAAGAAACTGCCAACTTTTTCATATAAATGAGACACGGCCTGAGCGGGACTCGAACCCGTGACCATCAGCGATGATAGGTTACAGTGGTATACAAGTCAGCGACCTTAACCACTCGACCATGGAGGCGGACTGTAAAACAAGAAATATCAGCATAGATGATGAATGCCCCCCCCCAATGTGTGACTGTGAAGCTACGGACCTGGGTCATGTGTACGTAACATCACCTCTACAGGTATATGGCGAATATTTGTGGCACATTAGTCTTGAAATTCCTCCATAGCTGAAGAAGTTACAGCCCGGACAGGAAATATTGACTCGGACGGATAGACACACAGAAAACTAAAATTAACTCCGAAACAATATAACCCATTCAACACCAAGTAACTGATACGGACTGGTCCACGATATTTTTAGACCAATAAATTAGTAAGAAAATTACATTTGGACAAGTTCATTTACCAGAATGGGTAATTTTGTCTAAAAATAATATTACTGGCAAAAAGTGCAGATCCTGATGAGACGGCTCATTACGAGCCGGCTCATCTGGATCTACACTTTTTGTAAGCCTATTTAGAGGTCTGTGGTGTTGATAGGGTTAATCTGTCGAATAAATTAGATGGAATGTGCAAAAACATAGATAGATCCAGATCAGCCGCGGCGTAACGCAGCGTCTGATAAGGATCTATGTTGTTTGCTAATTAGACAAGCGAAGTGTTTCAGCAAACAGCATAGAGTCTGATCAGATGGCACGTTTTGTGCAGTCTTAGGTCTGATGGAAAGCCATTTTGAGTCCATAATCTAGTGGTAAAAAGTCGTATTATAGGCGAGTATGGCCAGTAAATCTGACATATACAAAGCGTTTCATTTCCCCACCGGATAGAAACAATTAATGAGTTTTAAATAGAAAAACTATTAATTCGATATTTCTCTCCCCACAATCCAGCCCCCCCAAGAGGATATCAACTTTAGATCCTAGAGATAAATGCTCCTGGATTTCATATGATTTAATGATAAATTGTTAAACTCATTACTCAGCATATTAATCATTTCTAGAAATGCTTTCAAATCATTAAAACTATCAAATCACCAAGTACTGACAAAACACAGGCTTAGACATAAAACAAGAGGACCAAGGCGGCTCTGGATCGCTCACATGAGTCAAAGGGTTATAAAAACATACGCATGGCTTTCACATTCGTCATAAAAGTACATGTACGTCAAATTCATTTTAACAGGTCTTCTATATAAATAATGTAATGGCAATACAGATATCCACAGGCGGATCTGTAGTCCACTGGTAACACGTTGGACTGGTAATCCAGGGATCGAACCTCGATCCCCCGTCTGACCCTAATAATATTAACAGTCTTTTCAGATGAGACTTTAAACCGAGGTCTCGTATCGGTGCTGTACACCGTGCACGTAAAAGAACCAGAGGAGATTCTGGAATGGGTCTCTGTCTGTATCATGCTATATAATCCATAATCTAAAATAACTAATCTCTTCAGGTGGCGTCGCTCATATGGGCAACTGGTAGCGACGATAAATAAACGTAAAACATACACACACCTCCATAGACGTAGCCATATAGCTAGTTTGATATCTTAATTACGGTAGGCCAATTATAACCCCAGGATCACAGTTTGATCAAAATTAGTAGTGGTTCAATAGATAATGCTACGGTAATAACATCAAAACTGTGGATATACATTGTGGTTTCTGAGAAAATGAATTTAAAGCATTGGAGTTGTGAATGAAAAATTGTGAAAGAAGATGAAATTTTCCAAAATATGAAAAGAGAATGAGGATCACGTCACCCAATATTGGGTGAATCCGGGACATTTGCCCCCCAGGACATCTGCCCCCCAGTGCAAAAATGGATAGGTGGACATCTGCCCCCCAAGTGAAATGTTGGCTAGGACATTAGCCCCCCAGAAGAAATGTTGGCTAGGACATCTGCCCCCCCAGTAGAAATGTTGGCTAGGACATTAGCCCCCCAGTAGAAATGTTGGCTAGGACATTAGCCCCCCAGTAGAAATGACAGCTAGGACATCTGCCCCCCAGTAGAAAGTACAGGGTGGGACATTTGCCCCCCACCCCAACTCCCCCGTAAAAAGTTCTAAAAATGTTTTATGTAATTATTTAACAGATATGTAATTTAACCGCTATTAAAGACAACCCTGTATGTTATCATTGGGTTTGATTGCAATAGTTCAGTGTTAATTGTAATTAACAATATATATGTTAACAACATTATATTTGTTTAATAAACAAATGATAATAGTGAACAGATTTCATGTAATTATCCGCAATTAAAGACAACCCTGTATGTGATCAGTGGGTTTGATTGCAATACTTAATTCAGTGTTAATTGTAATTAACAAAAAATTAAGTTTGTGTAATTGACAACTTAATGATCATAGTGAACAGATAGTGAACAGATAGTGAACAGATATCATTTAATTATCCTTTATTAAAGACAAACTTGTATGTAGTTATTGGGTTTGATTGCAAAATTAGTGTTAATTGTTTTAAAGTTCAAGCATATATAAGCCTCTTTCTACAATGTCCAACTCATATCATCATGGAGATAATTCAGAGTATACGTGGGTCAGAGAAGTTAGTGAAAGATGGGTATTCCTACACCAAGAAGAAATCTCGCA
Source organism: Archivesica marissinica (assembly GCA_014843695.1). NCBI lineage: Eukaryota > Metazoa > Mollusca > Bivalvia > Venerida > Vesicomyidae > Archivesica > Archivesica marissinica. The sequence goes on along the minus strand of CM026395.1, from coordinate 50,395,001 downwards.
AGTCTTCCATCCACTGGGAATGTTCCAAACACAAGAGTTCCTCTTGCAATGGAACAGTTACAACAGATCTTTCGGTAGGTATAAAGTACATACTCGAAAGTTTCAACAACAACGTTTAGCAGTGTTGTGCCTGCTGCAAAAGTAAATATACTGACCATCAAAAGAAACGTCCACATTACATGTATCAAAATATTTTGAAAGTAGTTGAAAGCCATAATTATTAATCATTTTCAATAAAAAGGTTTACATAATTTTGAATAAAAGAATGTCTAAAAACATCAAAAGACATGTAAAATTCTCATTTCAGAATTAAAAGAAAGAGGACTTTTATGCTATTGTATACCCTTTTAAAATTAATAATTTTAATAATATACATTTCTTTCTGTTTCAGAAAACACAGATCACATCATCTACAACACACAGCCATACAGCTGACCATTTCGCCATAGAGGCCATGAAAGTACGACAGGACATCAAAACACATGCTATGAATAATCGCGGAAATCCTGGTCAGCTTATCACTGATACACTGGCACAATATCCAGTAGGTGTACGTGTGGCTGCTGGAAAAGCTGATACAATCAAACGATCTGTGAGACGGATAAAACGTGGAAATACACCACCAGAACCAGCCAGTATCAGTGACATCCCAGAACTTCCAGAGGAGTACAAATCTACAGGTGGAGCTGATGATCTCCCCTTTCTCTTATATGATAACCATGAAGCAGGACAATCCAATGAAAATAGGGTGTTGCTGTTTGGTACGGAACTTGGACTTAGGCATATGTGTGACAGTGACAAATGGTACATTGATGGGACATTCGGTACTGCACCAAGACAATTCAAACAAATGTTTGTTATAAGGGCCGCTGTGAACGATGTGTATGCCACCTGTATATACGCATTCCTCCCCAACAAACTCCAATCTACGTATGAGGAAGTATTCGCAGCTGTGTTGAACTCTTGTGATGAGTATGATCTTATACCAGACCCAACCACAATCTCCTGTGACTTTGAAATAGCTATACACAATGCCATAAAGTCTATGCTAGGAGCACCTGTCAGAATTCAGGGCTGCTTCTACCACCTAACTCAAAGTACTTGGAGGAAAATACAGAATGACGGTCTGTCAGTTCTCTACAAGACTGACGAATCAGTGAAACACTTCTGCGGAATGCTTGATGGATTAGCATTCTTGCCAACGGATCGTGTCCAGGAAGGTATGCGCCACCTGCGCACAATTGTTCCAGAACAGCTGGTAGATATTGTTGACTACTTTGATACTAACTATGTAAGTGGACCCTATAAGTCAACACGTGGTCCGAGAGGAATTATACGAGTCGTACGTTCGAACAGTCCAAAATTTTCACTTGATTCTTGGAATGTGTATGAGGAAACAATGATGGATGGATCGCGCACTAACAACGTGTGTGAATCCTGGAACAACGGATTCTGTCATCTTGTCGGCCACAAAAACCCAGGACTGTGGCACACTATCCAGTGTATCCAGAAGGACCAGATGAATGTTTTGACAGAGCTAGAAAGAGCAAGACAGGGAGACCCAACCAAGAAACGCGTGCGCAGAGAGACCAAACAACTACAGCAGAAACTAAAGACTTTATGCCAACAAATGTCTCTAGGAGAGAAGTCTGTGTCGGAGTTTTTACAAGGCATTGGATGTATTGTACGATTCAGAGAAACATAAGCATTGTACAAGACTTTTTGCACTGGGGGGCAGATGTCCTGGGGGGCACATGTCCGTATCCCATATTGGGTGGATATTGAACAGGTAAAACCAAATCTGACAATTTTTTTATTCCAGATTGTGACCAAAAAAAGAGGAAATACTCTAAAATGAGGACATTTCACAGTCCTGAGTTTTACTATGCAAATCAGTACCTGGCCCAATTATATCCCCAGCATCATCATTTGAGCAAAGTTAGTAGCGTTCTACTAGCTCCTACTAGCGTAATGCTACATACAAAATATCAAAGATCTATGATACGATTTTTAAAGATTTCCCTTATAATTCTATAGGAAAGAGCAAAAAAACATTTCCCCACCCACTGGACACTATGTTTCTGGACGAATTGATACGGCAATGAGAAAGCACCTATTGAGACCATTATCAATACTACATACACTTAGGGCCAGCCTCCACTTGTAACCCGACACATACATGTATATAACATACACTTAGGGCCAGCCTCCACTTGTAACCTGACACGTATATAATTTGGAATAATTGATATGATTTTACAGTGTTATTTGCTATTTGTTAAGTTTTATACCTTTTTGCTCAATTGAAACAAAATTTCTGGTATGTACGTATGATGTGTTGGTTTATAATAGGGATGGCAATGAACATTCGACTATTCGAATATTCGCTCGAACGTCCGAATACCCGAATACTATTCCAGTATTCGAATATTCGGTAAAAAATATATAATATTTGCAAAAATGATATAAACTGTCATAAATCCGATACGTTGCTTTCTTTTACAATTTGAAGCCATCATAAAACCTTCCAATACAAAAGAAATTGCCCCAGGATATTTGAATAAACAATGTTGTGGTCGCATCCATGGCAAGTGTTAATTGACACTCTGCCATGTAATTGGATAATTACAGTAGGTGCTAAGGTGTTTAATTATGATGTCAAAACTGTTTAGACGAGAAAATTTCTTTGAAATATTACAGACAAGCTGCAACATCCACCCCGTGTTTCTTAAATTTATAATTAACTGCTCAATATTACCCAAAAGTACTATATAAAATACGATCTTTATGATGTTGTCCTCAAAAAAATGCAGCCTATGTTTGGAAAGACTACAATCGCGCATGGAATAAGAAAACTGCTAGGTGCAAATTGGATTTAACAGATTCGGGTACAAGATCAATCTGAATAATCATTTGAAAAACAAACACACTTCAACGGAAAGCAGTTCAAGTGACATCGGCTTCATTTGTGAAAACGCCCATAAATGTACAGTGGCCGATAACAATAACTGAATGAATCGTCGTCATATTTGCATGGCCTTACAGGAAGAAGATGACGTTTAGTAATTTAAAAGTAGCTTAATTTGGCATTTCTTATAAGAGTTTGAGTGATTTTGAGTTGTTAACCCTTTCTTTCATAGGGAGTTAGGTTAATATACTATTATATCTCCATACAAACGACAGCCATTTAGCAATCATGCAGTGGATAAGTAGTCGCCATATCTATCCCACCTCCATAGATATTACTGGGACTACATGAGATTCTGGCCATTATTATGAACAGTGGTTTGGCTACTACATTGTCAATGTGTGTGGTATTGGTAATGGCGTCAAGATGTGCTTCTATGAGGGAAAGGGTTAATAGAAGTAAACCGAATATTCGAATACATTACTGACCGGATGTTCGGATAGTGAAATCGCTATTCGTTGCCATCCCTAGTTTATAATAATAAAGACTTTATTTAACGAGAGAACTTATTTGAATACATCGTCCAAATTATATCGAAATCCTTTCACAAATAATCCAATTATACCGTAAGTGTCGGGTTAGAAGTGTACAGTGACAAACATTCATAATTTGTCGGATTAGAAGTGTACAGTGACAAACATTCATAATTTGTCGGGTTAGAAGTGTACAGTGACAAACATTCCTAATTTGTCGGGTTAGAAGTGTACAGTGACAAACATTCATAATTTGTCGGGTTAGAAGTGTACAGTGACAAACATTCCTAATTTGTCGGGTTAGACGTGTACAGTGACAAACATTCATAATTTGTTGGGTTAGAAGTGTACAGTGACAAACATTCATAATTTGTCGGATTAGAAGTGTACAGTGACAAACATTCATAATTTGTCGGGTTAGAAGTGTACAGTGACAAACATTCATAATTTGTCGGATTAGAAGTGTACAGTGACAAACATTCATAATTTGTCAGATTAGAAGTGTACAGTGACAAACATTCATAATTTGTCGGATTAGAAGTGTACAGTGACAAACATTCATAATTTGTCGGATTAGAAGTGTACAGTGACAAACATTCATAATTTGGCATCCTATAACTTATTAGTAAATATATTTTTTTACTTCATTTCAGAGGCAAGAGAAAGAATTACCCCTTTATTTCTACACAGGAAGGCATGCATGGTGGTCCACTGTTCCGTCCGACCTCCACCCCCGACAGTCGGCGTCCTCTCCTGGTGAGCTAAACTCACAAACCGTGCTGCCTCACGTGCAGTGTCGAGCAGACGTCCGGCACGTAGAGGCTTAACAAAGGAACATACGGGACGGTTGTTACCATTTTCATCCTGCAACAGCCACATAAACCATTTACAGCGATTTACATTAGCGATTTACAGCTAAGGGCCAACTGACAATTTCCAATTTCATTGGTGGAGGAAGACCTGCAGGAGGAAGGTGCATTTCAGGGCAGCATTTCAGCCACATTCCCAGGGCTCATTGTAGAGGGCAACATGTGCCGAGTAGTCGCCCATGGGACCCTGACTTCGCCCCGCTGGGGGCACAACTTCTCACCAAAAAAATAAGTAAAATATATTTTTTTACAATTTTCACACAAAATATTGTCCAGTAAGACACACTGGCCATTGTAAAGCACTCCTATTCAAATATTGGATTTAATATTGTCATTTGTGTCTTGTAACCCTATTATGTTGAAATTTATTAAACAATACCATTAGATGACGCAATCGCACTCTCTCACTTCTCCCCAAAATTTGGGTCTTGCCAGAGCTCTGAATCCACAAGCTCGGAGTAGAATCGCATTCCTTCGACAATGGTGGAGCGAGACTTACAATGGTGGAGCGGCAATGGTGGAGCGAGACTTACAATTGTGGAGCGGCAATGGTGGAGCGAGACTTACAATGGTGGAGCGGCAATGGTGGAGCGAGACTTACAATTGTGGAGCGGCAATGGTGGAGCGAGACTTACAATGGTGGAGCGGCAATGGTGGAGCGGCAATGGTGGAGCGGCAATGGTGGAGCGGAAACTTACAATGGTGGAGCGGACCTACAATGGTGGAGCGGACTTACAATGGTGGAGCAGACTTACAATAGGAGCAGCAATGGTGGAGCGGAACTTACAATGGTGGAGCGGAACTTACAATGGTGGAGCGGCAATGGTGGAGCGGAACTTACAATGGTGGAGTGGAACTTACAATGGTGGAGCAGACTTACAATGGTGGAGCGGAACTTACAATGGTGGAGCGGCACTTACAATGGTGGAGCGGCACTTACAATGGTGGAGAGGCACTTACAATGGTGGAGTGGCAATGGTGGAGTGGAACTTACAATGGTGGAGCGGCACCTACAATGGTGGAGCGGCACTTACAATTGTGGAGCGGCACTACAATGGTGGAGCGGCACTTACAATGGTGGAGCAGAACTTACAATGGTGGAGCGGAACTTACAATGGTGGAGCGGAACTACAATGGTGGAGCAGAACTTACAATGGTGGAGCAGCACCTACAATGGTGGAGCGGCACTTACAATGGTGGAGCGGCACTTACAATGGTGGAGCAGCACTTACAATGGTGGGGCAGCACTTACAATGGTGGAGCAGAACTTACAATGGTGGAGCGAGACTACAATGTGGAGCGGCAATGGTGGAGCGGAACTTACAATGGTGGAGCGGACCTTACAATTGTGGAGCGGCAATGGTGGAGCGAGACTTACAATGTGGAGCGGCAATGGTGGAGCAGAACTTACAATTGTGGAGCGGCAATGGTGGAGCGAGACTTACAATTGTGGAGCGGCAATGGTGGAGCGAACTTACAATGTGGAGCGGCATGGTGGAGCAAGACTTACAATTGTGGAGCGGCAATGGTGGAGCGGAACTTACAATGGTGGAGCGGACCTTACAATGTGGAGCGGCAATGGTGGAGCGAGACTTACAATTGTGGAGCGGCAATGATGGAGCGGAACTTACAATGGTGGAGCGGACCTTACAATGTGGAGCGGCAATGGTGGAGCGAGACTTACAATTGTGGAGCGGCAATGATGGAGCGAGACTTACAATTGTGGAGCGGCAATGGTGGAGCGGACTTACAATGGTGGAGCGGACTTACAATTAAACACAAACAACACAAGTGGAGCGGCAATGGTGGAGCGAGACTTACAATTGTGGAGCGGCAATGGTGGAGCGGAACTTACAATGGTGGAGCGGCAATGGTGGAGCAGCAATGGTGGAGCGGCAATGGTGGAGCGGAACTTACAATGGTGGAGCGGAACTTACAATGGTGGAGCAGAACTTACAATGGTGGAGCGGAACTTACAATGGTGGAGCGGAACTTACAATGGTGGAGCGGCAATGGTGGAGCGGAACTTACAATGGTGGAGCGGAACTTACAATGGTGGAGCAGAACTTACAATGGTGGAGCGGAACTTACAATGGTGGAGCGGCACTTACAATGGTGGAGCAGCACTTACAATGGTGGAGCGGAACTTACAATGGTGGAGCGGCAATGGTGGAGTGGCAATGGTGGAGCGGCAATGGTGGAGCGAGACTTACAATGGTGGAGCAGCAATGGTGGAGCGAGACTTACAATGGTGGAGCGGCAATGGTGGAGCGAGACTTACAATTGTGGAGCGGCAATGGTGGAGCAGAACTTACAATGGTGGAGCGGAACTTACAATGGTGGAGCGGCAATGGTGGAGCGAGACTTACAATTGTGGAGCGGCAATGGTGGAGCGGAACTTACAATGGTGGAGCGGACCGTACAATGGTGGAGCGGATCTTACAATGGTGGAGCAGAACTTACAATAGGAGCAGAACTTACAATGGTGGAGCGGAACTTACAATGGTGGAGCGGAACTTACAATGGTGGAGCGGCAATGGTGGAGCGGAACTTACAATGGTGGAGTGGAACTTACAATGGTGGAGCAGAACTTACAATGGTGGAGCGGAACTTACAATGGTGGAGCGGCACTTACAATGGTGGAGCGGCACTTACAATGGTGGAGAGGCACTTACAATGGTGGAGTGGCACCTACAATGGTGGAGTGGAACTTACAATGGTGGAGCGGCACCTACAATGGTGGAGCGGCACTTACAATGGTGGAGCGGCACTTACAATGGTGGAGCGGCACTTACAATGGTGGAGCAGAACTTACAATGGTGGAGCGGAACTTACAATGGTGGAGCGGAACTTACAATGGTGGAGCAGAACTTACAATGGTGGAGCAGCACCTACAATGGTGGAGCGGCACTTACAATGGTGGAGCGGCACTTACAATGGTGGAGCAGAACTTACAATGGTGGGGCAGCACTTACAATGGTGGAGCAGAACTTACAATGGTGGAGCGAGACTTACAATTGTGGAGCGGCAATGGTGGAGCGGAACTTACAATGGTGGAGCGGAACTTACAATTGTGGAGCGGCAATGGTGGAGCAGACTTACAATGTGGAGCGGCAATGGTGGAGCAGAACTTACAATTGTGGAGCGGCAATGGTGGAGCAGACACAATTGTGGAGCGGCAATGGTGGAGCGAACTTACAATTGTGGAGCGGCGATGGTGGAGCAAGACTTACAATTGTGGAGCGGCAATGGTGGAGCGGAACTTACAATGGTGGAGCGGACCTTACAATTGTGGAGCGGCAATGGTGGAGCGAGACTTACAATTGTGGAGCGGCAATGATGGAGCGGAACTTACAATGGTGGAGCGGACCTTACAATTGTGGAGCGGCAATGGTGGAGCGAGACTTACAATTGTGGAGCGGCAAAGGACGAACTTACAATTGTGGAGCGGCAATGGTGGAGCGGATCTTACAATGGTGGAGCGGACCTTACAATTGTGGAGCGGCAATGGTGAGCAACTTACAATTGTGGAGCGGCAATGGTGGAGCGGAACTTACAATGGTGGAGCGGCACCTACAATGGTGGAGCAGAACACAATGGTGGAGCGGAACCTACAATGGTGGAGCAGAACTTACAATGGTGGAGCAGAACTTACAATGGTGGAGCAGAACTTACAATGGTGGAGCGGCACCTACAATGGTGGAGCAGAACTTACAATGGTGGAGCGGAACTTACAATGGTGGAGCGGCACTTACAATGGTGGAGTGCACACAATGGTGGAGCGGAACTTACAATGGTGGAGCGGAACTTACAATGGTGGAGCAGAACTTACAATGGTGGAGCGGCACCTACAATGGTGGAGCAGAACTTACAATGGTGGAGCGGAACTTACAATGGTGGAGCGGCACCTACAATGGTGGAGCAGAACTTACAATGGTGGAGCAGAACTTACAATGGTGGAGCAGAACTTACAATGGTGGAGCGGCACCTACAATGGTGGAGCAGAACTTACAATGGTGGAGCGGAACTTACAATGGTGGAGCGGCACTTACAATGGTGGAGCGGAACTTACAATGGTGGAGCGGCACTTACAATGGTGGAGCGGAACTTACAATGGTGGAGCGGCACTTACAATGGTGGAGCGGCAATGGTGGAGCAGAACTTACAATGGTGGAGCGGAACTTACAATGGTGGAGCGGCAATGGTGGAGCGAGACTTACAATTGTGGAGCGGAACTTACAATGGTGGAGCGGAACTTACAATGGTGGAGCGGCAATGGTGGAGCGGACCTTACAATGGTGGAGCGGAACTTACAATGGTGGAGCAGAACTTACAATGGTGGAGCGAAACTTACAATGGTGGAGCGGAACTTACAATGGTGGAGCGGCAATGGTGGAGCGGAACTTACAATGGTGGAGCGGAACTTACAATGGTGGAGCAGAACTTACAATGGTGGAGCGGAACTTACAATGGTGGAGCGGAACTTACAATGGTGGAGCAGAACTTATAATGGTGGAGCGGCACTTACAATGGTGGAGCGGCACTTACAATGGTGAAGTGGAACTTACAATGGTGGAGCAGAACTTACAATGGTGGAGCAGAACTTACAATGGTGGAGCGGCACTTACAATGGTGGAGCGGCACTTACAATGGTGGAGCAGCACTTACAATGGTGGAGCGGAACTTACAATGGTGGAGCGGAACTTACAATGGTGGAGCGGCAATGGTGGAGCAGCAATGGTGTAGCAGAACTTACAATGGTGGAGCGGAACTTACAATGGTGGAGCAGAACTTACAATGGTGGAGCAGAACTTACAATGGTGGAGCGAAACTTACAATGGTGGAGCGGAACTTACAATTGTGGAGCGGCAATGGTGGAGCGGAACTTACAATGGTGGAGCGGAACTTACAATGGTGGAGCAGAACTTATAATGGTGGAGCAGCACTTACAATGGTGGAGCGGCACTTACAATAGTGAAGTGGAACTTACAATGGTGGAGCAGAACTTACAATGGTGGAGCAGCAATGGTGGAGCGGCAATGGTGGAGCAGAACTTACAATGGTGGAGCGGAACTTACAATGGTGGAGCGGCACTTACAATGGTGGAGCGGCACTTCCAATGGTGGAGTGGCACTTACAATGATGGAGCGGCACTTACAATGGTGGAGCGGCACCTACAATGGTGGAGCGGCACTTACAATGGTGGAGCGGCACTTACAATGGTGGAACAGAACTTACAATGGTGGAGCAGCACCTACAATGGTGGAGCGGCACTTACAATGGTGGAGCGGCACTTACAATGGTGGACGCAGCACTTACAATGGTGGAGCGGCACTTACAATGGTGGAGCGGAACTTACAATGGTGGAGCAATGGTGGAGCGGCACTTACAATGGTGGAGCGGATGGTGGACTTACAATGGTGGAGTGGCACTTACAATGGTGGAGCGGCACTTACAATGGTGGAGCGGCACTTACAATGGTAGCGGCAATGGTGGAGCGGCACTTACAATGGTGGAGCGGCACCTACAATGGTGGAGCGGCACTTACAATGGTGGAGCAGCACACAATGGTGGAGCGGCACCTACAATGGTGGAGCGGCACTTACAATGGTGGAGCAGAACTTACAATGGTGGAGCGGCACTTACAATGGTGGAGCGGCAATGGTGGACGCACTTACAATGGTGGAGCAGAACTTACAATGGTGGAGCAAACGCACTTACAATGGTGGAGCGGAACTTACAATGGTGGCAGAACTTACAATGGTGGAGCGGCACTTACAATGGTGGAGCCACAAAGGCACTTACAATGGTGGAGCGGCACTTACAATGGTGGTGCAGACCACACAGGTGGAGCGGAACTTACAATGGTGGTGCAGAACTTACAATGGTGGAGCGGCACTTACAATGGTGGAGCGGCACTTACAATGGTGGAACGGCACTAGGGTGGAGCGGAACTTACAGTGGTGGAGCGGCACTTACAATGGTGGACCGGCACTTATAAGGTGGAGCGGCACTTACAGTGGTGGAGCGGAACTTACAATGGTGGAGCAGAACTTACAATGGTGGAGCGGCACTTACAATGGTGGAGCAGAACTTACAGTGGTGGAGCGGCACTTATAGGGTGGAGCGGACCTTACAATGGTGGAGCGGACCTTACAATGGTGGAGCAGAACTTACAATGGTGGAGCAGAACTTACAATGGTGGAGCGAAACTTACAATGGTGGAGCGGAACTTACAATGGTGGAGCGGCAATGGTGGAGCGGAACTTACAATGGTGGAGCGGAACTTACAATGGTGGAGCAGAACTTACAATGGTGGAGCGGAACTTACAATGGTGGAGCGGAACTTACAATGGTGGAGCGGCACTTACAATGGTGGAGCAGCACTTACAATGGTGGAGCAGAACTTATAATGGTGGAGCGGCACTTACAATGGTGGAGCGGCACTTACAATGGTGAAGTGGAACTTACAATGGTGGAGCAGAACTTACAATGGTGGAGCAGCAATGGTGGAGCGGCAATGGTGGAGCAGAACTTACAATGGTGGAGCGGAACTTACAATGGTGGAGCGGCACTTACAATGGTGGAGTGGCACTTACAATGGTGGAGCGGCACTTACAATGGTGGAGCGGCACCTGCAATGGTGGAGCGGCACTTACAATGGCAGAGCGGCACTTACAATGGTGGAGCAGAACTTACAATGGTGGAGCAGCACCTACAATGGTGGAGCGGAACTTACAATGGTGGAGCGGCACTTACAATGGTGGAGCAGCACTTACAATGGTGTAGCAGCACTTACAATGGTGGAGCGGAACTTACAATGGTGGAGCAGAACTTACAATGGTGGAGGCGGCACTTACAATGGTGAAGCGGCAATGGTGGAGCGGCACTTACAATGGTGGAGCGGCACCTACAATGGTGGAGCGGCACTTACAATGGTGGAGCAGCACTTACAATGGTGGAGCGGCACCTACAATGGTGGAGCGGCACTTACAATGGTGGAGCAGAACTTACAATGGTGGAGCGGCACTTACAATGGTGGAGCGGCAATGGTGGAGCGGCACTTACAATGGTGGAGCGGCACTTACAATGGTGGAGCAGTGGTGGAGCGGCACTTACAATGGTGGAGCGGCACTTACAATGGTGGTGCAGAACTTACAATGGTGGAGCGGCACTTACAATGGTGGAGCGGCACTTACAATGGTGGTGCAGTGGTGGAGCGGCACTTACAATGGTGGAGCGGCACTTACAATGGTGCTGCAGTGGTGGAGCGGCACTTACAATGGTGGAGCGGAACTTACAATGGTGGTGCAGAACTTACAATGGTGGAGCGGCACTTACAATGGTGGAGCGGCACTTACAATGGTGGAACGGCACTAGGGTGGAGCGGCACTTACAGTGGTGGAGCGGCACTTACAATGGTGGACCGGCACTTATAGGGTGGAGCGGCACTTACAGTGGTGGAGCGGCACTTACAATGGTGGAGCAGAACTTACAATGGTGGAGCGGCACTTACAATGGTGGAGCAGAACTTACAGTGGTGGGGCGGCACTTATAGGGTGGAGCGGCACTTACAATGGTAGAGCGGCACTTACAGTGGTGGAGCGGCACTTACAGTGGTGGAGCGGCACTTATAGGGTGGAGCGGCACTTACAATGGTGGAGCAGAACTTACAATGGTGGAGCGGCACTTACAATGGTGGAGCGGCACTTACAGTGGTGGAGCGGCACTTATAGGGTGGAGCAGCACGTACAGTGGTGGAGCGGAACTTACAATGGTGGAGCAGAACCTACAATGGTGGAGCGGCACTTACAATGGTGGAGCGGCACTTATAGGGTGGAGCGGCACTTACAATGGTGGAGTGCACTTACAGTGGTGGAGCGGCACTTACAATGGTGGAGCAGCACCTACAATGGTGGAGCGGAACTTACAATGGTGGAGCGGCACTTACAATGGTGGAGCAAAACTTACAATGGTGGAGCAGAACTTACAATGGTGGAGCGGAACTTTCAATGGTGGAACGGAACTTACAATGGTGGAGCGGCACTTACAATGGTGGAGCAGAACTTACAATGGTGGAGCGGCATTTGAAATGTGAATGAGATTTACCTCTCAGTCACCCTTCAATGAATTGTTCAATGGTGATACGCAATGATCAGGAGACTCAAACTAAGCAAGTTTCTGTTCCAGAAGATCAACATAAATACAAAACAACTCGTGCAAATTCGTATCTGGTAACTGGTATCCCCCGCCGAATATGATCCCGAACACGGGGACAGACAAACAAAAAACCGCTAAACCTCAGGGATCATTCTAGAGGGCGATGTGAGCGAAATAGTCGCTCTAGGACCCTGACTTCGCCCAATTTTCATACACAATTTTGTCATTATAAAGCACTCCTTGTATTCAATTGTTGTATCTAATGGAAATACAGTACATTTTAACAATATTTTGTTGACATTTATTAAATAACAAGAATAAAAAGCTTTCTCACTTCTCCCCAAAAGTCTGACCTGGACGGAACCCGGAACCTATATTGTGCATGAAGATATTTTTAGGTCTTTAAAATAAAGAAGGCATATGTAGTTCTATAATTATGTATATAATTAAGCTATGTTGTATTTATTATCAAATAAAGGGCAGTAACTCTGGTCAGATCGGCGGGGAATAACTCGCAATGGTGATATGTTTTTTAATTCAAGTGTTATGGCATTACGGTTAATTGGTGGTGGTGAAAATATTGAAATTTTAATGAATTCAAGGGATTTTTTAATCAATCCAAGGGCACTAACTCTGGATTTACTATAGCAATGTGGGTCAGACTTGCAGTACAACACCGCACAATGGTGATCTAATTTTATTTTAAGCTTGATGACATTCCATACATGTTATGGCCAATTTATTAAAATCATTTAAATGGCCATAAATCTGGTGTTACTGGCCCGATGCGGACAATGCTATACATGCACCTGCGCACTATGATGATACATATATCATTGGAGTTTCATGAAATTCCACCCATTGGTTACAGAGATCCGACTCTAGACTGAAGGACATGCGGACGGACAACGCCATACCAATATCCCCCTCCGAGATCCTTCCAGCCTCCGAGATCTTTCCAGCCTACGAGATCCTTCGGATCGGCGGGGATAATTAATTAGCAGCGAGTGCATACCACCATTTAACAGTACATACAACGATTTAACAGTGCATACCAAGATTTAACAGTGCATACCACCATTTAACAGTGCATACCACCATTTAACAGTACATACCACCATTTAACAGTACATACCACCATTTAACAGTACATACCACCATTTACCAGTGCATACCACCATTTACCAGTGCATACCACCATTTAACAGTGCATACCACCATTTAACAGTGCATACCACCATTTAACAGTGCATACGAAGATTTAACAGTGCATACCACCATTTAACAGTACATACCACCATTTAACAGTACATACCACCATTTAACAGTGCATACGAAGATTTAACAGTGCATACCACCATTTAACAGTACATACCACCATTTAACAGTACATACCACCATTTAACAGTGCATACGAAGATTTAACAGTGCATACCACCATTTAACAGTACATACCACCATTTAACAGTACATACCACCATTTACCAGTGCATACCACCATTTAACAGTGCATACCACCATTTAACAGTGCATACCACCATTTAACAGTACATACCACCATTTACCAGTGCATACCACCATTTAACAGTGCATACCACCATTTAACAGTACATACCACCATTTAACAGTACATACCACCATTTAACAGTGCATACGAAGATTTAACAGTGCATACGAAGATTTAACAGTGCATACCAAGATTTAACAGTGCATACCACCATTTACCAGTGCATACCACCATTTAACAGTGCATACCACCATTTACCAGTGCATACCACCATTTAACAGTGCATACCACCATTTAACACTGCATACCACCATTTACCAGTGCATACCACCATTTACCAGTGCATACCACCATTTACCAGTGCATACCACCATTTAACAGTGCATACCACCATTTAACAGTGCATACCACCATTTAACACTGCATACCACCATTTAACAGTGCATACCACCATTTAACACTGCATACCACCATTTAACAGTGCATACCACCATTTAACACTGCATACCACCATTTAACAGTGCATACCACCATTTAACACTGTATACCATCATTTAACAGTGCATACCATCATTTAACACTGCATACCATCATTTAACAGTGCATACCACAATTTAACAGTACATAATTGTTTTTTGTAAAGTTCTGAATTATAGAAATTTCGGTACATTATGTAAATTATCTAATAATGATTTTTCAAGTGGTTACTGATATGCAACCTTTTATTTAAATATGCTTGGACCAATTTGAATTAAATTATCCATAGATTAAAGTAGTACATATCCATTAAACAGTGCATACCACCATTTACCAGTGCATACCACCATTTACCAGTGCATACCACCATTTACCAGTGCATACCACCATTTACCAGTGCATACCACCATTTAACAGTGCATACCACCATTTAACAGTGCATACCACCATTTAACAGTGCATACCATCATTTAACAGTGCATACCACCATTTAACAGTACATACCACCATTTAACAGTGCATACCACCATTTAACAGTGCATACCACCATTTAACAGTACATACCACCATTTAACAGTACATACCACCATTTACCAGTGCATACCACCATTTAACAGTGCATACCACCATTTAACAGTGCATACCACCATTTACCAGTGCATACCACCATTTAACAGTGCATACCACCATTTAACAGTGCATACCACCATTTAACACTGCATACCACCATTTAACAGTGCACACCATTTACCAGTGCATACCACCATTTACCAGTGCATACCACCATTTAACAGTGCATACCACCATTTAACAGTACATACCACCATTTAACAGTACATACCACCATTTACCAGTGCATACCACCATTTAACAGTGCATACCACCATTTAACAGTGCATACCACCATTTAACAGTGCATACCACCATTTAACAGTGCATACCACCATTTAACAGTGCATACCACCATTTAACAGTGCATACCACCATTTAACAGTGCATACCACCATTTACCAGTGCATACCACCATTTAACAGTGCATACCACCATTTAACAGTGCATACCACCATTTAACAGTGCATACCACCATTTACCAGTGCATACCACCATTTAACAGTGCATACCACCATTTAACAGTGCATACCACCATTTACCAGTGCATACCACCATTTAACAGTGCATACGAAGATTTAACAGTGCATACCACCATTTAACAGTACATACCACCATTTAACAGTACATACCACCATTTACCAGTGCATACCACCATTTAACAGTGCATACCACCATTTAACAGTGCATACCACCATTTAACAGTACATACCACCATTTAACAGTGCATACCACCATTTAACAGTGCATACCACCATTTAACAGTGCATACCACCATTTGCATACGACCATACGTTATGTATATTATCTAATAATGATTTTTCAAGTGGTTACTAATACTTAATAATGTTTAGACCAATTTGAATTAAATTATCCACAGATTAAAGTAGTACATTTCTATAAGCATGATTTACAGAAGCAACAAAATCACTACAAACATGTTGGACATTGGATTGTTTAGGTCGCGAAATTATGTGACACATATTTTGGAGGAGTAAAATTACCTGAGCAAATATCTTGACGAGCCTCTCTTTGTGTATCTCTCGTATGCTGAGGTACTCCTTCCACCACTGCTTGGCATACACGAGGAAAAGCCTCTCCTGTTCGGCATGACGACCTCGCTCCAGCTGGATCTGGGCAGTGATCACCTCATTACTGAGCGTCTGCTTCGTTTTCGGAAACAGTTCAACCTGAATATCTATAACGCCGGCAGATATCTTGTTCTCTGAACCTACAAATAAACTAGAGATGTTTTCATAGACTACGTATGCCCCTAGTATTTTGGGTCTATTTTGAAAGGTGGCGGTTAAAATAAGCAATAACTCCGTCGTAAAGCTTTTGATTTTGGAAGTCATGATAGCTCAGTGGTAAGAGCGTTCGCTTCAGGTGCGAAAGGCCCGGGGTTCGCACCCAGCTGTAGCTGTTATTATTGTGTACTTAGGCAAGGCATTTAAATCCCACATTGCCTCTTCTCTCTCCCTCGTGCGATGGATTCCATCAGGAATGATTAATCTAACAATCAAGCTAAACTAATTTGTTGGGTGTATATATGCATTTGTTATGACCTACACATACATTTTAACAAGCACACATATACACCAATAAACGAAACACAGGTGCATTATATTCCTTATATTTACATTTCAAGGCTGCAAATGTCACATTGACCATAAATGGTACAAACATTGCGTTAAACGTGTATTTATGTATATACGTATCAATTAACTTGTATTTATGTATATACGTAGCAATAAACATGTATTTATGTATATACGTATCAATAAACGTGTATTTATGTATATACGTATCAATTAACGTGTATTTATGTATATCCGTATCAATTAACGTGTATTTATGTATATCCGTATCAATTAACGTGTATTTATGTATATACGTAGCAATAAACATGTATTTATGTATATACGTATCAATTAACGTGTATTTATGTATATACGTAGCAATTAACGTGTATTTATGTATATACGTAGCAATTAACGTGTATTTATGTATATACGTAGCAATTAACGTGTATTTATGTATATACGTATCAATTAACGTGTATTTATGTATATACGTATCAATTAACGTGTATTTATGTATATACGTAGCAATTAACGTGTATTTATGTATATACGTAGCAATAAACATGTATTTATGTATATACGTATCAATAAATGTGTATTTATGTATATACGTAGCAATAAACATGTATTTATGTATATACGTAGCAATTAACGTGTATTTATGTATATACGTATCAATAAATGTGTATTTATGTATATACGTAGCAATAAACATGTATTTATGTATATACGTAGCAATAAACGTGTATTTATGTATATACGTATCAATTAACGTGTATTTATGTATATACCTATCAATTAACGTGTATTTATGTATATACGTAGCAATTAACGTGTATTTATGTATATACGTAGCAATTAACGTGTATTTATGTATATACGTAGCAATTAACGTGTATTTATGTATATACGTCAATTAATGTGTATTTATGTATATACGTATCAATAAATGTGTATTTATGTATATCCGTATCAATTAACGTGTATTTATGTATATACGTAGCAATTAACGTGTATTTATGTATATACGTATCAATTAACGTGTATTTATGTATATACGTATCAATTAACGTGTATTTATGTATATACGTATCAATTGATGGAACAGCGACGTTACTAGTTCATACAAATTTATTTTAGCTCAATTGCGAAACAACTCCTTACAACATTAGATAAATTGCTATCGGGACCTCATTCCATCGCCATGAGGGAGGGAGAAGAGGCAATATAGCCTTGCCTAAGGGAACAATCGTAACGGCTACAGCTGGATGCAAACTCCTGGGCTTCCACACCTGAAGAGAACGCACTCCCACTGCACTATCATGACTTCCACTAAACAATGTTACTAAAGTACCGCGTGCTATTTGTGATGTTAAACAACAATTATAACCAATCAGAAATGTCTCGGTGGCAACTGCGCTTACCGGAATCTAATTACAAAATTATTTATCTTAATCTACCCAAAATCTACACAATACCTTCCAAATATACCTCTACATAAACCTTTAGTGTTTAAAGCTGGTTGCCTGAAGCTAAGAAAGTGAAACTCGCTACGAGTAAATAGGATAAAATGCATGACTCAAAACATGAAAGCACTTTTCAATTAAAGGGGCAGGTTGAATTTGGCTCCTTCATGATGAACAGAAACATTTTCTTCTGAAAGTACTGTCAGATATACCCAAAACTTACAGAAAGTTGTGAGTCATGATAGCGCAGTGGATGCGCGTTCGCTTCAGGTGCGAAAGGTCCGGAGTTCGAGCCCCGCTGGAGCCATTACAATTGTGCCCTTAGGCAAGACATTGTCAGGAAAGTGGTCTACATAAAGCATGTGTCACTCAGTACATACATGTGCACAGAAACAAGTGGAATCCTATATCAATGCTCCCATACAGTAAACCCCAATTGCAAAAGCTTTTCAGAATGTAGATGTGAAGGATCATACATACACAATTATAATGAAACTACTAGTCATCTGTACATACACTAATAGTTACAACCACAAACCATTTAGTGATATGCCCATCCTGTCTATCTGCAGATCCACAGGTAAGCATCGTTCGATATTTAGCATAATTACTGGGACATGTCAAATACACATTGGGGCAAGTCAAATACACATTGGGACAAGTCAAATACACATTGGGACAAGTCAAATACACATTGGGACATGTCAAATACACATTGGGACATGTCAAATACACATTGGGACAAGTCAAATACACATTGGGACATGTCAAATACACATTGGGACAAGTCAAATACACATTGGGACAAGTCAAATACACATTGGGACAAGTCAAATACACACTGGGACAAGTCAAATACACATTGGGACATGTCAAATACACATTGGGACATGTCAAATACACATTGGGACAAGTCAAATACACATTGGGACAAGTCAAATACACACTGGGACAAGTCAAATACACATTGGGACAAGTCAAATACACATTGGGACAAGTCAAATACACACTGGGACAAGTCAAATACACATTGGGACAAGTCAAATACACATTGGGACAAGTCAAATACACATTGGGACAAGTCAAATACACATTGGGACAAGTCAAATACACATTGGGACATGTCAAATACACATTGGGACAAGTCAAATACACATTGGGACATGTCAAATACACATTGGGACAATTCAATTTTGGCAGCGGTGTCACGTGTCCCGGACAAGTCAGTGTGGAGCCCTGCTAAACTCAGTAGATTTGGAAGGAAATCAACATGATGACAGTAACAACAATGTAAACTTCAATGCTCTTGTCGACACCTTGTAACCAGATAACAACACAATTCTGATGAACAGATGGATATGAGGTCCAGTGGTAACACGCTGGACTGGTAATCCAGGGATCACTGGTTCGATCCCCCGTCTGACCGTAATAAAATGAACAGTCTTTCAGATGGGCCTTTAAACCGGGGTCTCATGGCGATACTGTACACAGTGCACGTAAAAGAACCAGAAGAGACTCTGGAATGGGTAGCCAGTAGCAACAATAAATAAATGTAAAACACACACAGAAATTCCATGACATATTTCCATATATTTCAGTTATACATATGAAAAACGCATTAATGAATTGGCGTCTGCTACAATTATTTGAACTATTCATAGCCTTTATTTTACCCAGCATGCAGAGTTAAAACAAAATCTATAATTATCTGTAAACCTGTTCCTTTTAACTCTAGAGATGTTGTCAGCCTGCTAGTGTTAGACGCGAGAACAGGCCTCCACTCGAGGAAATGTGAGGATACGAGAGTTGTGTCCCCTGAAGCGTCGGTTTTCAACAGCACCACGTGTATGGGATCACAGATTGACAACATGGCTGTAGCATCAGCCATTCTACCTGCATCTCCTGCAAGAGTTGAAAAGAAACCCAACATTTATTTCTTTTATTTACTTTATGCGTTTATGTCAAACCCTTGCAGATACCTACATTTGTAGACATGTTTTTCTGGACAAACTTAGCCGACCTAGTCTGCTAACCCGTTGTAAGAATGTGTGTGAGGTACCTTGTTCAAGGACACTACATATGTGCTCTAACCCTTTCCTTCATAGAGATTTAGATTAATATACTATTATATATCCATACAAACGACAGCCATTTAGCTATCATGCAGTGGATAAGTAGTCGCCATATCTATCCCACCTCCATAGATATTACTGGGACTTCATAAGATTTAGGTTAATATACTATTATATTTCCATACAAACGACAGCCATTTAGCTATCATGCAGTGGATAAGTAGTCGCCATATCTATCCCACCTCCATAGATATTACTGGAACTACATGAGATTCTGGCCTTTATAATGAACATTGGATTGGCTACAACATTGTCAATGTATGTCGTATTTGTAATGGCGCCTAGAGGTGCTTCTATGAGGGAAAGGGTTAAGCATTGTCTACATACTTTTGTTGATAAACAATTTACGACAGTGCTATATTTACATGTATTTGAAAAACAGTCACAAGATTCAGATAAACTATATACAGACTGTCAAACCTGTGTTAGTGGTCACCTCCATTAAGCAGCCAACCTGTATTAAGCAGCAAGTTTCCAGATTCCCAATATGTTGTTTTATTATACAGTTGACCTCTATTAAGCAGCCACCTGTGCTTAGCAGCCACTTTCTGTGATTCCCTTGGCTGGCTGCTAAAGACAGGTTTGACTGTAGTGCAATATAGTTTGATCATATTTTATTGCTTGTATCAGAACAAACATCCAAGACAGCTGCATCAACATGCATTCTTGCAACATGCATGTCTACATACGTTTGTTGATAAACAATTTGCGTATACGATGGTGCTATATGTAATTGATTTTGTTCGTTTCTGTGTGAATATTTGGGCTTTTTTAAACACGCGATCACTGGAAATAATATGCTTTAAATATCTGGGACAGCTTAAAACAAAACAAAATCTATTGTATACATATGTACTGTAGTGTTTATTTAAGAGTAGGAAAAATTGACAGGGTGGGTCAGAAAAGAGGCAGAGTGCATTTTGAGCGACGAAGAGGTAGGTGCTGGAGGGGCTAGGTGCTGGAGGAGGTAGGTGCTGGAGGAGGTAGGTGCTGGAGGGGGTATGTGCTGGAGGGGGTAGGTGCTGGAGGGGGTAGGTGCTGGAGGGGGTAGGTGGTGGAGGGGGTAGGTGGTGGAGGGGCTAGGTGGTGGAGGAGATATGTGGTGGAGGGGTAGGTGGTGGAGGAGGTAGGTGGTGGAGGGGTATGTGCTGCAGGGGGTAGGTGGTGGAGAGTTAGGTGGTGTATGGGGTAGGTACTGGAGGGGGTAGGTGCTGGAGGGGCTAGGTGGTGGAGGGGGTAGGTGGTGGAGGGGCTAGGTGCTGGAGGGGGTAGGTGCTGGAGGGGGTAGGTGCTGGAGGGCATAGGTGCTGGAGGGGGTAGGTGCTGGAGGGGGTAGGTGGTGTATGGCATAGGTGGTGTATGGGGTAGGTGCTGGAGGGCATAGGTGCTGGAGGGGGTAGGTGCTGGAGGGGGTAGGTGGTGTATGGCATAGGTGGTGTATGGGGTAGGTGCTGGAGGGGTAGGTGCTGGAGGGGGTAGGTGCTGGAGGGGCTAGGTGCTGGAGGGGGTAGGTGCTGGAGGGGGTAGGTGCTGGAGGGGGTAGGTGCTGGGGGGGGGTTAGGTGCTGGAGGGGGTAGGTGCTATTTGGGAGTTACCCCAGAAATGTTTGTAAAGTTACAGTGATTTGACAGCTAAATTATGCTTGATCAAAGATGCAATACATACTGTCTCAACTGGAACAATGAGTAAATAAAGGTATATCTGCCCGCACTCATGTTTTTTAAAAAAGGCAAAAGGGCGACAGAAATGCAGGGCTCATTCTAGAGGGCAACATAGGTGAAGTAGTCGCCCTGGGGACCCTGACTTCGCCCCATGGGGGCACCACTTCTCCCTAAAAACAAAAATCTCTCCAGTAAGACATTATAAAGCACTCCTTCTATTCAAATATTGTACTTAATGGTAATATTGTGTATTTTAACCCTATTATGTTGATATTTATTAAATAATACCATTTGATGACGCAATTGCACGCTTTCTCACTTCTCCCAAACATTTCGGTCTAGCTTGATGGGGTTAAAAAGGGACAGGGAGGCGCGCCCTGTCATTCCGTTCTAGAAAACATCCTACAATGTGAATACAATACAGTTCAATTCAAAGAAATGCAAGTTATAACAACATTAGTAATGACATTTGCAGATCACTAGAACAGTCCTGCCAATACATACCAATACTATCTTTATGAAGTTCCAACAGGAACCCTTCATCTATATCCGGCTCACACGAACATGCCACCGGTCGAGACTTGAACCTCTGCCCACGGAACAGGATATGGAATGTGAAATAGGAGGCAACCTGACCGGGCGTGCCATTGTTATCATCAATGTGCTCCAGAAATGCCTTGCCGGCTTTAATATACAGGTACAAGTATCGCCGGCTTGGATCTATATTTGCTGAAAATAAATACAATTCAATTAGTTTATACAAATTTATTTGAGCTCGATTGCGTAACAAGTGTTTACATTAGTTTAATCGCTCTCGAGACCTCATTCATGATGGAATCCATAGCAACGAGGGAGAGAGAAGAGGCAACGTTGGATACAAGCTCCATGTCTTTGGGCACAATCGTAACGGCTACAGCTGGGCGCAAACGGTGAGTCTTTCGCACCTGAAGCTAACACGCTACCACTGTACTATCACTACTTCCCAGAAATCCTTTTGTCTATGATTGTATTGTGTGTAAACGTATGTAGAGCTAAATACATATCATTTAAACTAAGAAACTGACATTTTATGACTATAAGGATTAACGAATTGACATTTATAACTACAAGTATAAGGAACTGACATTTATCTATATGAAACTGACATTTATGACCATAAGGAGCTGACATTTATAACTACAAGTATAAGGAGCTGACATTTATGACCATAAGGAGCTGACATTTATAACTACCAGTATAAGGAACTGACATTTATAACTACCAGTATAAGGAGCTGACATTTATAACTACCAGTATAAGGAACTGACTTTTATAACTACCAGTATAACAAACTGACATTTATAACTACCAGTATAAGGAGCTGACATTTATTTATACGAAACTGCCATTTATGACCATAAGGAGCTGACATTTATAACACCAGTATAAAGAACTGACATTTATTTATAAAAAAACTGACATTTATGACTATAAGGTACTGACATTTATAACTACCAGTATAAGGAACTGACATTTATAACTACCAGTATAAAGAACTGACATTTATAACTAGCAGTATAAGGAACTGACATTTATAACTACCAGTATATAGAACTGACATTTATAAGTACCAGTATAAGGAACTGACATTTATAAGTACCAGTATAAGGAACTGACATTTATAAGTACCAGTATAAGGAACTGACATTTATAAGTACCAGTATAAGGAACTGACATTTATAAGTACCAGTATAAGGAACTGATATTTATAACTACCAGTATAAGGAACTGACATTTATAACTACCAGTATAAGGAACTGACATTTATAACTACCAGTATAAAGAACTGACATTTATAACTACCAGAATAAGGATCTGACATTTATAACTACCAGTATAAGGAACTGACATTTATAACTACCCGTATAAGGAACTGACATTTATAACTACCAGTATAAGGAACTGACATTTATAACTACCAGTATAAGGAACTGACATTTATAACTACCAGCATAAAGAACTGACATTTATAACTACCAGTATAAGGAACTGACATTTATAACTACCAGTATAAGGAACTGACATTTATAACTACCAGTATAAGGAACTGACATTTATAACTACCAGTATAAGGAACTGACATTTATAACTACCAGTATAACGAACTGACATTTATTTATAAAATACTGACATTTATGACTATCAGGAACAGACATTTATAAGTACCAGTATAAGGAACTGACATTTATAACTACCAGTATAAGGAACTGACATTTATAACTACCAGTATAAGGAACTGACATTTATAACTACCAGTATAAGGAACTGACATTTATAACTACCAGTATAAGGAACTGACATTTATAACTACCAGTATAAGGAACTGACATTTATAACTACCAGTATAAGGAACTGACATTTATAACTACCAGTATAAGGAACTGACATTTATAACTACCAGTATAAGGAACTGACATTTATAACTACCAGTATAAGGAACTGACATTTATAACTACCAGTATAAGGAACTGACATTTATAACTACCAGTATAAAGAACTGACATTTATAACTACCAGTATAAGGATCTGACATTTATAACTACCAGTATAAGGAACTGACATTTATAACTACCAGTATAAGGAACTGACATTTATAACTACCAGTATAAGGAACTGACATTTATAACTACCAGTATAAGGAACTGACATTTATAACTACCAGTATAAGGAACTGACATTTATAACTACCAGTATAAAGAACTGACATTTATTTATAAAATACTGACATTTATGACTATAAGGTACTGACATTTATAACTATCAGTATAAGGAACTGACATTTATAACTACCAGTATAAAGAACTGACATTTATAACTACCAGTATAAGGAACTGACATTTATAACTACCAGTATAAGGAACTGACATTTATAACTACCAGTATAAGGAACTGACATTTATAAGTACCAGTATAAGGAACTGACATTTATTTATATGAAACTGACATTTATGACTATCAGGAACTGACATTTATAAGTACCAGTATATAGAACTGACATTTATAAGTACCAGTATAAGGAACTGACATTTATTTATACGAAACTGACATTGATGACTATCAGGAACTGACATTTATAAGTACCAGTATAAGGAACTGACATTTATAAGTACCAGTATAAGGAACTGACATGTATAAGTATCAGTATAAGGAACTGACATTTAAAAGTACCAGTATAAGGAACTGACATTTAAAAGTACCAGTATAAGGAACTGACATTTATAACTACCAGTATAAAGAACTGACATTTATAACTACCAGAATAAGGATCTGACATTTATAACTACCCGTATAAGGAACTGACATTTATAACTACCAGTATAAGGAACTGACATTTATAACTACCAGTATAAGGAACTGACATTTATAACTACCAGTATAAGGAACTGACATTTATAACTACCAGTATAAGGAACTGACATTTATAACTACCAGTATAAAGAACTGACATTTATAACTACCAGTATAAGGAACTGACATTTATAACTACCAGTATAAGGAACTGACATTTATAACTACCAGTATAAGGAACTGACATTTATAACTACCAGTATAAGGAACTGACATTTATAACTACCAGTATAAGGAACTGACATTTATAACTACCAGTATAAGGAACTGACATTTATAACTACCAGTATAAGGAACTGACATTTATAAGTACCAGTATAAGGAACTGACATTTATTTATATGAAACTGACATTTATGACTATCAGGAACTGACATTTATAAGTACCAGTATATAGAACTGACATTTATAACTACCAGTATAAGGAACTGACATTTTTTATACGAAACTGACATTGATACTATCAGGAACTGACATTTATAAGTACCAGTATAAGGAACTGACATTTATAAGTACCAGTATAAGGAACTGACATGTATAAGTATCAGTATAAGGAACTGACATTTAAAGTACCAGTATAAGGAACTGACATTTAAAAGTACCAGTATAAGGAACTGACATTTATAACTACCAGTATAAGGAACTGACATTTATAACTACCAGATAAGGAACTGACATTTATAACTACCAGTATAAGGAACTGACATTTATAACTACCAGTATAAGGAACTGACATTTATAACTACCAGTATAAGGAACTGACATTTATAACTACCAGTATAAGGAACTGACATTTATAACTACCAGTATAAGGAACTGACATTTATAACTACCAGTATAAGGAACTGACATTTATAACTACCAGTATAAGGAACTGACATTTATAACTACCAGTATAAGGAACTGACATTTATAACTACCAGTATAAGGAACTGACATTTATAACTACCAGTATAAGGAACTGACATTTATAACTACCAGTATAAAGAACTGACATTTATTTATAAAATACTGACATTTATGACTATCAGGAACTGACATTTATAACTACCAGTATAAGGAACTGACATTTATAACTACCAGTATAAGGAACTGACATTTATAACTACCAGTATAAGGAACTGACATTTATAACTACCAGTATAAAGAACTGACATTTATAACTACCAGTATAAGGATCTGACATTTATAACTACCAGTATAAGGAACTGACATTTAACTACCATATAGAACTACAAACAAACACAAAACTGACATTTATACCATAAGACGACATTATAACACGAAATGACATTATTAAACTGACATTATACTATAAGGAACTGACATTTATAACTACCAGTATAAGGAACTGACATTTATAACTACCAGTATAAAGAACTGACATTTATAACTACCAGTATAAGGAACTGACATTTATAACTACCAGTATAAGGAACTGACATTTATAACTACCAGTATAAGGAACTGACATTTATAACTACCAGTATAAGGAACTGACATTTATAACTACCAGTATAAGGAACTGACATTTATAACTACCAGTATAAGGAACTGACATTTATAACTACCAGTATAAGGAACTGACATTTATAACTACCAGTATAAGGAACTGACATTTATAACTACCAGTATAAGGAACTGACATTTATAACTACCAGTATAAGGAACTGACATTTATAACTACCAGTATAAGGAACTGACATTTATAACTACCAGTATAAGGAACTGACATTTATAACTACCAGTATAAGGAACTGACATTTATAACTACCAGTATAAGGAACTGACATTTATAACTACCAGTATAAGGAACTGACATTTATAACTACCAGTATAAGGAACTGACATTTATAACTACCAGTATAAGGAACTGACATTTATAACTACCAGTATAAGGAACTGACATTTATAACTACCAGTATAAGGAACTGACATTTATAACTACCAGTATAAGGAACTGACATTTATAACTACCAGTATAAAGAACTGACATTTATTTATAAAATACTGACATTTATGACTATAAGGTACTGACATTTATAACTATCAGTATAAGGAACTGACATTTATAACTACCAGTATAAAGAACTGACATTTATAACTACCAGTATAAGGAACTGACATTTATAACTACCAGTATAAGGAACTGACATTTATAACTACCAGTATAAGGAACTGACATTTATAAGTACCAGTATAAGGAACTGACATTTATTTATATGAAACTGACATTTATGACTATCAGGAACTGACATTTATAAGTACCAGTATATAGAACTGACATTTATAAGTACCAGTATAAGGAACTGACATTTATTTATACGAAACTGACATTGATGACTATCAGGAACTGACATTTATAAGTACCAGTATAAGGAACTGACATTTATAAGTACCAGTATAAGGAACTGACATGTATAAGTATCAGTATAAGGAACTGACATAAAGTACCAGTATAAGGAACTGACATTTAAAAGTACCAGTATAAGGAACTGACATTTATAACTACCAGTATAAGGAACTGACATTTATAACTACCAGTATATGGAACTGACATTATAACTACCAGTATAAGTAACTGACATTTATAACTACCAGTATAAGGAACTGACATTTATAACTACCAGTATAAAGAACTGACATTTATAACTACCAGTATAAAGAACTGACATTTATAACTACCAGTATAAGGAACTGACATTTATAACTACTAGTATAATGAACTGACATTTATAACTACCAGTATAAGGAACTGACATTTATAACTACCAGTATAAGGAACTGACATTTATAACTACCAGTATAAGGAACTGACATTTATAACTACCAGTATAAGGAACTGACATTTATAACTACCAGTATAAAGAACTGACATTTATAACTACCAGTATAAGGATCTGACATTTATAACTACCAGTATAAGGAACTGACATTTATAACTACCAGTATAAGGAACTGACATTTATAACTACCAGTATAAGGAACTGACATTTATAACTACCAGTATAAGGAACTGACATTTATAACTACCAGTATAAGGAACTGACATTTATAACTACCAGTATAAGGAACTGACATTTATAACTACCAGTATAAGGAACTGACATTTATAACTACCAGTATAAGGAACTGACATTTATAACTACCAGTATAAGGAACTGACATTTATAACTACCAGTATAAGGAACTGACATTTATAAGTACCAGTATAAGGAACTGACATTTATTTATATGAAACTGACATTTATGACTATCAGGAACTGACATTTATAAGTACCAGTATATATAACTGACATTTATAAGTACCAGTATAAGGAACTGACATTTATTTATACGAAACTGACATTGATGACTATCAGGAACTGACATTTATAAGTACCAGTATAAGGAACTGACATTTATAAGTACCAGTATAAGGAACTGACATGTATAAGTATCAGTATAAGGAACTGACATTTAAAAGTACCAGTATAAGGAACTGACATTTAAAAGTACCAGTATAAGGAACTGACATTTATAACTACCAGTATAAGGAACTGACATTTATAACTACCAGTATATGGAACTGACATTATAACTACCAGTATAAGTAACTGACATTTATAACTACCAGTATAAGGAACTGACATTTATAACTACCAGTATAAAGAACTGACATTTATAACTACCAGTATAAAGAACTGACATTTATAACTACCAGTATAAGGAACTGACATTTATAACTACTAGTATAATGAACTGACATTTATAACTACCAGTATAAGGAACTGACATTTATAACTACCAGTATAAGGAACTGACATTTATAACTACCAGTATAAGGAACTGACATTTATAACTACCAGTATAAGGAACTGACATTTATAACTACCAGTATAAAGAACTGACATAATTACTTTGCTTATGTCCAACTGATCTCAACATATTTTCCTTATCTGTGAAGTGGGTCGCGGGTTTTCTTCCATCTGTTCCGCCATCAAACTGAATCTGGTGCAGTATATTGTCAACGACACCGCGCTGCTTCAAACGGTTAAACATTTCCTGTTCACCCATCGGATGACATTCACCGCCATGTTCTTCTTGCATCGATTCTGACAGCATCTCCCGTATTCTCCGTTGCACATCCCCCTACAAATAACAAGATTGACTATGTTACATCAGTTTACATGAAATATGTGACACATGTGTTTTACCTAAACACGATTTTCAAAATTTGACCGCTAAATGGTTGTGGACAGACGTTTCCCGTGGTGATCCCCGATTTCATGTACATGTACTAAAATTCTCACGTTATACATGTACCGCGTGAATTGAATGCTATGTTCATATGATGATTCTAGAGTGGAAAAAAGGGCAGGGTGGGTCAGAAAAAGGGCAGGTTGGGTCAGAAAATGGGCAGGGTGGGTCAGACAATGGGCAGGGTGGGTCAGAAAATGGGCAGGGTGCATTTTGAGATGTGATGAGGTGTAGGAGGGATTATTTTAGGACTAGCCCTAGAAAAGTTTGCTAAATTACGGTGATTGATCAAAGAGGAAGTAGATTTGGTGAACAGGGTGGACGAGTTATGTCTGCCCGCCCGAATGTACCAGTTGAGGCTTCAATAAAAATTGTTAAACAATTTTTTTATAAAGGCAAGAGGGCAGGGCTAAATGGGCTGGGCAACACGCCCTGCCATTCTACTCTAGAAAAACCCTAGTTCATGGTAGGTTCAAGGAACAACAATGAACTGGAAGTTTACACATCAGGCTCACGTCCAACCACCGACAGCAGACATGTTTACCCATTATGCTCCGTCTGAGTAGATGTCAACAGTCAGTACTTTCTGAAGTCTGTCCGTTGTTTTTGGTACTTGAGTCCTGGTGCTTTCATTTAGCATAAACACATTTTAAAAACTATCTTACACATCATGTCATGGCCAGTGGCGCAACGAGAATTATTGAATGTGTTTCCGTGACTAAACAATATCATGTAATTGTTACAGGAATCTAGCACTCATGTACATGAACGTGCAATGTAGCGCTCGTGTACATGAACGTGCAACGTAGCGCTCGCGTACAGTACATGCCAGACGGAATCCGAAACACTTGTGTGCAGCGGGAGTTTGGCCGTTTTTCATTTGTGACGAAATTCCGCTATAAGTTCATGTTGCTTTTCACGTTCATGTACATTTAGTTCCTGTAGCCATTTTGCGTTCATGTACATGAATGCTATGATCCTGTAGCCATTACATGTTCATGTACATGAGCGTTTAGTTCCTGCAGCCGTCACATGTTCATGTACATGAGCGTTTAGTTACTGCAGCCATTACATGTTCATGTACACGAGCGCTTAGTTCCTGTAGCCGTCACATGTTCATGTACACGAGTGTTTAGTTCCTGTAGCCGTTACATGTTCATGTACACGAGCGTTTAGTTCCTGCAGCCATTACATGTTCATGTACAGGAGCGTTTAGTTCCTGTAGCCATTACATGTTCATGTACACGAGCGCTTAGTTCCTGCAGCCATTACATGTTCATGTACACGAGCGTTTAGTTCCTGCAGCCATTACATGTTCATGTACGCGAGTGTTTAGTTCCTGTAGCCGTCACATGTTCATGTACAGGAGCGCTTAGTTCCTGTAGCCATTACATGTTCATGTACACGAGTGTTTAGTTCCTGTAGCGATCACATGTTCATGTACACGAGCGTTTAGTTCCTGCAGCCATTACATGTTCATGTACGCGAGTGTTTAGTTCCTGCAGCCATTACATGTTCATGTACACGAGTGTTTAGTTCCTCCAGCCATTACATGTTCATGTACACGAGCGTTTAGTTCCTGCAGCCATTACATGTTCATGTACACGGGCGTTTAGTTCCTACAGCCATTACATGTTCATGTACGCGAGTGTTTAGTTCCTGCAGCCATTACATGTTCATGTACACGAGCGTTTAGTTCCTGCAGCCATTACATGTTCATGTACGCGAGTGTTTAGTTCCTGCAGCCACTACATGTTCATGTACACGAGCGTTTAGTTCCTGCAGCCATTACATGTTCATGTACACAAGCGTTTAGTTCCTGCAGCCATTACATGTTCATGTACACGAGTGTTTAGTTCCTGTAGCGATCACATGTTCATGTACATGAGCGTTTAGTTCCTGCAGCCATTACATGTTCATGTACACGAGTGTTTAGTTCCTGTAGCGATCACATGTTCATGTACATGAGCGTTTAGTTCCTGCAGCCATTACATGTTCATGTACACGAGTGTTTAGTTCCTGCAGCGATCACATGTTCATGTACACGAGCACTTAGTTCCTGCAGCCGTTACATGTTCATGTACACGAGCGTTTATTTCCTGCAGCGATCACATGTTCATGTACATGAGCGTTTAGTTCCTGCAGCCATTACATGTTCATGTACACGGGCGTTTAGTTCCTACAGCCATTACATGTTCATGTACGCGAGTGTTTAGTTCCTGCAGCCATTACATGTTCATGTACACGAGCGTTTAGTTCCTGCAGCCATTACATGTTCATGTACGTGAGTGTTTAGTCCCTGCAGCCATTACATGTTCATGTACACGAGCGTTTAGTTCCTGCAGCCATTACATGTTCATGTACACAAGAGTTTAGTTCCTGCAGCCATTACATGTTCATGTACACGAGCGTTTAGTTCCTGTAGCCATTACATGTTCATGTACACAAGCGTTTAATTCCTGCAGCCATTACATGTTCATGTACACGAGTGTTTAGTTCCTGTAGCGATCACATGTTCATGTACACAAGCGTTTAGTTCCTGCAGCCATTACATGTTCATGTACACGAGTGTTTAGTTCCTGTAGCGATCACATGTTCATGTACACGAGCGTTTAGTTCCTGCAGCCATTACATGTTCATGTACACGAGCGCTTAGTTCCTGCAGCAATTACATGTTCATGAGCGCTTAGTTCCTGCAGCCATTACATGTTCATGTACATGAGCGCTTAGTTCCTGCAGCCATTACATATTCATGTACACGAGCGTTTAGTTCCTGTAGCCGTTACATGTTCATGTACACGAGCGCTTAGTTCCTGCAGCCATTACATGCTCATGTACACGAGCGTTTAGTTCCTGTAGCCATTACATGTTCATGTACGTGAGTGTTTAGTTCCTGCAGCCATTACATGTTCATGTACATGAGCGTTTAGTTCCTGTAGCCATTACATGTTCATGTACGCGAGTGTTTAGTTCCTGTAGCCATCACATGTTCATGTACATGAGCGTTTAGTTCCTGTAGCCATTACATGTTCATGTACACGAGCGTTTAGTTCCTGCAGCCATTACATGTTCATGTACATGAGCGCTTAGTTCCTGCAGCCATCACATGTTCATGTACATGAGCGTTTAGTTCCTGCAGCCATTACATGTTCATGTATGCAAGCGTTTAGTTCCTGCGGCCATTACATGTTCATGTACACGAGCGTTTAGTTCCTGCAGCCATTACATGTTCATGTACGTGAGCGTTTATTTCCTGCAGCGATCACATGTTCATGTATGTGAGCGTTTAGTTCCTGCAGCCATTACATGTTCATGTACACGAGCGTTTAGTTCCTGCAGCCATTACATGTTCATGTACGTGAGCGTTTATTTCCTGCAGCGATCACATGTTCATGTACGTGAGCGTTTATTTCCTGCAGCGATCACATGTTCATGTACGTGAGCGTTTAGTTCCTGCAGCCATTACATGTTCATGTACGCGAGTGTTTAGTTCCTGCAGCGATCACATGTTCATGTACGTGAGCGTTTAGTTCCTGTAGCCATTACATGTTCATGTACGTGAGCGTTTAGTTCCTGCAGCCATTACATGTTCATATACGCGAGTGTTTAGTTCCTGCAGTGATCACATGTTCATGTACGTGAGCGTTTAGTTCCTGTAGCCATTACATGTTCATGTACACGAGCGTTTAGTTCCTGCAGCCATTACATGTTCATGTACACAAGCGTTTAGTTCCTGTAGCCATTACATGTTCATGTAACTGAGCGTTTAGTTACTGCAGCCATTACATGTTCATGTACACGAGCGTTTAGTTCCTGCAGCCATTACATGTTCATGTACACGAGCACTTAGTTCCTGCAGCCATTACATGTTCATGTACACGAGCGTTTAGTTCATGCAGCCATTACATGTTCATGTAACTGAGCGTTTAGTTACTGCAGCCATTACATGTTCATGTACACACATGTTTAGTTCCTGCAGCCATTACATGTTCATGTACACATTTAGTTCCTGTAGCCATTACATGTACACGTTTAGTTCCTGTAGCCATTACATGTTCATGTACACGAGCGTTTAGTTCCTGCAGCGATCACATGTTCATGTACACGAGCACTTAGTTCCTGCAGCCATTACATGTTCATGTACACGAGCGTTTATTCCTGAGCATACATGTTCATGTACTGAGCGTTTAGTTCCTGAGCCATACATGTTCATGTACACGCGTTTAGTTCCTAGCCATTACATGTTCATGTACTGAGTGTTTAGTTCCTGCAGCCATTACATGTTCATGTACATGAGCGTTTAGTTCCTGCAGCCATTACATGTTCATGTACATGAGCGTTTAGTTCCTGCAGCCATTACATGTTCATGTACACGAGCGTTTAGTTCCTGCAGCCATTACATGTTCATGTACACGAGAGTTTAGTTCCTGTAGCCATTACATGTTCATGTACGTGAGCGTTTAGTTCCTGCAGCCATTACATGTTCATGTACACGAGCGTTTAGTTCCTGCAGCCATTACATGTTCATGTACACGAGCGTTTAGTTCCTGTAGCCATTACATGTTCATGTACGTGAGTGTTTAGTTCCTGCAGCCATTACATGTTCATGTACACGAGCGTTTAGTTCCTGCAGCCATTACATGTTCATGTACGCGAGCGTTTAGTTCCTGCAGCCATTACATGTTCATGTACACGAGCGTTTAGTTCATGCAGCCATTACATGTTCATGTAACTGAGCGTTTAGTTACTGCAGCCATTACATGTTCATGTACACACATGTTTAGTTCCTGCAGCCATTACATGTTCATGTACACATTTAGTTCCTGTAGCCATTACATGTACACGTTTAGTTCCTGTAGCCATTACATGTTCATGTACACGAGCGTTTAGTTCCTGTAGCCATCACATGTTCATGTACACGAGCGCTTAGTTCCTGCAGCCATTACATGTTCATGTACGCGAGTGTTTAGTTCCTGTAGCCATTACATGTTCATGTACGTGAGCGTTTAGTTCCTGTAGCCAGTACATGTTCATGTACACAAGCGTTTAGTTCCTGTAGCCATTACATGTTCATGTACATGAGTGTTTAGTTCCTGCAGCCATTACATGTTCATGTACGTGAGCGTTTAGTTCCTGTAGCCATTACATGTTCATGTACATGAGCGTTTAGTTCCTGTAGCCATTACATGTTCATGTACACAAGCGTTTAGTTCCTGCAGCCATTACATGTTCATGTACACGAGAGTTTAGTTCCTGTAGCCATTACATGTTCATGTACGTGAGCGTTTAGTTCCTGCAGCCATTACATGTTCATGTACACGAGCGTTTAGTTCCTGTAGCCATTACATGTTCATGTACATGAGCGTTTAGTTCCTGTAGCCATTACATGTTCATGTACGTGAGTGTTTAGTTCCTGCAGCCATTACATGTTCATGTAGAGCGTTTAGTTCCTGCAGCCATTACATGTTCATGTATGCGAGTGTTTAGTTCCTGCAGCGATCACATGTTCATGTAGTGAGCGTTTATTTCCTGGCCGTTACATGTTCATGATGTGAGCGTTTAGTTCCTGTAGCCATCACATGTTCATGTAACTGAGCGTTTAGTTACTGCAGCCATTACATGTTCATGTACACAAGCGTTTAGTTCCTGCAGCCATTACATGTTCATGTACGCGAGTGTTTAGTTCCTGTAGCCGTCACATGTTCATATACCGAGCACTTAGTTCCTTAGCCTCACATGTTCATGAGCGTTTAGTTACTGCAGCCATTACATGTTCATGTACATAGCGTTTAGTTCCTGAGCCATTACATGTTCATATACAGAGCACTTAGTTCCTGAGCCATACATGTCATGTCATAGCGTTTAGTTCTGTAGCCATTACACAACAACGCTTAGTTCCTGAGCCATTACATGTTCATGTACACGAGCGTTTAGTTCCTGTAGCCATTACATGTTCATGTACACGAGCGTTTAGTTCCTGTAGCATTAATGTATGTACACGACGTTAGTTCTGCAGCCATTACATGTTCATGTACATGAGCGTTTAGTTCCTGAGCCATACATGTTCATGTACACGAGCGCTTAGTTCCTGCAGCCATTACATGTTCATGTACGAGCGCTTAGTTCCTGAGCCATTACATGTTCATGTACACGAGCGTTTAGTTCTGCAGCCATTAATGTTCATTACACGTTTAGTTCCTGTAGCACATGTCATGTACACACGTTTAGTTCCTGTAGCCATTACATGTTCATGTACCACGAGCGTTTAGTTCCTGTAGCCATCACATGTTCATGTACACGCGCGCTTAGTTCCTGCAGCCATTACATGTTCATGTACACGAGCGTTTAGTTCCTGCAGCCATTACATGTTCATGTACACGAGCGCTTAGTTCCTGCAGCCATTACATGTTCATGTACACGAGCGCTTAGTTCCTGCAGCCATTACATGTTCATGTACACGAGTGCTTAGTTCCTGAGCCATTACATGTTCATGTACACGAGCGTTTATTCCTGTAGCCATTACATGTTCATGTACACGAACGTTTAGTTCCTGCAGCCATTACATGTTCATGTACAAGCGTTTAGTTCCTGCAGCCATTACATGTTCATGTACAAACCACCAACACAACAACCCAACACAACACGTTAGTTCCTGTAGCCATTACACATGTACAACGTTTAGTTCCTGAGCCATTACATGTTCATGTACACGAGCGTTTAGTTCCTGCAGCCATTACATGTTCATGTACACGAGCGTTTAGTTCCTGCAGCCATTACATGTTCATGTATGCGAGTGTTTAGTTCCTGCAGCGATCACATGTTCATGTATGTGAGCGTTTATTTCCTGTTGCCGTTACATGTTCATGAATGTGAGCGTTTAGTTCCTGTAGCCATCACATGTTCATGTAACTGAGCGTTTAGTTACTGCAGCCATTACATGTTCATGTACACAAGCGTTTAGTTCCTGCAGCCATTACATGTTCATGTACGCGAGTGTTTAGTTCCTGTAGCCGTCACATGTTCATATACACGAGCACTTAGTTCCTGTAGCCGTCACATGTTCATGAGCGTTTAGTTACTGCAGCCATTACATGTTCATGTACATTAGCGTTTAGTTCCTGTAGCCATTACATGTTCATGAGCACTACAGGAGCACTTAGTTCCTGTAGCCATTACATGGTCATGTACATTAGCGTTTAGTTCCTGTAGCCATTACATGTTCATGTACAGGAGCGCTTAGTTCCTGTAGCCATTACATGTTCATGTACACGAGCGTTTAGTTCCTGTAGCCATTACATGTTCATGTACACGAGCGTTTAGTTCCTGTAGCCATTACATGTTCATGTACACGAACGTTTAGTTCCTGCAGCCATTACATGTTCATGTACATGAGCGTTTAGTTCCTGAGGCCATTACATGTTCATGTACACGAGCGCTTAGTTCCTGCAGCCATTACATGTTCATGTACATGAGCGCTTAGTTCCTGTAGCCATTACATGTTCATGTACACGAGCGTTTAGTTCCTGCAGCCATTAAATGTTCATGTACGTGAGCGTTTAGTTCCTGTAGCCGTCACATGTTCATGTACACGAGCGTTTAGTTCCTGTAGCCATTACATGTTCATGTACGTGAGCGTTTAGTTCCTGCAGCCATTACATGTTTATGTACACGAGCGTTTAGTTCCTGTAGCCATCACATGTTCATGTACACGCGCGCTTAGTTCCTGCAGCCATTACATGTTCATGTACACGAGCGTTTAGTTCCTGCAGCCATTACATGTTCATGTACACGAGCGCTTAGTTCCTGCAGCCATTACATGTTCATGTACACGAGCGCTTAGTTCCTGCAGCCATTACATGTTCATGTACACGAGTGCTTAGTTCCTGTAGCCATTACATGTTCATGTACACGAGCGTTTAGTTCCTGTAGCCATTACATGTTCATGTACACGAACGTTTAGTTCCTGCAGCCATTACATGTTCATGTACATGAGCGTTTAGTTCCTGCAGCCATTACATGTTCATGTACACGAGCGCTTAGTTCCTGCAGCCATTACATGTTCATATACGCGAGTGTTTAGTTCCTGCAGTGATCACATGTTCATGTACGTGAGCGTTTAGTTCCTGTAGCCATTACATGTTCATGTACACGAGCGTTTAGTTCCTGCAGCCATTACATGTTCATGTACACGAGCGTTTAGTTCCTGCAGCCATTACATGTTCATGTACACAAGCGTTTAGTTCCTGTAGCCATTACATGTTCATGTAACTGAGCGTTTAGTTACTGCAGCCATTACATGTTCATGTACACGAGCGTTTAGTTCCTGCAGCCATTACATGTTCATGTACACGAGCACTTAGTTCCTGCAGCCATTACATGTTCATGTACACGAGCGTTTAGTTCCTGCAGCCATTACATGTTCATGTACACGAGCGCTTAGTTCCTGCAGCCATTACATGTTCATGTACACGAGCGCTTAGTTCCTGTAGCCATTACATGTAAATGTACATGAGCGTTTAGTTACTGCAGCCATTACATGTTCATGTACGCGAGTGTTTAGTTAAATCCTACATAGCATGGCCTATAAAAAAGGTTAAATGCACTTGCTGTATATTATTAATTTCTTAAGTCGTGAACACAACTTTCAAAAAATTGTTGAAAATTTTAGCCTCATTACGTGACCATCAATACAGCTATCGCAACGGCACCTGTTTCCATGGGGAACTAAATACTTTAGGGCACCTATGCACGGCGTACATGAATTTTTTTATTTATGCACGGGTAAATGCTGAATATATTATTTTGACTTAGCAACATCAATAACTAACAATATTACAACTCATAAGAAACATTTTTTTCCAATTCG
Organism: Archivesica marissinica; assembly: GCA_014843695.1. Classification (NCBI taxonomy): domain Eukaryota; kingdom Metazoa; phylum Mollusca; class Bivalvia; order Venerida; family Vesicomyidae; genus Archivesica; species Archivesica marissinica. The sequence continues at coordinate 50,356,605 of CM026395.1, read as the reverse complement.
GATAGCTACCTGAAATGCTCATAAACCGCATCATTTCGGTGCAAAAGTTGTCTGTTTATATTCTGCTACTGAACCAGTCAGGTGACAGTTTCATTAGGCTACATGTACGCACAACGGAATGCTATTGAACCATGCTTCACCTCTGTCAGCGAAAATAGGTTAAAACTATTTAAATATTTTAAATACGGGATGTAAATGGAAAATATACGGCGAGCATAGGTTCCACCACTCTATTGGTCTTAAATCAGAAATGGTATAGAAACTATTTTTCGCGGTTAGGTATAGATTTTTTTATATTCGGATAGCTACTCGAATTGCTCATACACGTATCAGTTTCGGTGGAAATATTCTCCCAATGAATTGTTTGTTTAAAAATTTGTCTGCTGAACCAGTCACGCGACAGTTGCATCAGGCTACCAATACATGCAACGGAATGCTATTGAACCATACTTCAGCTCTGTCAGCGAAATTAGCTTAGAACTATATATTTAAAATACGGATGTAAATGGAAAAAATACGGCGAGCATAGGTGGGTGTCGGAGGTTTCGTCAACCCTGGAGGTTTCGTCAACGATGTGAAATGTTTGTAAGTTATTAATTGGCAAGGACTTAGTTGTGGACATTAATTGTTAATTGATTTAACTAGATATATGTGTTATTTTCATTTTTATGTGATTTTTATGTATATTTGTTATAGATGGCTGACAGTCCCAGTGTAGAAATCTTCCGGTAGATCCGCTGATTCCAGTGGAATATATATCTTTACTTGGCTTTGGCATGTGACATGCATCTCGAAAAAAGGGGCTTACATTGTACGCTTGCAAGCTTCAATTATTGTTGCTTAATCGCCTAATTGACGAAACCTCTCACATAATCGAAACCTCTTAACAATTTCCCTCTATATTGCCTTGTTGACGAAACCTCCAGCATTCGGTTCCACCACTCTTAAGCAATGTATAAATTTTATACACAAAACAATGGATAACAGTCAGCTTCCGCTATCAAAAGCGCCATCGTTATAACTCGCCTGTTACCGCTATCATCAGGGCTGCAGGTTCACTCCCTATCATGGAGAAGTGATAAATGTTGATCAGGGAGAAGTGATAAATGGTGATATGCGAGTCGTCGGCCACATACGGAGGTGGGAGCACTGGTTCATTCACAGGAGATACAGGTGGTCTACTCTCCGCCACAACAGATTGACCTCACAATAATAATCAGAAAATGATTGATGGGCAGTAGAATAATAAGAAGAAGAAACACAAAAACATGAACAAGCTTGTCAATCGTCTGAATCGAACCTGTGAGAGTTGATTATGAATAATTTGCTTTAATTCAGACACTTTTTCTGCTGGTAAAGACATAGTGTGTCCAATAACTGTGCGTGGTTTCAAACACGTGTCGTCAAAGAATGCTAAAATGCTGAGCAACGTTGTTTTTTTTACACCCAATGCAGATGCAAATTATTTGGATTCCGCGGGTGACTTGGAGTAATGTCCCTTAAGTATGACTAAAGTAAGAAAATGGCCATTTTCAAGAAAAGGACAGAAAATGGCAGAAAAGGGCGTACTTTACTTAAAGGCCTGCAGTTTGACCCTGTCCAATTGTAAAGATTTATACTTTACTACCTGTTCCATGTGATTAGTGGCTTGTATCAACAATGTAGCAGTACATTCAGTATAATTTGGCGTATGTAGGTATTTTCTAACGGTTAATATGCACGATCACTCTGTGAGCTGAGAATTAGTCAAAATGAGGCCCTGACAATTTAAGTAAACGTATATTATTGATTGTAAAGAAAATTGATAGTTATGAGTATTCAAACTACATAATCCAGATCAGCCCAGGGACATAGATTACATGTTATGTAGGTGCCTCATCAGCCGTAGCGTAATCTCTGAGACTGATAATTTGTATGCATGTATTTATATGAATAAACTATATGTGTTCGTTATATGGTAACCTTCATACTTATTATATATCTACAGTATTATTCGCAAGTTTTCTGTTATATTTTAAATATTTCTCTGTGTCAGTGTGTGTTTACCGATATTGATGCTACATAATAATCACAGTGAATGCTATGAGTACATGTATAATATTATAATTATAATCTCTTGAACATACGAGTATTACACATATTCTGCCGATTTCTACAAGATGCCATTGAGTAAAATAACAATGTATGTAACTGATGAGCAGAGAAAAGAATTGCTGACTTTCTTGCAAAATAAGAACTGGGACGTAGAGATGGAAATAGAAGAAACAGCCACCGCCATTCCCGTTGCAGAGGCTGCTTACGTACCTCCCCCTATGCCTCAGCATGCTGAAGGTGTTGCTAAGTGTCCACTGTGCTTGTGTTCCCCTTGCATAATAAATGAACAGAACAAACAACTTTGGTGGCCTGCTAATAATCGTCCACCGCATAATCTAAATTCACATGAGAGAAAGCTTCTATACAGGAGGTTTTGGGCAATGCTATATAATTGTGGCGCATGGAAAGATGTCAGATATATAGAGAGAAAAGTAGCGGCTAGAAGAGGAGACTGTACTTGGCATAAGAGGGAACTGATGCCTGAATGTGTGGTACAGCAATGCAGGAACTGGCTGCCTAACCCGCGCAACTAGCCTTATTTGGGCCATAAGTGGAGTTGAATTGTTTATACCAGTTGTAAGTACTATAAAAATACAGAACTTCAATTTCAGCAATTTATAACCTCTGATATGTACGTGGGTCATAATAGATATAAGTGGTGCTCATGTATTAGCTGTATACCATGCAGGGCCTCGCATGTGGCAAATACGATGTGCGTCAACCGTCAGATTTGTACCGCTATTCCTCGTGTGTTTAGTGCGTCGACCGTCAGATTTGTACCGCTATTCCTCGTGTGTTTAAGGTCAAATATAGGTCAACCTGCAGGCCTTTAAGAAAAGGGGTAATTAAACACATTAAGTTATGTTTTGTAGCTTTATAAGCAACACATTTAGAAGCATATTATAACGTTATACATATATGCGACTGTAACATGACAAAAACTCAGACACTCTTGAGAAACGACCCGTGTTCTTAAGAAAATGACCAGCTAAAACACACAGTTCATTATTCATACATGTAGCTTTAAATTCGTTGAAATCGATGCATAGCTATGAAACTATAAAACATAAATAGCGGGAAACCAAAGTATGTCATATATCCTACTATATAACCACTATTCTATTAAGAGACGCTTAGTAGTTAAACACGAGCTACTTGAAAATGTTCTTACAAATCGATGGCAGTATATATATATATACAACTCTGCAGCCTTGTTATACAACTCCGGAACCTTGTCATACAACTCCAGAACCTTGTCATACAACTCCGGAACCTTGTCATACAACTCCGGAACCTTGTCATACAACTCTGGAACCGTGTCATACAACTCCGGAACCTTGTCATACAACTCCGGAACCTTGTCATACAACTCCGGAACCTTGTCATACAACTCCGGAACCTTGTCATACAACTCCGGAACCTTGTCATACAACGCCGGAACCTTGTCATACAACTCCGGAACCTTGTCATACAACTCCGGAACCTTGTCATACAACTCCGGAACCTTGTCATACAACTCCGGAACCTTGGCATACAACTCCGGAACCTTGCCATACAACTCCGGAACCTTGTCATACAACTCCGGAACCTTGTCATACAACTCCGGAACCTTGTCATACAACTCCGGAACCTTGTCATACAACTCCGGAACCTTGTCATACAACTCCGGAACCTTGTCATACAACTCCCTCCGGAACCTTGTCATACAACTCCCTCCGGAACCTTGTCATATAACTCTGGAACCTTGTCATACAACTCCGGAACCTTGTCATACAACTCTGGAACCTTGTCATACAACTCCGGAACCTTGTCATACAACTCTGGAATCTTGTCATACAACTCTGGAACATTGTTATGCAACTCCGGAACCTTGTCATACAACTCTGGAGCCTTGTCATACAACTCTGGAACCTTGTCATACAACTGTGCAGCCTTGTCATACAACTCCGGAACCTTGTCATACAACACTGGAACCTTGTCATACAACTCTGGAACCTTGTCATACAACCCTGGAACCTTGTCATACAACCCTGGAACCTTGTCATACAACTCTGGAGCATTGTCATACAACCCTGGAGCCTTGACATACAACTCTGGCTGGAGCCTTGTCATACACTCTGGAACCTTGTCATACAACTCTGGAACCTTGTCATACAACTCCGGAACCTTGTCATACAACCCTGCAGCCTTGTCATACAACTCTGGAACCAACTCTGGAGCCTTGTCATACAACCCTGGAACCTTGTCATACAACCCTGGAGCCTTGTCATACAACTCTGGAACCTTGTCATACAACTCTGGAACCTTGTCATACATCTCTGGAGCCTTGACATTCAACTCTCGAACCTTGTCATACAACTATGCAGCCTTGTCATATAACCCTGCAACCTTGACACGAGACCTCGGTTTAACGACCCATCTGAAATACCATTAATTTTATGATCGAACCTGTGATCCCTGGATTACCAGTCCAGCGTGTTACCACTGGACTACAGATCCGCCTGTGTGTACACACGTCATAACAACCTTGAAATATAGTGTGTCAATACAGCCTAGGGTTCAGAATAGTAAATGATCAGTCACCATCTGTCAATCAAACTAATCGATACTCCGATCTTCTTTTGATACTTCACACATCCTCAACATTTCAACAGAAAAGTGATGATCTTATATAATCAGTTTGTGCCAATAAAAGTGAAATATATTAACAGTCTTTCAGATGGGACTTTAAACCTATGTCTCGTGTCGGTGCTCTACACTGTGCCGATAAAAGAACCAGAGGAAACTGTTCATATCTCTGATTCTGGTGAAGCTTATCTCACTATCAGGTGCCTTTCATATATTCAAGCTTAAATAGTCGCTCTGGTGGTCATCAGTATTAACTGTACATCTAGTAAACTGAAATGTATTTGGTTGATAAAAATGATGTATGTGAGCATTGGGGGCAAGTTCGCTATAGTAACCTAGGAAGCATTATTGGGAGCTTAGGTCTGATGGGAGCGTAGGTCTGATGGGAGCGTGTCAACTCGTTATATGGTTAAATCTTGCGACTGGAGGCATGTGAGAGGGCATTGAGGTTCTGCTCTTTGACAACTGAGAATAAAGGAGTGGGACGGGAAAAAGACAGATTCGAACTGTTGATTCAGGATATTGGCCTTTATCGTTGGGCCAGCATGGATTTGACAATTACTACTGAGATGGGCTTTATCTGTTGATCAGCATTACTGCTGTCACTAAAGATGACCAAGTCTGATCTTCTCTTGTATAGTGGATTTAAGCGATTTGAATTTGCTGACCATGTTGTGATCTATTGTTGATGGCCTTTTTAGTTTTGAATACAGTTCGTCACTTTTTCTAATGAGCTTTACTGTATTGTGTGAGATCCATGGGACATCTACACGTGCTTAACCTAGGTGGGAGGTACATTTTGGATAACCTATTGATGTATGCCTTGAAACTGTTCCAGGAGGTATTGGGTTCAGTTTGGTCTAACTGGTAAAATATTTCAGTAAAACATTCCAGATCCTCTTTGAAACTTGACCTATCGGCCTTATTATACGATACAGTATATACATGTACAGATAAGGACTCTGTGATTATAAGTATATATAGTCACATGATCATAGTCTGGTATTACTGCATTAACTATTAAGATATTCTAGACATTTCACGTTGATCAATATGGCTACTGCTCATTGCTAATGTAAGAGGGAGAAGACCTTTATAAGCTAATCTAGCTTTCGGATCTAATCCTTTTTCAAAACATAAAATATTATATTGTAATGTAATTGCTATATGTATATATGTTACATTGTTTGAAATAAAATATGTTTAAACTAATGTAAATATAACCTACTAAATATACTAGTGCATGTACTTGTCATACAACCCTGGAACCTTGCATGTACTTGTTTATAAAATGGGGACGTCAAATAGTATGATGGTTAACTGTGGTGATTCCATTCCAAGACTGAAATGACCAATCCTAGACACGAAATAAACACAAACGGTCAACGCCATGACGAGACATATGCGACGATGTGACCCAGAGACCTGTTATCAGAGAAGGCAACATTTGGGGACACGGCATTGCGATTTGTAAATAATATCCATTCATGGAATAGATACTGGAATAGAGTTTCTGGCGTGGGATGGGCAGTAATCTATGTACGGTCATGTCATGCTAGTAGGTCAGCTCAATCATTGGATATTGAAAGTTAATTCAATTTATATAAACAAAATATTTTTAAAAATCTAGATCCTGATTAGTTGAGAAAAATAATATCTGATTTGATTTTAGTTTTTATATTTGGTGTCTAAATTCAGAGCGTTTGGTGTGTGGTGGTGGTGGTGGTCGTGGGGGAGGGGGGGGGTAAGCACTTATTGTTTTGTTTATGTACTGTGGAAGCTTCAAATGCCTGTGGTTGCGTGCATGAATGAACCACTGATATGGGTCTACCGGTCCATGTATGAATTAATTATTGTAGGTGTGGTTGAGAAATAACATGGGTTGCTGTACAGCACATGCAAACTAATACACAAGACAAATGTAGCTAATTCGTCAGCATATTAGACTTTTGGATATCCTACTGTATCCCCACTCTGAAGTTATAGAAGCGCAATACAGAAACGGGACTTTGACCCGACTTCGAGATAACCGGATAATTCGACATAACCAACTTTGACATAGCGGATGTGTCTACACTCATGGTGAATTCTTACCATATGTTATGAAACTTCCTTAACAATAAAATTCGAAAACTGATTTCATAAAACACGGCATGCAATCTCCACTCATCAAATCGTATACAGTCTACATCCGTTTTATCAAAGTCGGTTATGTCGAATTCTCCGGTTATCTCGAAGTCGGACTAAAATCCCGTTTCAGACACTATCATATTACATTTAACTGGATCTGTTTATATCGAATTTCGTTAAGTTAAACTTCGGTTATGTCGAAGTATTTTGTTCGGTCCGACGAAATTCGACATAACGGCTGTAGACTGTATGTACACACTATATATATAACATGGGGGAAATAAAATATGTTTAAGCTATTCGTATATGCATACTGAAATAGTCAGAGGGACCCCATTGGTGTAATGGATACGGTGTGCTGCTCGTAACCATCGTAAAAGAAACGTTATGGTTTCCAGTCCAAGTCGGAGCCACGATGACGGTACACTTAATAATTGAAAACCACATTGCGTTTTCTCCCTCATATACGGTGGTTTTAAAGTTGTAAGACCGTAATGGAAATTTTTAAAAATGTGTAACACATTGCCTCGGATTTTGACGCTATCTGCACCTCTCGCTATCGGTGTCCTTGTAACAGCTGTCGAGGGCAAACGACCAAGCCTTATAAACGTGTGAACAAGCACTTATCTCTCATTTCGTTGGCTGTCCTATAACTTTCGGTCAGTTTTCGATAGGACGGAATCGCAATGAGGACGTTTGTAGCACTTTTGTTCTGTGTAGTAGTGGTGGCAGCGGCCAAGAGCAAGTTGCGGGAAAGAGCAAAGAACCGGCTTAGAAGAGGTAAACAAACTAAGTGTTATCGTTTACATGCACTTATTACACCATATGTAACTAGCTACAACAACATAATTACGTCACTGTTGCATTTCCTTCGATGAACGTATGTGCCCTGATTGTGAATTTCCTCACTAATGGTATGCAGCTGATTATGCGCACTAATGGTTACGAGCATGCATATGTGTAGTGTTAGGCAGTGTTTCTCGCAAGAAAAGGCGTGCCTCACAGTTTACGCTGTTCCAACGATGATCTATTTACAAGGTCAGACAAACGTATGTCGCAAATCTAGCTAAATACATTTTAAATGGAAAGTGCATTAAATTGTTCTTTACGTCATTGAAAAGAATGATTAATGTAAATATAAGTAATGAATCGCCGGTTAATAGTTTCCATCGGGGTATGAACTACATTTAGCGTGTTTAAAGTTACAATGGATGCATTCGGCCTCCATACACCTTACACTTTAAACACTCCCACCCTTCGATCCTTGATATAATGTGTTCAAACTGCGCCTATGGATACATTTCGATCCCCCGTCTGACCCTAATAAAATTAACAGTCTTTCAGATGGGACGTTAAACCGAGGTCTCGTGTCGGTGCTTTACACCTTGTACGTAAAAGAACCAGAGGAGACTCTGGAATGGGTCTCTGTCTGTATTTTTGCACTCTCCTCCATAAATCTAAAATGACTAATCTCTTCAGGAGGCGTCGCTCATATGGGCAACCGGTAGCGACGATAAATAAACGTAAAAAACACATATGGATACATTTATTGCATATTGGTATGCTCAATTAACTGATAACAGGCCCCATCTCATAGAGGAAAAAATTAACTTAGAATACACTGTATGTATAAACACAGAGTTGAGACAGAACTCTATTGTAAGATTATACTACCATTAAGACATAGGGTGGCATTTGCCAACGTTCGTTGTGGTGTCGCTCCATTAAGGATAGAGAGAGATAGTGGATATATGAGAGAGGGAGGGAGGGAGGGATAGAGAGGGAGGGAATGGGAGGGATGGATAGGGAGGGAGGATATGAAAACATTGATGCAATTTAGATTTACCGTGAATATGCTGAACTTTATTCATTGTTATGTTGCATGCAATACGCATTATGCTATAATAACTGTGACAAGCCTCTTATAAGTCCAATATATGAATTACTGTGTACTGTTTTATAGTATGTGATATGTTGTTACGATATATTGTACATAGACGAGACTGTAATAAAGAATAAAACTTACATACATATACTTTATAAAGAGAAAACAATGTCCATTTAGATTTTAACATTTAAAAGCATGACGGGGCTTGCGTGGCCGATGGTTAATGCAGTCGGTTTTAAATAGCATACACCTCACGCTTCGAATCCGACTAAGGGTGTCAACCCCAATAATATGTAATAGTGGATCATGCGATTTTATTATTCCAGATGATCCATTTACATTGTCGTTTGGCACACAAAGCCCCACAACAGGTAAGCTATTTCCTTGCGATTTCTCAGTGTGTTGTTCTAGCGGCGCAGATTACTCCATCATCCGCCACTGTCGTTGTCGTCATCTTCGCGGACGTCATTTTGCTTTCCTCTGTTTCTCGGATCCTAGATAAGATTAGTGTAGCTACAATTGTGTCCACGACGAACCAAGTACACAATGTTGAATCATAGAACGTCAATGGTGCGCTCTGACGCATTTAAATTTATGTCTTGGATGTTCAAATTCCGATATTTTCAGAGATATGAATTTGACTTTTATTAGGAATGGCAAAATCGCCCATGAATGTACAGTGGCCGATAACAATAACTGATTGAGTCGTCTGGCAATTTGCATAAGAGTGAGAGATTTTGAGTTTTTGATAGAATGATATCGAATATTCGAATACCTTCCAGACCGAATATTCGAATAGCAATATCGCTATTCGTTGCCACCCCTACTTTTTGTGTTGTACATACTGTATGTGACCTCGAACTTTACAACTAAGCTCTTCATCGTATACCCCAGTCCACTACACAGGGATTCGGCAAGCTTGGGGGTACTAGTATATATATTTAAGTACAGGGATTCTACTCTGTGGGATGTCAGATTTCGCATCGATCAGTAAAATGGCCCTATCTGAAACAATTTTGTACAAATCTGTCCAAATATAACGCCTATCCCGAGTCTTTATATTGTTCTTCAAATAAAACACAACTTTAAGCTGCGTGCATGTATACTTTGCAAACAATTGCTACAGACATTGGCCATAGTAGGTCACATTTCCATACTAGGACACGGGTTCTGTCAGCAACAAAACAATCTTCGACGGGAGAGTTTTAACAGTGAATAACATTATCAATAAAATGTGTTTCCACTAACGTGTAGGTTTATTCGGCAAAAATGTACGTCAAAAAGAGATTTAGGAGAATTTTTCAATTTGTTTTGAAAATTTCTCAAGCGGTGCAGTTCGCGTTGAAACGAGCGTTTTGATTGGATTATGATTATTCGTCATATAAAAAACAAACATCTAGTTACATTCTAATAATCCAATCAGAACGCTCGTTTCAACGCGAATTGCGCCACTTTAGAAATTTTCAAAACAAATTGAAAACTTCGACGAAATCTCTTTTTGACGTACATTTTTGCCGGGGGGTCTTCCTCCACAACTAATAACTCAAGAGTCGCCATATGACCTAAGCTGTTGGTGCGACTTTAACCCCCACCTCACCGCATAAAAAACTAGGCGGGGATAATAAGAGATCTAGTTTGATATCTAGACAGTGTGTGCCTTGTTGTTGGGTCAATCTTACAATTAGTATGTATACTATAAGTCTATAATGAAATAAATACATGGACGAAGATACTTAATTTAAAATAAAAAATGCTAAGAATTCTCTTTCACCCTGATTGGAATACGATAACGACCAATGGTAATGGTACACATGTTAATTCGTACTACGCTACATGCTATTCGCATAGGCGGGTCCATAAAGTGACGTTCATGGAGCGGAGTTGGTTGATGATTGAGCTTATTTACCTTCGTCTCCGGCGAACCATGTGGGCGAGCTTTGGTTAGTGGATTGGGGTCGCGGGGGAGTCCTCCGAAAACGTTTGGGAAGCATTGCCATTGGTGTATTTTGGTGTATTTTCAGATTGTTTTCTTTCAGCCAAATTACAGTGAAATAAATATATAGAATAATATGAAATGTTGACTCGAAAAATAAATGATTACGCAATCATATATATCTACAGATTCTAATAATACCCGTATATTGTACCTATGGAAAGATGATTACGCAATCATATATATCTACATATTCTAATAATACCCGTATACTGTACAGCTGGAAAGATGATTACGCAATCATATATATCTACAGATTCTAATAATACCCGTATATTGTACAGATGGAAAGATGATTACGCAATCATATATACCTACATATTCTAATAATACCCATATACTGTACAGATGGAAAGATGATTACGCAATCATATATATCTACACATTCTAATAATACCCGTATAATGTACAGATGGAAAGATGATTACGCAATCATATATATCTACAGATTCTAATAATACCCGTATATTGTACAGATGGAAAGATGATTACGCAATCATGTATATCTACATATTCTAATAATACCAGTATACTGTACAGATGGAAAGATGATTACGCAATCATATATATCTACATATTCTAATAATACCAGTATACTGTACAGATGAAAAGTGTTGTTTTTACATTGCCATTAACGAGCGAGCGGGTATCGTAGCCCGGATTGAATCTAAGCTTGGCATCGTGTGTGGGGCGCCCATTAGAGGTGTAAGGCACCGCCGGCTGCGCTAGTGATTTTTGCTGGTCCGCTTAGCCAGAACGTGACAACTGGCAGACAACAGGCTATTATACAATATTACATTACGCTAGAGAAATCCATCGCTATTCCAACACTATGGAGTTTCAGGTTGTTCATACAAAGGTAACACATATCAACAAGGCCAAGTCTGGCAAGACGCCTGTGTGTATACCTGTACTTGTGAAGATGGTCCTACGGGGAGATACAAGTGTATAGACCGGTGAGTGAATTTCGTCAGCTCTGACACGAACAATAAAGCATCTAAACCGCCGAATTATAGTTTTAACATATGAAACGCATACTACGTATACAGTAAAACATGTGTTAGATGTCACCTCCATTAAACAGCTAAGCTGTATTGAACAGTCAGTTTCCAGATATGTTGTTTTTTATTATACATGTGACCTCTATTAAGCAGCCACATGTGATAAGCAGCTACTTTCTGCGATTACATTGACTGGCTGCTTAAGACAGGTTTGACTGTATATAGTTTATCATCCGTTTGCCAACATAATTCGTAAACATGTCGCTGATTATCGTTCATCGAAGATATCAGTACTAAATTGATCAAAATCATCGATATATGCAAACACCATTTCATATCTAGTCCATCACCACCCTCATCTATATATCTAGTCCATCCCCACCCTCATCTATATATCTAGTCCATCCCCACCCTCATCTATATATCTAATCCATCACCACACTCATCTATATATCTAGTCCATCACCACCCTCATCTATATATCTAGTCCATCCCCACCCTCATCTATATATCTAGTCCATCACCACCCTCATCTATATATCTAGTCCATCCCCACCCTCATCTATATATCTAATCCATCACCACCCTCATCTATATATCTAATCCATCCCCACCCTCATCTATATATCTAATCCATCCCCACCCTCATCTATATATCTAATCCATCCCCACCCTCATCTATATATCTAGTCCATCCCCCCCTCATCTATATATCTATCCATCCCCACCCTCATCTATATATCTAATCCATCCCCACCCTCATCTATATATCTAATCCATCCCCACCCTCATCTATATATCTAATCCATCCCCACCCTCATCTATATATCTAATCCATCCCCACCCTCATCTATATATCTAATCCATCCCCACCCTCATCTATATATCTAATCCATCCCCACCCTCATCTATATATCTAATCCATCCCCACCCTCATCTATATATCTAATCCATCCCCACCCTCATCTATATATCTAGCCTACCCTCATCTATATATCTAATCCATCCCCACCCTCATCTATATATCTAGTCCATCACCACTTCATCTATATATCTAGTCCATCACACCCTCATCTATATATCTATCCTCACCACCCTCATCTATATATCTAGTCTATCACCACCCTCATCTATAATTAGCTATCACCACCCTCATCTATATATCTGTCCATCACCACCTCATCTATATATCTAGTCCATCACCACCCTCATCTATATATCTAGTCCATCCCACCCTCATCTATATATCTAGTCCATCCCCACCCTCATCATATTTAATCTAGTCTATCCCCACCCTCATCTATATATCTAGTCCATCACCACCCTCATCTATATATCTAGTCTATCACCACCTCATCTATATATCTAGTCCATCACCACCCTCATCTATATATCTAGTCCATCACCACTCTCATCTATATATCTAGTCTATCACCACCCTCATCTATATATCTAGTCCATCACCACCCTCATCTATATATCTAGTCCATCACCACCCTCATCTATATATCTAGTCTATCCCCACCCTCATCTATATATCTAGTCCATCACCACCCTCATCTAATCATACTATTGATGTCATATATTTTCTTTATATATTTTACTATTTGGACTTGATTGTTAATAATTCCATTGTACATATGTTAAAGACCAAAAACTGTAATAGTTTGTGTCAAATAAAACATGTTTTTCTTCTTGTTCTTATTACCTAACTAGAGTCGCCATTTAAGCGACTATGTGTTTTGCGTTTATTTTTAGTCGCTACCGGTTGCCCATATGAGCAACGCCTCCTGAAGTGATTAGTCAATTGAGCTTTTTGGAGGATAGTGCAATGATACAGACAGACCCATTCCAGAGTAACCGCTGGTTCTTATACGTGTACGGTAAAAAGCACCGACAGGAGACCTCGGTTTAAAGTCCGATTTGAAAGAATGTTAATTTTATTAGGGCCAGACAGCGACTAATAATTCCAGAAGTGCATATTCGACACTTTCGAGTATGAATAAAAATTAGTGAAAACATTAACTACATGTTGCCTCCGCGGTCGAGTGGTTACGGTCGCTGTATACCACTGTAACCTATCATCACATGCCCCGCTCAGGGCGTGTCTGTTTATATGAAACAATTGGCAGTTTCTTACGGTGATTGGTACACCAAGTACGGGTTAACTGCTGGTACCTTCCCAGTAAAGGTGTTCTTAGGTAAACTTCCCGCCGACGATATAGCCCACACATGGTGCTGATGAAGGCGTAAACCCCGAACAAACAGCATTATGCAGTGACAACCGTTTATTCTCTTGTATATTTGGTTTGTCACAGTTGCCCCAGATACGATACTCTTCCGCCAATATGCACCATGGTGAAAAAGGCAGGCGAATGTTGTGGTGAACCGATGTGTACTTTCCAAACTAGTGGAGGCGGAACGTCCGGTTCCGGTACAGGAACAATGACAGGATCCGGTACAATCACTGGTACCGGAACAGGGACCGGAACAGGTATTAAATGCTTTGTGTTATGTGCATTTATTTTCAACATTGTATCATCAATTGCAAGCGGAGACATATATCTTTGCATATATTTTATATGTACGCGTATGTCACGATTGTATGCATGCATTTTATATGTACATACACGCGTATGTCACGATTGTATGCATGCATTTTATACGTGCATGTGTATAAGTAAGTTTTTATTAAAGTGACATAATTATGCAAAGATAAGTTTTCAGTCAATACAAAATATTTACACAACTTTAAGATGCACCCGGCCCGATGGGCCTATTTGTCACCTAATGCCTGCATAACAATATAAATGAAAGCAAGACATAAAGTGTCATAACATTAAACGACTGTCAGAATGTTCTCATATAGAAAGCGAGTAGTTTTAATGCATACATTCTCAAAGTTCGAATACTTCTAATTTGTATAATTATAATAAACTTAAACTATCTGCGTCTAGTTTCCACTATAATATATATATTATATATATGCAGCAGCCCAGGGAATTCCTATCCGAATTATATAAGTATATGTATGTATTGTATAAAACCTTTTAACATCCAGAATTGTATTAAAATACTAAAGGATATGTAGATGCAATTGTCTATTAAGGTTTCCAAATGAATACGTAAAATATATCCTCAAAGCTACTCACGATACTTTGCTTTAACGTTGTTAATAACGGGTAACCGCTAGCGACGATAAATAAACGTAAAAAACAAGATATATTTTAATCCTTTCCTATATGCTTACTCCTTTGATTTCGTGTACATGTATTGTTTTGTGAATGTATATATATAAGTTTATTATTACAAAGGCATCATGCCTATCAGTATACATGCATACAACATATTATTACATAACATATCAATGGTGACACAATTTGTACATATACTCTGACACACAGTGAGAAGAATAGGTTATTGATGGTAGTATAAAGTATTTCTTTTTTCAAGCTTTTACATATATACATCGACAAGTTTCTAACAATACACAACTAGTAGCTTGTAGCAACTCCTTGAACTTTAATATGTTCGGTCTTTTCCAATAATATCTTTTTATATAAAGAATTCTAATTTCATGATACAGAGGGCATTCTAGCAAAAAGTGAAATTCATCTTCTACACTATTACATAATTGACAGTTGCGATCATCTATCGGAATCTTTTCTGGTTTATGCCATCTACCTGATTCAATTTCTAATCTATCTGATCTCTCACTAATATGCTATCTGAATATGTATATAGTGGAATAAATATGTTTAAACAAAGATATATTTAGATAATATAGTATGCGATCCATACAGTAAAGAGCATACGACAACTATACGAATGTTTAATGCATTGCTATACTATTATGAGAACATTCAGAGAGTGATGTTGATTATACAGTTGATTATAAATGTTTATACAATTATATACACAACATGATCACAGTTATATTCGTATTACGCCACTCATCACGTCAGAATATTCGATACAATAAATAACAGTAGTATAATCATTATTATTTCGGCCTGCTGTGATTGGTAAATTACGACCATACGACAACATAGCAAACAACAATGTAAGTACAAACATTACAGTTAAAGACGTTGAAACATATTATTTCTACGTTTCAGATAAGCAGCTACCAAATATTTGCTAATTTTCTAGGGTGAAATGTTACCAGATTTATAAATTGGTCGGTGTCAATTAATCCAACGTATCGAAGAATGTCACTTAAGGGATTACGTCTGATCTCATGATACAAAGAACATTTGAGTACAAAGTGCAACTCGTCTTCGATTGACACTGAATTACACAATTTACAAAGTCTTTGTTCTGGCGCTTCTCCGACATATTTTCCGGTTTCTATACGTAGTGGTATAGGATACCACGCCGTAACTGTGCGAGAACGGACCTCTCGTTTCTTTGTAAGTTTATATCCAGATACGTCTCTTTTTCGAAGACACTCTTAAATTGTATGTATGTTCGTAGTTTTGCGACACGTGTTACTGTCTCATTCCAGTCCGCTTTATAATGGTTATTATAATAAGCATTGACAATTTAGCAGTGTCTAAACTAACTGGCTCTCGATTGTTAAACTTGACACTCAACCCAATCTTTGCCATTACTTCTTTAACTTCACTACACCAGTTATTTTGACAGTGTAGGTAGTCCATATTGAACACTTGTTTTGTTATTCTGTTATCATTAAGTAACACAAGCCTATTCCACACTCAACATGTTAACCCAGCGTCTGTGATTGGTTGGAATCCACCAAATGCCACCCGTTATGGCAAGTGTAGGTGCAAATCGGTGAACGCCTAAGAAGTATCGAATCGCCCGGTGCTGCACGTTATCAATCGACTGAAACCTTTTAAAACCCCACACGCCGGAACAGTAATCCATAATTGGCATAACACAAGAGTTAAACAGTTTTTCAAAGGCCAGGGTCCCAAACTCCTTCAGTTCTCTAGATTTGGAGATTAAGTTACCGAGAGCTCTTCCGGCGCTTTTTGCAAGGATCTCGGCATTTATCGAGACATCACTTTTACAGTGGAATGTCACGCCTAGGTATTTGTATCGAGACATCACTTTTACAGTGGAATGTCACGCCTAGGTATTTGTAACTATCAACTAATTCCAAAACGTTTTTACCGATCTTGAATAAGTGTTCAGTGCAGTTTGCACGGCCTCGACGGAAATGAATACATTTCGATTTGTCAGTGTTTATAAGTACATGTACGCGCCAATGTCTGCACCAATCAATCACGTAATGTATCCAGGATGCGTTATAGGTCTTTTTCTGTCTTTGCAATACAAACAGTGTCAGCTGCATTATCAACACCGTCAATTTTAAAACCAAGGTCAAGGTCATTCACCCCCTTAACTGGATCGTTTACGAAGATCGAAAATAACGTTGGTGTTGCCGTGCACTTGTTTTACGCCAGTGGTGCACGTGAACCAGTATACATACATATACGTATATTGGACATACATGTGTATTTTCACGCTTAATTTACACGTACCTTGAAATACACGCGTATTTCCCATGCTTATGTTACACGTACATTGACAGACATGCCGCGGTATTTCCACGCTTATATTACACGCACATTGACAGACATGCCACGGTATTTCCACGCTTATATTATACGCACATTGACAGACATGCCCCGGTATTTCCACGCTTATATTACACGTACATTGACAGACATGCCGCGGTATTTTCACGCTTATGTTACACGCACAGTGACAGACATGTCGCGGCATTTCCACGCTTATATTACACGCACATTGACAGACATGTCACGGTATTTCCACGCTTATATTACAAGTACATAGACAGACATGCCCCGGTATTTCCACGCTTATATTACACGCACATTGACAGACATGTCACGGTATTTCCACGCTTATATTACAAGTACATAGACAGACATGCCCCGGTATTTCCACGCTTATATTACACGCACATTGACAGACATGTCACGGTATTTCCACGCTTATATTACAAGTACATAGACAGACATGCCCCGGTATTTCCACGCTTATATTACACGCACATTGACAGACATGTCACGGTATTTCCACGCTTATATTACAAGTACATAGACAGACATGCCCCGGTATTTCCACGCTTATATTACACGCACATTGACAGACATGTCACGGTATTTCCACGCTTATATTACAAGTACATAGACAGACATGCCCCGGTATTTCCACGCTTATATTACACGCACATTGACAGACATGTCACGGTATTTCCACGCTTATATTACAAGTACATAGACAGACATGCCCCGGTATTTCCACGCTTATATTACACGCACATTGACAGACATGTCACGGTATTTCCACGCTTATATTACAAGTACATAGACAGACATGCCCCGGTATTTCCACGCTTATATACTCAAACGCAAAAGAAAGTGTGCACGTTTCTTTTTATGATAGCTATAGTTATATCGGTAATAAATATTTCATATGTGTAGCACGTGAAGCACGCCTGTCACTGTGTTGAACAATGGCTATATCTGTCAGTATTGTGTCAGTATTGTTACGTAACGTCCCTATACAAGCGTTTTGCACGATTTGCCCGTGCAATGTCTGGACAAATGTGAAATCGGTCAAATAATCTCTCATTACTTTCTTACAACATCTAGGAGTAAGAAAAACACACAGCAATTTGAATATTTTCAAAACTCGCCAAAGCCAGACTCTCTCTGCGTCAACGTATTGAAGCTTTGATGATGCTTAGCAGAGGTGACTCCATCGACACTGTTTCACGGGCATTTAATTGTCACAGAAACACAGTAAGTGAACTTCGTGCCAGGTTCCAGCAAACAGGAACAGTTGCCGAAGGTCCTCGAACCGGCAGGCCTCGTGTAACTGACGTCATATTAGACCGTCATTTTGAACTGACGCACACCAGGCGTCGTTTCCAAAGTGCTAGCGCTACAGCGAGGCAGTACGGTATTAGCAGGGACACAGTTCTGAGGCGTCTGCGTCATTGTGTTCGGCCTATCAGACCTAGACGGGCTTACGTTGGTAATGTACTCGAACAATGTCATCGCGTTGCTCGTTTGAATTGGGCACGGCTTCATCTCCGCTGGCAAAGACGTCAGTGGGATAGAATTGTCTTCTCCGATGAATCTAGGTTTAACCAGAGTCATCATGATGGGAGGGTGGGGGTATTTAGGAGGAGAGGGGAGCGATTTGCTAACGCCTGTGTTGTAGAGAGAAACAGGTTTGGCGGGGGCAGTGTTATGGTTTGGGGCGGGATCATGGGAAACAGGAAAACTGATCTTGTTAATGGCAATCTTAATGCAGGTGTTAAGACCAGTAGCTGTTCCATTCGTTAATCAGCATGCAGCCGCCACATTGATGCACGACAATGCACATCCGCACACGGCACAGCTAACGCAGCAATACCTAAATGCAAATGGCGTTAGCGCCTTGCCTTGGCCTGCCGTTTCTCCTGACCTCAACCCAATCGAGCATATCTGGGATGTTCTTGGTCATAGAGTTAGGTCAAGACATGTCGTCAACAATTTGCAGGACCTACAGAATGCTCTGCAGATGGAATGGAACAACATACCGGCACACGTCGTACAACGTTACGTCAATTCCATGAGACGCTGTATTGTACAGGTTACAGACAAACTGGCGGCCATACCCGGTATTAATCAAATAATCACAACAAAACCATTAGGAGAGCTGCAAAACGTGATTATACTCACAATAACACCAATATCACAGTTTGTGTATTTTTCATTTTGACCCTAAACACATGTAACCGAATTATGTGCATCAATAGTAACCGCTATTTTAGTTTGTAGGCAATTGAATAAGCTAAACAGTGGTACCAAACATCATACAATTTCTATTATGGATATAACGAATATTAAGAAAAACCTATATGCACACTTTCTTTTGCGTTTGAGTATATTACACGCACATTGACAGACATGCCGCGGTATTTCCATGCTTATATTACACGAACATTGACAGACATGCCACGGTATTTCCACGCTTATATTATACGCACATTGACAGACATGTCACGGTATTTCCACGCTTATATTACACGCACATTGACAGACATGCCGCGGTATTTCCACGCTTATATTATACGCACATTGACAGACATGCCCCGGTATTTCCACACTTATATTACACGCACATTGACAGACATGTCGCGGTATTTCCAGGCTTATATTACACGCACATTGACAGACATGTCACGGTATTTCCACACTTATATTTACACGTACATTGACAAACATGCCGCGGTATTTCCACGCTTATATTACACGCACAGTGACAGACATGCCGCGGTATTTCCACGCTTATATTACACGCACATTGACAGACATGCCACGGTATTTCCACGCTTATATTACACGCACATTGACAGACATGCCGCGGTATTTCCACGCTTATATTACACGCACAGTGACAGACATGCCACGGTATTTCCACGCTTATATTACACGCACAGTGACAGACATGCCGCGGTATTTCCACGCTTATATTACACGCACATTGACAGACATGCCACGGTATTTCCACGCTTATATTACACGCACATTGACAGACATGTCACGGTATTTCCACACTTATATTTACACGTACATTGACAAACATGCCGCGGTATTTCCACGCGTATGTTACACGCACATTGACAGACATGTCACGGTATTTCCACGCTTATATTTACACGTACATTGACAAACATGCCGCGGTATTTCCACGCGTATATTACACGTACATTGACAGTCATGCCCCGGTATTTCCACGCTTATATTACACGCACATTGACAGAGATGCCGCGGTATTTCCACGCTTATATTACACGCACATTGCCAGACATGCCGCGGTATTTCCACGCTTATATTACACGCACATTGCCAGACATGCTAATCCACGCTTATATTAAACACACATTGACAGTCATGCCACGGTATTTCCACGCCTATTTCACACGTACTAGATCCCTAATTCCATCCTTATTCGTGCCTATTTTCACGCGTATGTCACATGTACATGAAATACTTGTGTTTTACATGCATTCATAGATAGGATATACACGTGTACTTTCACGCTTACGTTACGCGTGCATGAGCATACATCCAAATGTCTCGCTTATTTTGCATGTATATATAGTCAAACCTGTCTTAAGTAGCCAGCCAAGGGAATCATTGAAAGTGGCTGCTTAGCACAGGTGGCTGCTTAATAGAGGTCAACTGTATACTCGAACAGCATATTGGGAATCTGGAAACTGGCTACTTAATACAGGTTGGCTGCTTAATGGAGGTGACCACTAACACAGGTTTTACTGTAGACACAATGTGTATTTTCACGTTCATTGACAAACATGCATATTTCCATGCTTATTTTACACATGTACGGGAATACATGCGTATTTTCACGCTTATTTTACACATGCACGGGAATACATGCGTATTTTCACGCTTATTTTACACATGCACGGGAATACATGCGTATTTTCATTCACGCTTATTTTACACATGTACGGGAATACATGCGTATTTTCACGCTTATTTTACACATGCACGGGAATACATGCGTATTTTCATTCACGCTTATTTTACACATGTACGGGAATACATGCGTATTTTCACGCTTATTTTACACATGCACGGGAATACATGCGTATTTTCATTCACGCTTATTTTACACATGTACGGGAATACATGCGTATTTTCACGCTTATTTTACACATGCACGGAAATACATGCGTATGTTCACCCTTCTTTTACATGTACATTTATACAGACATCCAATGTGTAACGTCACGTTGATTTTACAATTACATCGACATACATGCATATGTTAATGCTTATTTTACATGTACGTGGGTATAAATGCACATTTTCACGTTTATTTTACACTGGCATGGACATATATGCGTTGGTTATGTATACATGTATATTTTCACACTTATTTTGCACGTATATGAGTATACATGCGTATTTCCAGGAACTGTCTCTGGAGGATCCGGCGGTGTATGTGTGGACAGACTTAGTAACTGCGCTCAGTATACAAAGGCTGTATGCTCTAACCAACAGTATATACCTTGGGTACACACCAACTGCTGTGCATACTGTAAGAATATATACATATATTTGTGTGTGTTTTACGTTTATTTATCGTCGCTACCGGTTACCCATATGAGCGACGCCTCTTGAAGAGATTAGTCATTTTAGATTGTTGGAGGATAGTGCAATGATACAGACAGAGACCCATTCCAGAGTCTCCTCTGGTTCTTTTACGTGCACGGTGTAAAGCACCGACACGAGACCTCGGTTTAACGTCCCATCTGAAAGACTGTTAATTTTATTAGGGTCAGACGGGGGATCGAACCTGCATACATATATTAAAGGGACATGCATATTTTAAAGTTGTAATATAAGGTGTTAAACCTTGTTCTCCAATCAAATAATTACATTGTGTAATGCGTATAATATCCATACATATATATACTACTTATTTGTCAAATTTAAAATTGAGTAAATACAGATTAAACTAAACACAAACAAAATATTCATAAACATTTAGACAACTGATTGGGCTTTCAGGCAACGGTGGTACTGGTGGGCACGTTGATGGTGGTACCGTAACCGGGGGATCCAGTACGGGAACCGGTGGATCCAGTACCGGAACCGGGGGCTCCAGTACCGGAACCGGGGGCTCCAGTACCGGGGGATTCAGTATGGGAATCGGGGGATCCAGTACGGGAAGTAAGTATACTAACATTCCGGTACGCAATACAAAAGTGGATATTAACTCACACTATGTTGTAGATGTAATTTATTATAACTTACTCTGGTCGTACCAGGCAGGGTTAACTCGGAATTCCAATTGTGCATGCGTTACCACAAAAGTGATGCATACGTAGTTCACTTCTTAACCCTTTCAACCCCAAGTAACTGACATGGACTGGTCCATGATATTTTTAGACCAATAAATTAATAACAAAATTACATTTGGATCAGTTCATTTATCAAAATGTGTAATTTTATCTAAAAATAGTAATAATTATTACTGGCAAAAAAGTGCACGTTACGAGCCGGCTCATCTGGATCTACACTTTTCATAAGCCTATTTAGAGGCCTGTGGGGTTGAAAGGGTTAATACGTTCGTGTTTGACAACGACAAATTCAGAGCAACACCTTACTTCACGCATGCGCTGCCTGACTTCCAGGCCTACTAATAACCGCGGGAAGAATTCGAAATGCATCAGTAGGTACACATAGACGAATATCAAACAAATGTTCATGGTAGTTTTTTAAACAATAATGAATATAAAATTTAATATTAATAAGGCATACGCTTATGTATAGATATAGTCATTTGGAGAAGCTATAACGTATCTAAATAATATGAAAGAGGCACTCCATATCAACTGGGAAAGACATTATTGCGTCAGTGAATATCTCATGAACACCATGTAGATGGTAGCTCTTTTCGGCAATCCTAGCTTCCGGTAAGCGCGAACAGTAAATAAGACTAAAATCGACACTCATTTCTTAATTCGCGTTACCGTAAAGCTCACCACGTGAGCGGACCAGAAGGCTTAGAGTTCGCTATAAAGTTTATAAACAGATATATGTTCATAAACTGTAAATAAACACCAACTTATTAAAACCGACTACATTGGCTGTGTTTACTGTTACCGTGGATGCCTTCGGCCTCGACGCACTTTAAGCACACCCAATGTAGTTCATGCCCCCAATGGAAACTATTAACTCGCGATTCATTACTTAATTAAAGCCATATCACACGAAACTTTCATAATTGTGTTATATACGCTAAGTATTGTGTGCATGCCAGTAAGTAAATAAATTCTATATATAGAGTGGACAACCCATTTACCAAATCTAATCGTCCACGTGGCCTTCATAAATATAAACAAATGTATACAACAAGAATAGAACTAATAGACAAGTGGCATTACAACTAATGAAGATAATAAATCAACACTACTCGATTTGGGGAGGGCAGTTTACTACTGTTGTTAGAACTTGTTGACCAACCTATGTTTCTTTTCTTTGTTTTGTCACGAATATGTATGTAATGTAAATGTCAAATAGCAAATACAATATGATTAAACTATACCATGCTCGAATCATAGACTCTATATTTTAGACGTTCAAACATATTAAATCAAACTAATCAAAATGACAGGTCCTTTATACAGGCGGTTTATTAAAGGCCACACTGTAGATAATATGAACCTATATTTCTAGACCGTTGGCACACAATAACTAGTACATTTCCTATAATGACTGGTCACGAGTTAATTGGTTACAAGAACAGTCATGAATCACGAATATAAATATATTTATTAACACATTGATGAATATTAATTTATAATATATTGGTGTTTTCTGTTATTTAGCTGTTTACCCAGCAGGCAAAGAGTTAATCTTAAGCTAAATACGATTATGACCGAAATATAAAATACGGTTTCAAAACACTGTCACTATATACATTTAGTGATTTTACTTGTAAACATTTGTGTTTATATTTTTGCAGCATGCTCAGATGCCATTGCCAACTGTAAGGACTACACATCCGCTGTGTGTACTCAACCCTCCTTCTCAACATGGGTGTCCAAAAACTGCGTCAGGTTCTGTAACAAGTGCCAAGGTAAACAATGGGTGTTAATTGCCGATGCAACGATAATAAAGAAATACCACGCAAATAATATTGGTCAACACGACATATTGCGCTAATAATTTGGGCTAAATGGCATACTTTATGATTATCGCGCCAATATGTGTGTTCAAAGCAACATACCATGCCAATATGTGTGTTCAAAACAACATACCATGCCAATATGTGTGTTCAAAACAACATACCATGCCAATGTGTGTGTTCAAAACAACATACCATGCCACTATGTGTGTTCAAAACAACATACCATGCCAATGTGTGTGTTCAAAACAACATACCATGCCAATATGTGTGTTCAAAACAACATACCATGCCAATGTGTGTGTTCAAAACAACATACCATGCCAATGTGTGTGTTCAAAACAACATACCATGCCAATATGTGTGTTCAAAACAACATACCATGCCAATGTGTGTGTTCAAAACAACATACCATGCCAATATGTGTGTTCAAAACAACATACCATGCCAATGTGTGTGTTCAAAACAACATAACATGCCAATGTGTGTGTTCAAAACATACCATGCCAATATGTGGTCAAAACAACATACCATGCCAATATGTGTGTTCAAAACAACATACCATCAACAAACAAAACCACACAAAACACCAGCCAATATGTGTGTTCAAAGCAACATACCATGCCAATATGTGTGTTCAAAACAACATACCATGCCAATGTGTGTGTTCAAAACAACATACCATGCCAATGTGTGTGTTCAAAACGACATCCCAATTGTGCTCAAATCGAGATACCTCATAAATAAGTATTGTGTTCAAATCGACATACCACACTAAATAGGTGTTTGTCTTGCATTGTGGTGGCGATAAAGTATCATAGCACACGAGGCATAATAAATATGCATTTCATTGGTTCTAATGTGTCCTATAGTGTAGGCTAAATTCACTACTAAGATATAGAGAATATTTATGTTTTTGACGCCACTCGTGGAAATACTAATTTCGGTGAGCACTCGATGAAATAAATTCCTATCACCACTAAACACAAATCTTCTTTTTCTTTTATGATTTCCAATCATTTTGGGAACCATGACTGAACATAGGGGTATTACATTTTGGCAAATAAAACATGGTTTGTCTTTCTGAGCGCCAGATTTAACCACTTAGGCATGCGGCCTGTGTGGTTAATTCCTACGTATCAGATGACAAACCATGTTTTATTCGCCAAAAAAATAACTGGAAGACAAATACTATTTCTTAAGCAAATGGAGTTATAACTCACTGCAATACAATGGTTAGAAGAGGATTCTCCACTGCAGATAATGTGTTTCTATTGCATAGTAACTAGTAAATAACTCAAAGAAAAACTATGCTGTGCCTTAATAGATTTAAGACAAGCATTTGACACTATATGGAGAAATGCGTTATGGGGGAAATTTGTCTGTGTTCATAAATGGAAAATGCTTAAACATGATAAAAAAAATGCAATGCACATAATTATGATATAAAATAGTGTGTCATGAAAAATAGAGATTGTTCTTACTGTCCCCCTAATAGCATAGTCATAGTCATAGTCAAGGTGAACTATATCACCTGTATTAAAAGGTTTATTCATATGTAATGATTTGATGTATGCTTTTATGTTCCATTAATGTCAAACCCCTCTCGGGGACCTAGACATGTTTTCCTGGGCAGGCTTAGCCGACCTAAGCGTTTAATCAGTACTAAACAATGTGTGTGAGGTGCCTTGCTCAATGACACTACATACGTGGCCTGTCCGAGTATCGAACCCGGGACCGTTCGATTCCAAATCCGACGCTCTACCACTGGACCACGGACGCCACACTTGATAGTGATGTTTATGAACACATGCATAGTTGACATTGTATATTCTGATATATGCATACTATTATATCTATGTCTGATAATACCAATGGTTTACAACTTCGACTGTTGTTATTTTTCTGATACTAGAAAAGGATACCTATGCAACAATGCTACTATAAAAATAGTAAGCCTCCATACACTTTAAGCAGCACACATGACTGTATGTTGCCCCAATAAGCGTAACACATGTTGATTTTATTCCTTATAAAATTATATACCTATGCATTTTGATGATTTAACAGTTGTGTGTATTATTATTGGTTTCGTCATTAAATTACCACCCTTATTCGGGTATTCTAGGAAGCGGACATTGCAGAGACAAGATTGCAAACTGTGCTGTGTACGGACAATCCACGTGTAACAATACTAACTATTCCACGTGGGTGTTGGACAACTGCCCACACTATTGCAATAAATGTGGTAAAGAAATATTTCATAACGTTTGGAACCTAGTTTAAATTTTGCCTGTTACATGTACAATGTTTTTAGCATGTTGCATGCACATGAATATATAGCGCAGTGCACGCTCGCTTCACACCAATGCAATCCGGGTTCGATCCTCGGAACGAGAAGTATGTGAGATGATACGGTGGTCGCCAGATCGGACAGGTGGGTTTTCTGCGTGTACCTCTGTCCACCCCCCCCCCACATTTACGCTTTCATCCGCGCCAACGGGAGTAATTAATATAAGTTGTTAAAACTTGCTTCGCAATCGTTGTAAAATAAATAAAGTTTAAATTTTGATTATACATTTAAACAAATACCACTAGCCAATAAGCTATTTCCGACATGTAAGTAAGATAAATGTAACATCCGTAACATATAAAATGAAAAACGTTACACTATTTGTGATAAATTTGATCCATTGAACAACTGCATATGTTCACTATTGTAAAACATGTGGTACATGCACATACATTGTAGACATGACATTGGCTATATTTTGGTTTTTGTCTGTTATATACATGATTAAATAACTATATACGATCATTTATATCGAACCTCGCAATACAGTTACATGAACAACTTTAGCTAATGATATAATGTAACACACGTCGCATTTAAAATGTCAACTGTTACTCTACACATGTATGTGCTCTTAATTACGGGTTCATTGAATATATGTGTGCAATACACGTTAAACTGCATGACTGTATTAACATCTTCTACCCCTAACATACCAGGTACAAGCATGGGCACATCCACAGGGACCGGCACGGGTACAGGTACATTCACGGGTACCGGTACGGGCACAGGTACCGGCACATTTACGGGTACAGGTACCGGTACATTCACGGGTGCAGGTACCGGCACGGGTACAGGTACCGGCACGGGTAAGAACATGCTAAATGATTATTAGTATGTTGGTATGACAACAAACAACTAGCATCATCAAAATTTCGAAATTTTGAAGTTTAAATTAATTTAAAGACTAAACTTTAAAACAAATTAGATCTAGATTCAATGAGTGAAATTTAAATAAATATTTCTTGGTTTATTTACTGTCAACACTACGCATATGAGTCAAGGGCCATTGGGGAATTACAGTTCCTGGTTCTGTGATTGAAAATTGTAATGGGTATTAAACATGCATTAACAGGCGGTGTTTCTGCGTGCGTGGACAAGGTCGATTGCAACAGTTATGAAGCCGCTATGTGCACAGACTCCAAATATCGGCCGTTTGCAACAGCTAACTGCCAGGCGCATTGTAACATGTGCGGAGGTATGTGCTAAGTTTATAAGCATGATCATTAGTTGATAATGGAAGTGGACAGATAATTGGAAATATGGGCATTTCGGGTGGGATTTTATTACCTGCAACTCTATGGAGGTAGTAGATTTATTGTGTTTCACGTTTATTTATCGTCGCTACCGGTTGCCCATATGAGCGACGCCTCCTGAAGAGATTAGTCATTTTAGAGTTTGGAGGATAGTGCAATGATACAGACAGAGACCCATTCCAGAGTCTCCTCTGGTTCTTTTACGTGCACGGTGTAAAGCACCGACACAAGACCTCGGTTTAACGTCCCACCTGAAAGACTGTTAATTTTATTAGGGTCAGACGGGGGATCGAACCTGCGATCCCTGGATTACCAGTCCAGGTAGTATATTTATTTTCTCACCTTTCTTATACGTTACTTTTTCTTTATTTAAGTTTATTTAACGTCGCTACTGGTTCCCCATTTGAGCTCCGGGCAGTTTACCTAACAACACCTTTCCTGGACAGGCTCCAGCGGTTAACCAATACTTGGTGTACCAACAATCGTAAGAAACTGCCATCTTTTTCATATAAAGAGACACGGTCTGAGTGGGGCTCGAAACCGTGACCATCAGCGATGATAGGGTACAGTGGTATACAAGTCAGCATCCTTACCAACTCGACCACTTCGTGAATATGCAGACGGAGAGCGTGCTGCTGTATTTCGAAAGTATCTCCACCAGATGACCAGGCTTCGAGGTTATAAAACTTTCTCAGATCTCAAGCTCAAGTGATCTGATTGGTTGATTCTGAGTGTTACTGTCAGCTGAACCAATCAGACGATTGAGACTGAGCTTTGAGATTGGAAACAGTTTTATAAACTCCAGGCCAGGTGTACAATAACATCTTATTGCTCAGCAGGTGTCAACATATTGCACCAGAAATGCCCGGATCTAAATGTACGTCATTCAGGATCCAATGTATTTAGATATTGATGTAGCTATACACATTCCTGATGGTGTACATGCACCTAGCGATAAGGGTCTATTCCCGTGTGGTACATGCCAACGGCTTACTGTTTGCCTACCTAATAATGTATCAGAAATGAGAGTAAGAAATGCAATAGAGCTTGTATTACACGAATCGATTATCTTATGTATGATATGTTAGTTCCCGATACAAAAGCGTATAATTTTGGACAAATGTATGCCCGGTATTCTGATCTGCATATACCTGACATGAAGCTGAATAAATAGTTAGTTAACCCTTTCCTTCATAGAGATTTAGGTTAATTATATTTCCATACAAACGACAGCCATTTAGCTATCATGCAGTTGATAAGTAGTCGTCATATATATACCACTTCCATAGATATTACCAGGATTACATGACAGTCTGGTCTTTATTATGAACATTGGTTTGGCTACTACATTGTCAATGTATGTTGTATTGGTAATGGCGTCAAGAGGTGCTTCTATGAGGGAAAGGGTTAATCCAATATTTCGAAATTTACGGGAATCTGGAAAATCCATGCATTATTCTGAAACGGAATCTCCATTTTGCATCCAAACCTGAGAAATCCAAATGTAGGAACATATTTGAAGAGACTAGTTCTACATAACCCTAGTTCTACCACGCAGACGGTATAAAGATCGGTAACCGGTATGTGTACTATGGACTGGTCAGAGAGACGATATGACAGAGGAACACTGTGTTCCAAATTATATAGTTCCGTTACAGCCATTTTCTAGACCTGAGAAAGAAACAGATAAAGAACAATGAATATTCCTAATTGTCGAAAAATATAATAATGTACATTACATTTTATGAACAATTATATACTATGCAAAATATGGAACACATATAGAAATGCTGCGATTTGTTTAATTACAATGTTCATCTATTACATAAAATGTGTATATACTGACCTTTCCCAGTACTACAGCAAACCAACTGTGTGTATATACTTGATTTCCCCGTGCAGCGTTACGGTTCTATGCACATGTAGACCGGTTGCGTACATTGGCCGATTTATTCAGTCACTAGTTAGTTTACATGATTTGTTTCAATCCTGATAAGA
Source organism: Archivesica marissinica (assembly GCA_014843695.1). Lineage (NCBI taxonomy): Eukaryota > Metazoa > Mollusca > Bivalvia > Venerida > Vesicomyidae > Archivesica > Archivesica marissinica. The sequence continues at coordinate 50,326,553 of CM026395.1, read as the reverse complement.
AAAAGACGTCGTAAAAAGGACTTTACTGAAGATGGGCTGGCGATAGACCGACGCCATTTTGACGGTTGGCATGTTGATGGGTGGGATATCTGTTAGGGATGTTTCTGTTAGTGCGAGAACACGTTTGATACAGCATCATGTTCAAACTGGAATAGTTCGTGACCGACCCAAGTATGGTAGATCACGGAAAACGTCACAGCGTGATGGTGGATACATAGCACTGACGTCCAGACGTATCAGCTCTATGTCTGCTCCGAAACGTTCTGGTATGTTCAATAGGACATCTCGTATCCACCTATCGGCTCAGATGATCTGGAATAGGCTGCACGACCGTGCTAGCACAACACAATGTGCGAACACTCAATTGGCCCGCGAAACCCCCCGATCTCTCCCAAATAGAACGCATGTGGGACGAGGAATGGCGTGATGTCCCTGTGACTAGTGTAAACAAACCCATTGCAAGCATGAGAATACGATGTGTTGCCGTGATTGAACAAAACGAGGTACATACCCGAGGCCGTAACATTATCAGATGTTGCTAAATATAATTTGCATAGTATATTAAAGGCGACACTACAGTGGTTGTTTCACATAAGCATGGTGGCTCCTGGGGTGGTTATTGTTTGGTTGATATCAGCTTAGCAGCTTAGATACCATAACAGGAACTAACTACGCGATACGTCGTTAAATAAAATACTAGAATATTGTAATTTATAATATAATAAACAACACAGTTAACACATATAATGACGATGTTAGATTAATTTACCACAGTAACAGTAGAGCACGAGGAGTAGAGCACGAGGAGTAACAATCAACACATGCTTCGCTTTGATTACTTTATACATGTCTACAGATGTCGGTAAAAGCATTCGATTTGTCAACTTGTAAGATTGCATACTTATGTTAATGAATCCTAAATTAGATATAATGTCAAAATATAATACATATATCCGTTCATATATTAAGGCATGACTGGAACAGGAACCGGAAGTAGTAGTGGTGGAACCGGAAGTAGTAGTGGTGGAACCGGAACCGGAACGATAACTGGTGGAACCGGAACTGGCACAATGACAGGAACAGGAAGTAAGTTTTTATCGACGTTTTAACTAGCAACGATTAATTTCTGAGAGTGTGTGATAGTTAAATGACATTGAAAATGGTATGTGTGTAATAAAGCCCCGCTCAGGTCTAGAGATAACATGTACGAGACATATGTAGACATAATATACATTGAAAAGAACATAAAGATTAAACATAAATTGTCCAAATTTACTATACTCGCAATTATTTTTCAATGGACTGATCATTTATCACAGTTGATAACTTACACCACTCACCGCTATGGACTTGTTCACGCATCCGAATGATCACAATTTACAGACGCTCTGTGAAATAATACAATTCACCAAGCACTTAAATTGTCGATGATACATACAATTAGTTCAGTCCATGTATCCGTGATTTCTGCAAACATTTGTCACGTTTACAAGAAAAGCACTATCGTTGTCATTATTCTATAAATCTATATTTCTTAGATGTCAAACCACTCGAGAGGATGTAGTCATATTCCTCCTATAATGTCTATTTCAGTAATGATATTGGCTTTCTCCGTTGATAGGTCGTGTCTATTTAATATTATAATTATTCTAAATACCGAATGTGCATTTGTCGTTATTACAGGTTGTGTAGATGTTGCAACAAATTGTGTTATGTTAAAGACTCAAATACGCATATGCTCCGATGCCGGCACCCGGGGTTTTGCCCAACAGAACTGTGCAATGACTTGCCAACTCTGCAACGGAGGATGTAAGCAATACTTGGAATTGTTTTTATTATATCTCTGCAATACAATTCTATATCGACCCTCATATCATATTACACGTGACAACATGAATCCGCGAGTGTGAGGCACATAAATATGTTCATAGGTAACATAATATTCGTAATTTCCCGGTTCCCACTGTCGGTCGCCAATTGCGACAAAAAACAAATACTGGCGATAAATTTTGTGATGTTTTTGTTCGTTTTTGGCACAATATGTTTTGTCAAATACATGGCTTCAAATATTTGTTCTGTGAACTATATGGCTTTTACATGTAGATTGTTTGGCAATTGGCCACATACGTGACAATACACATTCAGACAGAGGAAACCCTGGTCACTAATGTAATTGTAAACCAGGTGTACATTGTACTTGTTATTGGTAGATCAAACACATTATATTAAAACATTCATCTACCTGTCACGCTATATTGGGGTTTCCCGATGAAACCAGCGGCATAGGATTGTAAATATAGTTAGTCTAAAAAGCGTTCAGGTCTGTCTGTTTATTAGGATACGCGGTCAAAGACGGCTAGATCAAAATGGCGGTCTTTAGAGGTGTGTTCTAATGGGTGGTCTTGTTTCGGATTTGGTCCTGCGTGTGTGTGCGTGTGTGTGTATGTGTGCGTGCGCGCGCGCGTGCGTGCTGCGTGCGTGTTTTACGTTTATTTATCGTTGCTACTGGTTGCCCATATGAGCGACGCCTCCTGAAGAGATTACTCATTTTAGATTTTTGGAGGATAGGGCAATGATACAGACAGAGCCCCATTCCAGAGTCACATCTGGTTCTTTTACGTGCACGGTGTAAAGCACCGACACGAGACCTCGGTTTAGAGTCCCATCTGAAAGATTGTTAATTTTATTAGGGTCAGACGGGGGATCGAAACTGTGATCCCTTGATTACCAGTCCGGCGTGTTACCACTGGACTACATATCCGTCTGTTGGTCCTTAGCTCAGGTTGGACTGTATTTCTAATTCAAGCTACTAATACTTCCCTAGATTATTCAGCAATATAGTTCATCAGTCAATTTATATATATTTCTTTTAGCAACTGGTGGTACGGGCACCATGACAGGTGGTACGGGCACCATGACAGGTGGAACGGGTACTATGACAGGTGGAATGGGTACCATGACAGGCGGAACGGGTACCATGACAGGCGGAAGCGGAAGTGAGTTGAAAGTACTGGTGCGGCGGGCTAATTCCTAATGTTGCTAAAACGTGTGGCCCAAACTATTTTGTGTGGCCCAAGCCATTTACATGCCATGATCTTATACTTATATATATATATATATGTTTTGTATGTTATAATTATCACGCTGAATGCATTCAAATATGCTCAAACTAAGTTGAAGAAAACAATGTTTAGTTAGATATATTACTTAGTAGACTATTTGCAAAGGAAATACTCTCTTATATTCCTGGAACATTGGTGACGAATGTGTGTGTGTATGTATGTATGTATGGTATTGCATTACATTGCATTGTATACCATTGCATTAAATTGCACTATATTACATTACATTGCACTACATTACATTACATTGCACTACATTACATTGCACTACATTACATTACACTACATTGTACTACATTACATTACACTACATTGCATTACATTGCACTACATTACATTGCACTACATTGCATTACATTGTACTACATTACATTGCACTACATTGCACTACATTACATTGCACTACACTACATTGCACTACATTACATTACACTACATTGTACTACACTACATTACACTACATTGCATTACATTGCACTACATTACATTGCACTACATTACATTGCACTACATTGCACTACATTACATTGCACTACATTGTACTACATTACATTGCATTACATTGCACTACATTACATTGCACTACATTGTACTACATTACATTGCACTACATTACATTGCACTACATTACATTGCACTACATTACATTGCATTACATTGCACTACATTACAATTCACTACATTGCATTACATTACATTGCATTACATTGCACTACATTGCATTGCATACCATTACATTGCACTACATTGCATTGCATACCATTACATTGCATTACATTGCATTACATTGCATTGCATACCATTACATTGCACTACATTGCATTTCATTACATTGCATTTCATTACATTGCATTGCATTACATTGCATTTCATTACATTGCATACCATTACATTTCATTACATTACATTGCATACCATTACATTGCACTACATTGCATTGCATACCATTACATTGCATTACATTGCATTGCATACCATTACATTGCACTACATTGCATTTCATTACATTACATTGCATTTCATTACATTTCATTACATTACATTGCATACCATTACATTGCACTACATTGCATTGCATACCATTACATTGCATTACATTGCATTGCATACCATTACATTGCACTACATTGCATTTCATTACATTACATTGCATTTCATTACATTTCATTACATTACATTGCATACCATTACATTGCACTACATTGCATTGCATACCATTACATTGCATTACATTACATAAGCTGGCCTGGCTGCCCGGCGCAATTGGCCATACTATGGTGTTTGTGGGAGAAAGGTCCCCTGGAAAATTGGGAAAATCTGAATACCAAATTGTGCAATTTACTGATATCTGTGATGCATAAATGGGGATACGTGCTGGTGCAACGATTTTATAAGCAATTAATGAGATGAAAAATCATCACTTTGGAAATTAAGGGGGTGCTCGAGTCCCCAGATCGCCCCCCCCCCACTGAATACGCCTCTGGTTCTCTCTATGAAAAGTATGAGGCTTTCACTTGTTCACAGTCTATACTAAACTTATGAATGGTATTGACTAATTATATACCAATTTATTGCATTTATAACAATTACAGTACATTCATTCATTTTGAATCATTTAAACTTACAACTAAGCGTACTGTGTGTGTTTGACATTTACTTATTGTCGCTACCAGTTGCCCATATGAGCGACGCCTCCTGAAGAGATTAGTCATTTTAGATTTTGGAGGATAGTGCAATGAAACAGACAGAGGCACAGTCCAGAATCTCCTCTGGTTCGTTTACGTACACGGTGTTTGAAATACTGTTAATTTTATTAGTTTATACAAATTTATTTTAGCTCGATTGCGAAACAAGTTTCTACAACTTATATTAATCACTCTCGAGACCTCATTCCTGATCGAATCCATCGCCACGAGGGTGAGAGAAGAGTCAACGTGGAATTTAAATGCCTTGCCTAAGGGCACAATCGTAACAGTTCCAGCGGGGCTCGAACACCGGACCTGAAGCGAACGCGCATCCACTGTTTTATTAGGGTCAGACGGGGGATCGAACATGCGATCCCTGGATTACCAGTCCAACGTGTTACCACTGGACTACAGATCCGTCTGTGCAAATTAAAGCGTATGCTTTTGCGGGTGGAATTTGCCGTTTTTTGGCATGTCGTTGATGCGGTAGTTTTTTGGCATGTCGTTGATGCGGTAGTTTCATAAGCGGTCGTTTGAGAACGTGACTCCAATATATATTATTTTGATTGTTTGGGTACTGTGCCATGGATGGAGTAGGTTCTAGTATGGGGGGGGGGTCCTTCTTTATATTTTGTGTTATGTGGATGACCTCGCTTTGTCAATGTCGCACGCAATCTGCCAGTCACGATCCCGTTGTAGGTGGCTAGCGAGGTCTAGTATCGTTGGGTCCTGGGTGGTTCGATACAAGAGATTGTCATCAGCAAAAAGGCGTGTTGTTGAAGATGATTTGCTGGGCAGATCATTCATGTATACTCCTGGGGCTGGGACAGAGTTGTATGCATTTTTATGTATAGGGAAATATTAATGTTTATATGGTAGTATAGGTCCTAGGCTTTAAATAAAATTTGGGTTCTCGCTCGAAAACCCTATAGATTTTTCCCAGCATGCCCCAAAAGTTGCCCACCGGTCGAGAAACCATACCGGTTATATCTCGGCCATTTCTTGAGCGATTTTGACAATCTTTTTTTTTAATAGAGGTTTTTTTGGGTGTGAAACACGTTTAAAACAATATAAAATCGATATGGAGTCTCTATCAACTGATTCCAATGTCAATCAAAAAATACAGACCATGTTCCAGCACATGTTCTACATTCACCATTCTGGCAGAAAAAGAACACCAATGGCTGTATTGAATGCCGAGTATGCACACAGTATAGGACGTGGTGGAAAAATCTATGTCACCTCTTTGAATCGACAGGCACTAGCTATGAGCTACACGGAACTTCGCCGGTACCAGCATGACATGGCCATGTTCACTATTAAAATGAAGCGGACATGAAGTTGCCAGCCCATTTTGACCCAGAGAACTTCACATCGGCAGCAATGCATAACTGGGACCACGAAGATGCAAATTCATCTGAACACGATACGGTGTGTGTCCTCTACCAGCATAAGCCTACGGTCGTCTTATCCAAACCCAAGCGCTCTGACACATCAGTTGTTCATGGTCCGAAAGCCCTAAAGGAAATATTGCCATGCCAGCAGCTACAATAATTTGGAGAAAATACGAAAGAGTATGACCTACCTACATCCTACAAAGGCCACGGTCAACCAGCAGTCTACGATGACATTAGGCGGGACAAGAGACTATCCGATATGACTTGGGCTATATGCAGACTTAACTTGGAACCCCGTGATTGCCACATGGCGGACTTGGTATATCCGACAAGTCAAACTATGCAATCGTGGAGTGCAAGTAATGCGGTTTGGACGGATGACAATGTCCCACTCAAGTAAGTTGCATTTACGCCCGTAGTGCCACATGACATCAACAACGGGGAAGTTGTATACACAGAGTTGAATAACATCAAGTCCCTGTGTTCTCAACTAGTACAATCATATATTACACTCTATGCCGATGAGAAGGTGTACAGTGTAGCAAAAATGATACAGCTTCGGAGACCAGATGAGTTCAAATGCATCATATTGTGTTTAGGGACGTTCCACGATGTGAAAAACTTGCTTAAGTGCTGTGGCAGGAGCATCGAAGGAAGTGGTGCAGAGCATGTATGGCTTGAGACACGTATCTACGGGCCATCTGCAATCCAGACCTCGATTCTTAATGCGGGCCATTACGCTCGATCGCGTGATGCTCAAAAGATCCTGGCCGAAGCGATGCAGCGCCTACTAGTGTTGAAGGAATTCTTCAAGAGTACTGGAGTTGACAAATATGTCACGGAATTTAAGCTTTTGGCCAGCCTCAGCAGTGCAATGAAAATGGAGCCCGAGAGCGCAACAAGAAGTTGCTCGATCAGTTCAAATCTTCTTCTACTCAGCTGATGAGTGACCTTGATGAGTTCATAGGGTAAAGAGTCAAGGAGTGCGAGAATTTCAAATTCTGGTACCAGTACTTGTCTCAGTTCCAGGTGGTCTTAGATCTTCTTCGTGCCGACAGAGAGGGTTATTGGGACCTCCACCTCGATGCCATGCAGCGGACACTGTATGAATTTGCCACATGGGACTGCACACACTACCTTCGCTGGGGGACAGTCTACCTTGAAGACTGCAGAAACTTGCCTCAGGAGGTGTATGAGAACATTGCAGAATGTAACTCCTTCTCTGTGAAGGACAAGCTTTGTGTCTTTACATCTGTGGGGGTGACCAAAAGCTCGGGCAAACAATAAATCTTTCTTCAAAATGCAGTGACAGCATCATTGGGCATTGCAAGCGGAAACAATTTGTCGCCAAATGGGATCTGATCTTTCACGAGATGATAGGTGTGAATAACTTGCTTCGTGAAATTACAGGTGTTAATGAACACACGTCAGAAGCCTATGTACATCATGAATCATCCCAATCCTACACGAACAAGAGCGAAGAAAATATCCAGAACTGTGTCCGCTTTATTGAGGAAAGGAGGGTCTCCGTTCTCAACTGATTGCCCAAAGAAGCTTCACAACTTTGTAACCAAACAAGGCATGCCTGAAAACATAAGAAGTGAGTTGCTGAATGCGACAGACATCGGGAAAGAAGCTTATGAGCAAATTCACCATGAGCGCTTTCATCACGAGGAATGTACGACTAGACAGTCCGATCAGCCGCCGCAAGATCCATACAATGATCAGCATAAAGAACAAGCCGAAGCCAACTGTAAAGCAAACTGTGAGACAAGTCAACATCACAGACAAGTCTATTGTCATTGCTCGACACAGACACATTACAACGAATGAGCTCCTCAAGTATGATGTTTTACCTAGTCCCATGATGTTTGACGCTGACGGCTACATGACCCACCCAGAGAAAAGTCTGCTCATACGTGAGCTTGAGCTTGTCCTGACTGATGCTGATATGCAGTATATACATTGTGATAATTCTGCATTTATTATCGACGTTATGGCCCTAGTCCGCCACCTACCACTTCAGGGGCTGAAGGCATTCGGTGTTCTGCTTACACTCATGCAAACGTCTTTAGCGATCTACCACAAACATGGCCGCTGTGACTATGTCTTTGACATCTATTATATACTAGAGAGCCTTCCATAAAAGACCAAGAACACGAAAGAAGGAGTACTGCACCTTCGATTGTTTTAACTGAAATCACCCCTGAGTCTCCACTTTCACAGATGGCTAACTTCTGGCCATCACAACAGAACAAGATGATGCTGGAACAGCTTATTTACAAACATGTCTCTGGTCTCGCCATGGACTTACCACACCCTACTGTCGTGAGTCAGCTATCAATGCAGGGCGACGACTGGCCATGTACTTCCTTGTATATAGGCAACAGAACAGTACTTCCTGAATTGTACTCACAGCTAGACGAGGCAGACTTGCGGCTGGTTCTCCATGCCTTCAACTGTGCTAAGGCAGGCTACACAACCTGTGTAGTTTTGTCCAACGACACTGACGTTGCTGTGGCCCTACTCTACCACTTACCTATCCTAATAGAAGCAGGACTAAGCGAGCTCTGGGTGCGAGGTCGATGCGGGAAAACTGCGATTTATCCCACTGCACATTTTGCACGAACGTCAAGGTCAAGACGTCGCCTTGCACTGCTTGACTGGATGTGATGCAACGAGCAAAGTAGGCACCAAGAAAGCTGCCCTCAAAGCCCAGCCCACCCAATTGCTTAGAAATTCCGGTAGAGAAATGACAATTACACCCGAGACCAAGGCGTATGCTGAAAAATTCCTTGTTTGGTTTTAAGAGAGAGTAACCAATATTCGTCTTTCACACAGCTTCGTGCCCAAATATATCACCAGACCAAGGGTTCATCACATCAAAATGTACCTCCAATGTGCTTCCACATATAATGCGAGCCTTATTCGGTACATACTCGAGTATCCACATCTTCCAACCCAGCATCATAGATCCACTATTTTGGGTATCAGCTAGAGAACGAGTGCCTTGTTCCAGTCACAGGGTGCAAGACTCTGAATAAGCGATGGACAGTGACCTGTAACTGTGGAAAGTGTGCTCGAGCCACATGTACATGCCGCATGGAGGAGGTAGGCTGTACCCCTTTCTGCAAGTGCATGAAGTTGCAAGATGATGCCTGCACCAATCCATATAATTAGATCTGTTTCATTGTGATGTGGGTGTTAATCTTAATAAATTTGTGTCATTTCAGACCTGATCAATTTTTAGTTTCTCCGGAAGAACTTCAGAGCCCCTACCATGTAAACAAGTTCTCAAATCAACTAAATGTTGCTTTTATCATGTTCAACAGCCAAACAAAACTCTATTTTTTTAAAAATGGCCGAGATTTGACAGGTATGGTTTCTCGCCCGGCGGAGATTGTAGTACATGTGCTGGAACATGGTCTGTATTTTCGATTGACATTGGAATCACTTGATAGAGACTCCATATCAATTTTATATTGTTTAAACGTGTTTCACACCCAAAAATAACTCTATTAAAAAAAAGATTGTCAAAATCGCTCAAGAAATGGCCGAGATATGACCGGTATGGTTTCTCGCCCGGTGGGCAACTTTTGGGGCATGCTGGGAAAAATCTATAGGGTTTTCGAGCGAGATCCCACATTTTTTTTAAAGCCTAGGACCTATACTACCATATAAAAGTGGGTTTTCCCCTATACATAAAAATGCATACAACTCAGGCCCAGCCCCTAGAGTAGGCTATGAACAGAATGTGCGTTATGTACGTTGCCTTGTGGAACCCAGGATATGACTGTTGAGATGGAAAAGTCGGCTCCATCCATGTCCACCTCTTGTGTTCTTTGCCACAGGAAGTCCTTGGTTCATTCTAAGGTGTGATTTCGCACTCCATTGTTGTGGAGTTACTGTAAAATACGAAGAAATTGAGGTACCTTGTCGAAAGCTGTAGAGAAATCTAATAGAATGGCGTCGATCTGTTATTTTTGATCTAGATGTTTGGTTAAGTCCGTGTGGCATCCGTGGTATGTGTGTCATCCGTGGTCCAGTGGTAGAGCATCGGATTTGGAATCGATCAGTCTCGGGTTCGATACTCGGTCAGGCCACGTATGTAGTGTCATTGAGCAAGGCGCCTCACACACATTGCTTAGTACTGGTTAGCCACTTAGGTCGGCTAAGCTTGCATGTCTACGTCCCCGCAAGGGGTTTGACATTAATGGAACATACATACAAATCGTATATGAGTTATGATTCACAGTAGCGCTTCTTCCAGATATGGTTGTGCTGGTAGACACGGGTATCATGATGCCGCTGTGAATGATGTGTTATGTCATAGAGATTGGGCTGTCATTTGCTTTCTTGAAAACTGATGAAACTAGTACTGATTTCCAAACATTTGGACTCGTTCCTACTTCATTGATGGATAGTTGAGGTGACTTGCACAATCATGGAGTTACTTCAACCGGAGAAGATTTCAATAGTCGTGTTGGTAGTTTAGCTGTGTGTCGACGTCATTGTCAGTTACATGTATGGTATTCAGACTCGGCGTCTTGCTTGGTTGCAGGGTCGATCTATTGGTGTTTTCTTTGGTAAACACTGACGAAAACTAGTGATTATGTGTGATGTTTGCATTTTGCTCACAGTATGGCAGATACATTAAAATTGTTTTCCTCCTGGACTATATGTTAGCTGTTCGTGGGTTTCGTTTAGCATGTCCGAGATGCGCTTGTCGTCTGTGCTCTGAAAGTACGCTTCCAGCCTTTCGATCGATATCTTTATGCTTGGTCCAATCACTTTGGTCATCTTGACTAACCATCTTTTCTTAAATATTGTCGATATCTCTGTTCATGGTTGATTGAATCGCGGTGGATCTTGTCGCGATGGTACGTCGTCTTCTATGATGTCCATCCAGCAGTCATTGAATATGTCCAATGCGGCATTGGTATTATTGTTGGGTTCAGTTGCATATATGGTTTAGCTGTCCAGTGTCTATTCTACTTCGATGTTGTTGTTTGTTTGTTGTTGGGGTGTACCAACAGTTTAGGATATACGGCGACTCTCCAGCTTTGAGTGGTTTCAAAAGTGATTTGACGTCAACAACCGTAACCACTCGGCCACTAGAAATTAATTACTCATACCGAGACTACAGTAGAGAACACAATCAGGTTTGGTATGGTTGTCACCAGATCGGACAGGTGGATTTTCTCCGGGTACTCCTGTTTCCTCCCACAAGAATGGCCACATTTACGCTTTCATCCGCGCCAACGAGTGTTTAATATAAGTTATCGTTGTAAAATAAATAAAGTTTAAACTTTTTTTGTAAATCAGGATTGCATTCACGTGTAGCACGTGTAGCTCGTGTATTGGTGTTATCCATTGTTATTTACAGCATGCAGAGACACCCAAGCCAACTGTAAAGCCTACGACCCGTCTATATGTACCAGCGCCGACTACAAGCAATGGACCTCCCAGCACTGCCAATTAACATGCAATATGTGTTGTACGTACTCAACCTTGTATAGGCCTACACATATGTCACTAGCCAAGGGATTTATTAGCTTTTAACTAAGGATGGCAACGAATAGCGATTACACTATTCAAATATTCGGTCTGAAGGGTGTTCGAATATTCGAATAGTTGTTAGAATTCTATCAGAATCTCAAAATCACTCACTCTTATAAAAAATTGCCAAACTAACCTAATTTCTGTTTTACGCTTAAATGTCATCTTCTTCAAATGATTATTCAGATTGATATTGTACATGAATAGCTTAAATCCAAGTTGCATAGATTACACCTGCAGTTTTCTTATTCAAGAAAAAGCGATTCAAGCATTTCCAAATGTGTGACTGAGCGGGTGGCATTTTTGATGGCAATATAATATTTGTTCCCGAATATACGAATACTGGAACAATATTCAGATATTCGGACGTTCGAGCGAATATTCGAATGTTCGTTGCCATCACTACTTTTAACCAATAAAACAAGTACGAAGGATTTACATCCTGGGCTTCACACTTATGGAGTAATACTACAAAATTGTTGTTAAATTATTTTTGTCGTTCCTATTTTTCTACATACATGTTTTTACATTGATATTAATAACTCATATGTTTACATTGATATTAATAACTCATATGTTTACATTGATATTAATAACTCATATGTTTACATTGATATTAATAACTCATATGTTTACATTGATATTAATAACTCATATGATTTTTATATTCCAATAACTATGCACGCTACTTCTAAAGAATGATTAGAAAAAGTCTGCTCATTCTGTTACGTATTTGTTTATATAAGGGGAAGGTCGTCACTAATGTTGGTAATACGTGTGACCCAGCCCATTTGCTTCTTATAAATTATAACAGTTTCACTCGTATACATTTATATTCGTGTCATTACATTTATTCTACAATTTCTGCAGTCTGTGTATATTAGCCTGGGAACAGGCGTCGATATATATTTTACCTGGTCAGTCAAATAAAAATATTTTAACACCGATACTATTAAATGGGTCGTATTGAGTTTCTGATCATGTCATTTTGCCAGAAGTTAAAAATCGACAGACTGGAACTCAGACTATGTGTATGTCAGTCGATTATAAAATAAGGGACGTAATTCATACTCCTTCTGTTGCTATGTTAAATCAATAATATTTAGTTGTCTTCCACAGCCTTAGAAATACTTAATATTCCTGTGGATGCACCATCCTTATGACATTTCTACCATACTGTCACTGATAGAACACACAATGAAATTAAAACACAAACAGAGACATTTAAACAGCACACCTTGCCAATCTATGCAATAAATGGCGGATTGTTTTCTTCGCCATTAGCTGAACATTTGGAATTGCATCAATCGTAGGCCTACATTAACGGTAAAATACGAAGTATTCCAAATTTTTGAAGCATGACATTCTGGAGTTCCGGTAGGTTTGGAAAATTCCCGGTCTTCGGCTTCGTAGGAGGCAATATGTATGTTGTAAATTATTAGAACGAAAAGTATCCATATAGGCAGTGCCTTATTTTTATAGTATGCATAAAATAAAGGGGACACTGTTATCTGTTCTTACTCTAGTGGTGGGGTCCTGCATACTAATCTGCAATGATACACATTCCTGGTTTTTCTATTACCTCCATTGGCTGATAAATTCCGATTTATCCCGAAATGTATATCGTCATTTTAGTTGGAATCCTTTGTTTTTACTGTTGTTCCCTAGCCATATTATGCGGGTTGTATACGTGATTTTCTTGTTGTGGTATGATATACGTGATATAATCAAAATCATGCAAAAAATAAAATGCATTTGTTTTCACGTATAAATGCATTGCTGCTACAAATTCTTCGGAATACTTTGGAACGCTAACATTGAATCAATAAACTGTGTTTTTGTGGTCAAAATTGAAAGTAGGATTTCATATAACGATAAATTTGTAACATGCAACGTGTTATTCAGGATACACATATGTATGTCGACCCTATTTACATTATTTTGTTATGTAAACAAACCGCATATACGACTCAGTTTTTGAGGCAAATATTTGAATATTGGAATTAAATTATACCATATAATAGGAAATTACATTCTGTAGAAATTTGCATTTTCATTGATGTATTGTCACTTTAATTGATTGATTTAACTAATTGTGCATTTGTGGTACATACTAATATAATGTGTGGTAATATAATCAAACAGACTATATGTTTGTGCATGTGTGGTAATATAATCTAACAGACTATATATTTGTGCATGTGTGGTAATATAATCTAACAGACTATATATTTGTGCATGTGTGGTACATAATATAATCTAACAGACTATATATTTGTGCATGTGTGGTAATATAATATAACAGACTATATGTTTGTGCATGTGTGGTAATATAATCTAACAGACTATATATTTGTGCATGTGTGGTAATATAATCTAACAGACTATATGTTTGTGCATGTGTGGTAATATAATCTAACAGACTATATGTTTGTGCATGTGTGGTAATATAATCTAACAGACTATATGTGTGTGCATGTGTGGTAATATAATCTAACAGACTATATATTTGTGCATGTGTGGTAATATAATCTAACAGACTATATATTTGTGCATGTGTGGTAATATAATCTAACAGACTATATATGTGTGCATGTGTGGTAATATAATCTAACAGACTATATATTTGTGCATGTGTGGTAATATAATCTAACAGACTATATATTTGTGCATGTGTGGTAATATAATCTAACAGACTATATATTTGTGCATGTGTGGTAATATAATCTAACAGACTATATTTGTGTGCATGTGTGGTAATATAATCTAACAGACTATATATTTGTGCATGTGTGGTAATATAATCTAACAGACTATATTTGTGTGCATGTGTGGTAATATAATCTAACAGACTATATATTTGTGCATGTGTGGTAATATAATCTAACAGACTATATATTTGTGCATGTGTGGTAATATAATCTAACAGACTATATATGTGTGCATGTGTGGTAATATAATCTAACAGACTATATATTTGTGCATGTGTGGTAATATAATCTAACAGACTATATATTTGTGCATGTGTGGTAATATAATCTAACAGACTATATATTTGTGCATGTGTGGTAATATAATCTAACAGACTATATATTTGTGCATGTGTGGTAATATAATCTAACAGACTATATATTTGTGCATGTGTGGTAATATAATCTAACAGACTATATATTTGTGCATATGTGGTAATATAATCTAACAGACTATATTTTTGTGCATGTGTGGTAATATAATCTAACAGACTATATTTTTGTGCATGTGTGGTAATATAATCTAACAGACTATATATTTGTGCATGTGTGGTAATATAATCTAACAGACTATATTGTTGTGCATGTGTGGTAATATAATCTAACAGACTATATATTTGTGCATGTGTGGTAATATAATCTAACAGACTATATATTTGTGCATGTGTGGTAATATAATCTAACATACTATATATTTGTGCATGTGTGGTAATATAATCTAACAGACTATATATTTGTGCATGTGTGGTAATATAATCTAACAGACTATATATTTGTGCATGTGTGGTAATATAATCTAACAGACTATATATTTGTGCATGTGTGGTAATATAATCTAACAGACTATATATTTGTGCATGTGTGGTAATATAATCTAACTTTGGATATTTAGAGAATAGAATAATTGTGCGGTTCATTCAGGGTATATGACTGATGATCACATGGGCTGAATCAGCCAATCAGAATCGCGACATTACAAGAAGTTGTAATTATTTGAAAATTCGGACTTCTTATTGAAAATGTGTTACCAATTCCGTCGTTAGCCGTATGTCGTCTGCAACTGCCTATTTACTTCACAAACATTTGCAGACCATAATATATGGTAATAATGCCAAATCTAATAGAAGAATGATATAACTCTTGTTCTAATCCTGTTTCTGTATTTTGATTATGTGTGATGTATGCATTGTTCAATATGTATTATATTGGGAAATAAAATATGTTTAAACTAAATCTAATATTTATGCAATAGTAAAGTCTCCAGTTGTTACAGTTAAGTGATTATTTTTGCAGCAAGTGGTGCAATGACAGCAGGTTCTGGTAATGTGATCGGCACGGGTGGATCCGGTATAACTGGAACTGGTACCGGAACTGCTACTGGAACTGGTGGAACAATGACTGGTTCCTCGTCAGGTAAGCTTAGTGTCCGACTTGTATCACGTACAGTTACAAATAAGTTGAAATAATTAATCGACAGTGATGTCATCCTGGCGACAAGCAGTATGGGACAGAGATGTGTCAGAATAGTTCGCTGCTGCCAGACTTCATTCGGGGTCATAATATTTGGGAAAGCACGCGATTGCGTCCTTATAGTTATTTAATAACGGAGAAAACCCACCGTACCATCTCACATACTTCCAGGTCCGAACCAAAGTTGCATTGGTGAGAAGCGAGTGCGCTAACCAGTCTAACCGGTGATCCCAGGAGTCACGATATATTATTTTGTAATATTTCTGTATATTGTATTTTCACAGGTTGTGTATATAAACAAAAACTCTACCATCAAAATCAGACCTGGAAGGACAGCTGTAAATTCAACTGCAAATGTGTCGACGACGCAACAGGAAAGTACCAATGCAGTGAAATGTAAGTGTCTTTAAAACACTGTCCTGACTTCATACCTTTGTACTTGGCAGTACATTATTATTAATATTGGACTGCTTTCAAAAGGCCAGACCATTATAGCAAATCCTATGTGTAAAATGTACGAAATCAACAATTTTAAATAATAAGATCTTGTTATATAAGTGTGTTTTAAGTAACATATTAGCCTCAAACGCGCCTCATACAGTCCAATATTTTACATATTGGATCGTTTTCGGCTTATATCCTATACCTAAGACATATGTGGTCATTTATGTGGGAGGAAACCAGAGTACAACACACCTGTGCGATCTGGCGATCACTGTTCCATCTCGCATATATAACGGTTTGAGGATCAAACCCGGGTTGCATTGGTGAGAAGTGAGCGTGCTAACCACTGCGCTAATGAAACGTCTTATTCTAGTCGAGTGGTTAGCGGTTATTTAATGTGACAACACGTGTTACAGACGCTTCGATTTCTGGATAATACATTTTCGTCATGGTGCTAATAAAATAATAATTGGCATGCGTATAGAATAAGAGGATATTTGTTTCAGTGAAAGAACGAATTATAATTCACAGAATGAACATGTTCATAGTGAAATATTGTTTGATCGGTCACTTAAACACATGTTCTATTTAATTTAGTCTGAAAATGTTTTTACGATAGAAATCTGGTATGCTAAATGGCACTAGAACGTTGTGTTTGGGCAACCATGAAATCATAAAAAAAACGTCATAAAAAACCGTTTGCGTTGATAACATCAAAACATGCAGCTGCTATGTACGACACGTGCAAAGCATCAAGAAATGTGTTATTCCAGAGTTTTCAGAGAAATACCGCAATTTAGTTCCATGGATAAATTTCTATATTTTATTGGAAAGCATAATATAATGTCATTTTACAATACTAGTCCGTGTACACAGAAAAGGGCAGTCAATCATCGAAGTTCTAAAGAATGTTCTACCATAAAGCGAATGTTCTACCATAAAGCGAATGTTCTGCCAGAAAGCGAATGTTCTGCCAGAAAGCAAATGTTCTACTATAAAGCAAATGCTCCACCATAAAGCAAATGTTCTACCATAAAGCGAATGTTCTGCCATAAAGCGAATGTTCTACCATAAAGCGGATGTTCTGCCATAAAGCGAATGCTCCACCATAAAGCGAATGTGTTCTACCATAAAGCGAATGTTCTGCCAGAAAGCGAATGTTCTACCAGAAAGCGAATGTTCTGCCAGAAAGCGAATGTTCTGCCAGAAAGCAAATGTTCTACCAGAAAGTGAATGTTCTACTATAAAGCAAATGCTCCACCATAAAGCAAATGTGTTCTACCAGAAAGCAAATGTTCTGCCATAAAGCGAATGTTCTACCAGAAAGCGAATGTTCTGCCAGAAAGCGAATGTTCTGCCAGAAAGCAAATGTTCGGCTAGAAAGCAAATGTTCTACCAGAAAGCGAATGTTCTACTATAAAGCAAATGTTCTACCATCAAGCACATGTTCTACCATAAAGCGAATGTTCTGCCAGAAAGCGAATGTTCTACCATAAAGCGGATGTTCTGCCATAAAGCGAATGCTCCACCATAAAGCGAATGTTCTGCCATAAAGCGAATGTCCTACCATAAAGCAGATGTTCTGCCATAAAGCAAATGTTCTGCCATAAAGCGAATGTTCTACCATAAAGCGAATGCTCCACCATAAAGCGAATGTTCTGCCAGAAAGCGAATGTTCTACCAGAAAGCAAATGTTCTACCAGAAAGTGACTGTTCTACCAGAAAGCGACTGTTCTACCATAAAGCGACTGTTCTACCAGAAAGCAAATGTTCTAACAGAAAGCAAATGTTCTACCAGAAAGCGACTGATCTACCACAAAGCAAATGTTCTACCACAAAGCGAATGTTCCACCATAAAGCAAATGCTCCACTATAAGTCGTGAATTTGATCTTGATGAATTCTTGCTATATACATGTATATTACATGTATCGGGAACTTGATGAATTCTTGCTATATACATGTATATTACATGTATCGGGAACTTGATGAATTCTTGCTATATACATGTATATTACATGTATCGGGAACTTGATTACATTTCTGCTTGCAGATGCGTGAAATGGCAGCTGCCTTCACAGTGTCACATGACCCCCCCAGGCCAAGGTAAATGCTGTCCGACCCCATCATGCCCAGCCGGCTTCAATATACAATATCCGCAGGGCTACACTGAACAATAAACTAGAATTATTGCTGTGAAGTGAAAAATAAAATAATGTAAACATGTGTCCTAGTTTTACTTTTCAAATCTTGGTCATTTTGGAAGGCAAGTAGTGGGATTCAAACCAGCGGTGGCAAGAGGCAAGTCACGGACCATGTAACCTCATCCCACACACGTGACTTTGTAAGTTCAAATATGCATGGGACGATATTTATAAGACATGGTTGTCATATGGTAGTCAGCTTGAATAAACCTGTTGTGTACACGTTTCAGCTCCACAATCCGAATAGCAAATAAAATAGCATAGAGCCAGTGCCATCTGATCTGGCTCTATGCTGTTTGCAAAAACGAATATAACTAGTTTTCATCAGAGTAAGGGTTAACCCTTTCAACACTACATATCTCTAAATAGGCTTACAAAAAGTGTAGATCCTGATGAGACGGCTCGTCACAAGCTGGCTCATCTGCACTTTTTGCCAGTAATATTTTCAGACAAAATTACCCATTTTGATAATTGAACTGGTCCAACTGTAATTTTCTTATTAATTGTTCTATAAATATCATGCACAGTTCAAGGATCATTCTAGAGGGCGATGTGGGCGAAATTGTCAGCCTAGGGACCCTGACTTCGCCCTCTGGGGGCGCCACTTCTCCCTAAAAAGCCCATTATAAAGCACTCCTTCTATTCAAATGTTGTATTTAATGGTTGTACTGTGCATTTTAACACTATTTTGCAGAAGTATATTAAAGAACACCAATTTAAGGAAGCAATCACGCTTTCTCACTTCTCCCAAAAATTCTGACCTAGAATGAAACCCTGCAGTTACTTGGTGATTGACTGGGTTAATGGAACAACATGCCACTAATTATTCAGAATAGTTTAATAAATCAACCTCACACCACACAAACAACACAAAGGATATACACTGTTTACATAAGGAAGCAAAATACACCGATACACAAAATACATACATTCTACAGTAGCTATTATACTTGATTACACAAGACGATCCGCAGGTTTGTTTCACAAGTCTTGCACTGTTTAATACCCACTAGACAATCATTGAAACCCTTTGCCTGCTGGGTAAATAAAATCACATTTGCAAACAACATAGATCCAGATCAGCCACGGCATAACACTGCATCTAATCAGGATCTATGTTGTTTGCTATTCAGACAACACATGCCGTCTGATCTGGCTCTATTTTCTTTGCAAAAGTCATTTTATCTGCTGCTAGCGTGCAAAGGGTTAAGATTTTAGTTCACTGATACGCGATTCTCTATAAATATTGGTGTAAATCCCTTACTCCAGATAGACACCATACAACACCAACTGCCATCATTTTCATATAAATAGACACAGCCTGAGCGTGGCTCAAACCCATGACCATCAGAGATGATAGGTTACAGTGGTATACAAGTCAGCGACCGTAACCACTCGACCAAGACAGGGCTATAAGTGTGAAGTGATAAAGTGTTGAATGGCGTTTATATGAAATAAAGGGTTAATCGCTCATTCATCAAAATAGAATGACCATTACATTATGGGTTACTTAAAATTATTCTGATGGTCTGCTTTGACCTACACTGCTAGTGATTGGTTGAGTAAGGGTGACCCGGCTGGCTAGCGACTCGTTACGACAACAATACTGGCACAGACATCCGCCAATAATGAAACATGATCACCTCGGAACAAATCTAATAAGACTGCATATATGTATTCCACATACCCATCGTATACAGTATATGTATTCCACATACCCATCGTATACAGTATATGTATTCCACATACCCATCGTATACAGTATTCCACATACCCATCGTATACAGTATATGTATTCCACATACCCATCGTATACAGTATATGTATTCCACATACCCGTCGTATACAGTATATGTATTCCACATACCCGTCGTATACAGTATATGTATTCCACATACCCATCGTATACAGTATATGTATTCCACATACCCATCGTATACAGTATATGTATTCCACATACCCATCGTATACAGTATATGTATTCCACATACCCATCGTATACAGTATATGTATTCCACATACCCGTCGTATACAGTATATGTATTCCACATACCCATCGTATACAGTATATGTATTCCACATACCCTCGTATACAGTATATGTATCCACATACCCATCGTATACAGTATATGTATTCCACATACCCATCGTATACAGTATATGTATTCCACATACCCGTCGTATACAGTATATGTATTCCACATACCCGTCGTATACAGTATATGTATTCCACATACCCGTCGTATACAGTATATGTATTCCACATACCAGTCGTATACAGTATATGTATTCCACATACCCATCGTATACAGTATATGTATTCCACATACCCGTCGTATACAGTATATGTATATCACATACCCGTCGTATCGTATACAGTATATGTATTCCACATACCCATCGTATACAGTATATGTATTCCACATACCCGTCGTATACAGTATATGTATTCCACATACCCATCGTATACAGTATATGTATTCCACATACCCGTCGTATACAGTATGTGTATTCCACATACCCATCGTATACAGTATATGTATTCCACATACCCATCGTATACAGTATATGTATTCCACATACCCATCGTATACAGTATATGTATTCCACATACCCGTCGTATACAGTACATGTATTCCACATACCCATCGTATACAGTATATGTATTCCACATACCCATCGTATAGAGTATATGTATTCCACATACCCGTCGTATACAGTATATGTATTCCACATACCCGTCGTATACAGTATATGTATTCCACATACCCGTCGTATACAGTATATGTATTCCACATACCCATCGTATACAGTATATGTATTCCACATACCCGTCGTATACAGTATATGTATTCCACATACCCATCGTATACAGTATATGTATTCCACATACCCGTCGTATACAGTATATGTATTCCACATACCCGTCGTATACAGTATATGTATTCCACATACCCGTCGTATACAGTATATGTATTCCACATACCCATCGTATACAGTATATGTATTCCACATACCCGTCGTATACAGTATATGTATTCCACATACCCGTCGTATACAGTATATGTATTCCACATACCCGTCGTATACAGTATATGTATATCACATACCCGTCGTATCGTATACAGTATATGTATTCCACATACCCATCGTATACAGTATATGTATTCCACATACCCATCGTATACAGTATATGTATTCCACATACCCGTCGTATACAGTATATGTATTCCACATACCCATCGTATACAGTATATGTATTCCACATACCCGTCGTATACAGTATATGTATTCCACATACCCATCGTATACAGTATATGTATTCCACATACCCGTCGTATACAGTATATGTATTCCACATACCCGTCGTATACAGTATATGTATTCCACATACCCGTCGTATACAGTATGTGTATTCCACATACCCATCGTATACAGTATATGTATTCCACATACCCGTCGTATACAGTATATGTATTCCACATACCCGTCGTATACAGTATATGTATTCCACATACCCGTTGTATACAGTATATGCATTCCACATACCCATCGTATACCGTATGTATTCCACATACCCGTTGTATACAGTATATGTATTCCACATACCCGTCGTATACAGTATATGTATTCCACATACCCATCGTATACCGTATGTATTCCACATACCCGTTGTATACAGTATATGTATTCCACATACCCATCGTATACAGTATATGTATTCCACATACCCATCGTATACAGTATATGTATTCCACATACCCATCGTATACAGTATATGTATTCCACATACCCATACACAGTAGAATGTGAAACATTTCAGTTGACACATATTTCATTAAACTGTATAATTATGTACTGTAGAATTAAACATATAGGTCAAGGTCATATTACTTTGTTTAACTCTTTGCATGTTGGATAAAAAAGGTTACCGGTATAAATAGTCCAAATAATTTTAGCAGATGACAATTCACGACATATTTGACCGATATTTTTACTGCTAGCATGCAAAGAGTTAAGTCCCCAAAGTTTACTCAGAATCGATTACAGTATTCTGTTGTCTTGGGAAACAAAGGGCCATTCCGGGGTCACACTCACTCTGGGTCACCTATCTGATAAGTAATCGTGGATGGAATTTGACCTCGACAATGAATTTGACTGGTTAAGAAATGCTCTGTTTTGGGGATTTTACTGCCCTCCAAATAAAACTTTCATTGAACGCCTACAGTGTGGTATATACAAAGTATGCCATTTAGCTCTGGGCAGGTATCATACCCACAATCATCGGAATGGCAGCCCAAAGCCTCTGGGCCATTGCACCACAAGTAAGATTAAGAATAAAGCTTTATGGATGTACCAATTATTGTTAATAGGTTTCGTAAAAATTGGACTAGAATCATAAGTTCTAACACTTAATTCAAGGCCAAACTGCAGACAAGATTCCCCAAGATACACTACATGTTCAAATAGCTAATCCCAAGAGCATAATTTTGGAGAGATTAATACTAAGTTTCCAAGAAGAGTGGTTTACATCGTTTCTATTATACGAGTCTCCAGATTTATCACTACCAACAATTCTACCATACACAGATCTTCCTCCGATTATCCACATCAACCATTACACATGGGGGTACCCTTCCACGGTCCATTGTAGCGTCTTAAATTCAGTCGAATGCATACCCAAATCTCAGATAAAACACCACCCATGCCCCTTATTTTCAACGACTGGCATAAGTTCTTCTATTTCAATGAAGATTGTGCAACAGTTACCAGTGCTGGAATTTCAGTAACAGGCAGGGCTGTCCTGAGGCCGGGTTACACTTCCATCCACTCCCGAACCAAGAACTACTTTTATATAAAAAAGGGGCATATTATACAACATGTTGAAATGTGCCCAAATTTCAGTGAAATACATAATTAATCCAGCACCGAAATTCCAGTTGCATACCCAGTGTTTACCACAACATTTTTCACAGCACTAGCCCGAATGACTACCACGTTACCAAACGTAATTGTTTAATTGTTGTATTCGAGGTTTAAAGTCCCACCAACAGCATAGGACGTATGACGATTCAATCTCTTCCTCTGACCTACAGCTGTGAGGGGCCAAATGTAATGGTCCAAAGAATAAACTTCAGCAATATCTACTAGCCCAAGATTAAATCGGAACAGCCACGGGCTTCGGGCTAGTGGCCTACGGTGCAGACTGCATACCCCGCATATGTTCTGAATGTTGGAAAACTGTCAATATTATACACAAATTCTAATGCTGCTATTGCTGCCCGGAAACACTATATTGTCAAATAGATGCATTTCAAAATGAGATTAATTGCCGATCTATTACTTGAACAAATAGTTTAGGCACCCCGCCCCCTCTACCAAAGTGCGTTAAAACAGTACCGTGGAAGGACTCCCTAGTCACTAATTTCCATCAAAAAATAACATTCCATTCAAGGTTCTATCATTTTCCTCATGCAAGTTCATGCACATTAAACAAAACGTTATCGACACATTTGATATCATTTTTATCTCCGACTCTTTCTAGCTTTTCTTAAGCGTTAGGACACACTCGTATTTCATCCTCAAAATTTAACAGTGTAAAAATAAACTATTTATCAAAACCATGATTTTAAAAAATGAACCACATCATGGCTTGAAAAATCTCTATAAAATAATTTTCTATGGGCAGAAATGACCTTGTTGGCAATGTAAAATATGGCAGGACTAGACTTCTCTGTTTCACAGAATAAAAAATATATAACAACTTTTAACAATAAAATGCTGTAAATATAAAAAAAACCATCAGTTAATATTAAAATATTGAGTAATAACGAATTTACGTTTCATTCCATTCTGTATACATCTCTTTTAAACTGGTTGAGCAAAAAGTTAGGCGACGGAAACCCATCTCTCTCTTACATAAACAAAGACTCGTTACTAACCATGACAATTTAGTCTACATCATTCCGTACAATCTATTCACACAGTAAGAGATATACTATACATTCTAGGTGCTTCACAGAAATTCACAAGCTACGGACTAATCTTCCTTCAAGACACATTCTTTTACATATTCATAACCGACTACACACCACACCATCCACTAGACAACTTCTACCTCCATAGAAATGCGTTACACGACCCCAATTAAGCTAACAAGAAATGGACTACTTTAGTTCGAACAAATACGGAAACATCCATTAATAAGGACACGTTCCAGCTCGTACAAAAATGAAACATCCATCTACGAATGACACGTTCCAGCTCGTACAAAAATGAAACATCCATCTACGAAGTACTCATTCCGGCTCGTACAAATAAATGCTAACCATATAATCACTACCAAATTCCATCTCGATACAAATCTTACATATTTCACACACAAGATGACAAAAGGTCAAGGTCATTTCTGCCCAAAAATGTGATCTGTGTAAAAACTTCATGGAATTATATAGCACTTGGAGAACATTATAATCAACAATTTCATACATATTATATACATACATAAACAAAATATGTACAATCAACAACAATACTAGCAAGAAACCGAGTCAATAGCCGATAAATTACAAATTGTATGAATCTCTTGCTAAACTTGGGAGTTTCTACTGTATGGAGAGGTTATGTGATAGTCCGATATACAAAACCTCCATACCTCATCATTGATTGGACGTTTCTCACAACTTTCTGTAGCAAGGAACAGTAAATATAAAGCCGTGTATCGCATCGATGAATTCAAATGTCTTAATAGTCAATTGACTGACAATAACACTGTTCAATTAACGTTATTCATACCGGTGTACGGCAACTGCCCATCATACAGGTGTACGATCGATCATACTGGTGTACGGCAACTGCCCATCATACAGGTGTACGATCGATCATACTGGTGTATGGCAACTGTCCATCATACCGGTGTACAAGAACTGTCCATCATACCGTGTACAAGAACTGTCCATCATACAGGTGTACGATCGATCATACTGGTGTACAAGAACTGCCCATCATACCGGTGTACAAGAACTGTCCATCATACAGGTGTACGATCGATCATATTGGTGTACAACAACTGTCCATCATATCGGTGTACGAACGATCATACTGGTGTACAAGAACTGTCCATCATACTGGTGTACAAGAACTGTCCATCATACTGGTGTACAAGAACTGTCCATCATACTGGTGTACAAGAACTGTCCATCATACTGGTGTACAAGAACTGTCCATCATACTGGTGTATGGCAACTGTCCATCATACCGGTGACGCACCGAAATAATGTACGGCTAAGAGTTTTGATTTACTCAAGTTACTGTACAAGCCCTACATCAACGTACAGAACATCTTGGCTTCCCAACTCATTTACACCGAAATAGAAATACGAGGTACGAAATTAAATCTCGACACACCTATTTAGCAGAAGTAAGATTCATCAACTACCGGTATAATTTATCAACCAATAGACTCGGCATACCTCTGTGGATCGGGTTATTATTCTCTACAAACATGTTTAGCAAATTAGCAAGATATCCTGGTGGTTTCAAATTGCCAGGATTTCTGCCTCGTCTATCTACTGTAAAATACTATAACTTCGTGAACACTTTATTTCGCGATTTTGAACATTTTCAATTAATTCGCAGTTATGAATGTGTGCATCCGTGATGTAAACAATGATGGTGACTGTTTATGTAGATCGCTTGGAATTTTATCAACTATCAAAATATTGATATCAACTTTCAAAATGTTGATAAAATGTACGAATATAGCTCTCTACATTCAGACACATTATTATTCACGAGAATCATGAAATTTAAAATCTCACGAATGAATAGTCTACACAGTATCCAGTGTATCTTATTTTCACATCAATTCTTTTATTTTCGCAGTATTACCTGCTCCTACCCATGCATATATTTATTTAAACCGTATACACTTCTGAATATAGCCCCAATCTACAGCAAACAACCACATAAACAACCACAAAAAATAACGTCTAGCAACATTCCCAGTAATAAATGACTTATCACTCGCAAACCTCACATACATCCTGTATATATTTAACAATAACTTTGGTTTTGACATGACTATCATCCAGCCTCGTTACATTCCCAAACATTCTCCATACTACATGTAACGATTTGGCACAGAGAAATATTCACGAAAAATGTGACAAAAATAAACTCCCTTGAGCATTATGCTACGGCCTAATCTCACTTGAACCCATGTAGACACATGAAACTTGTTTATAACTAGCACCGAGGCAGAGATGTAGCCAGGTTAGATAATGCGAAACTGTGGACTCTGGGGGAGGGGGCTGGGGCGCACCGAGGCAGAGATGTAGCCAGGTTAGATAATGCGAAACTGTGGACTCTGGGGGAGGGGGCGCACGTAGCACCGAGGCAGAGATGTAGCCAGGTTAGATAATGAGGAACTGTGGATTCTGTGGGGGGGGGGGGGGACACACGCGGTTAATTAATTGACCCCACAAAATTGTTATTCCGAGATCAGCTTTCAACGCATATTGCCTATTCAACATTTTCTGGTGAAATAATTTCCAAGTGCCTATCTGAGTAACAGTAGACATCAGTAGACCCATAGGGTGTAGTAATACAGGGAAATCTACTTTTTGCAGCAAAAACTGATAAGACAAGTGTAACCAAACCATTTAAATTTCTAAGTGTTACATGATCGTAGGGTATTTTCTAGAGTGCCCATTTTTTGTGCCCACTTTATATAAGCCTCAACAGGCAAGTGCTTCAAAGGCGGGCAGACCTATTTAAACTAGAACCTGTCCTGCCCCTTTCACCAATATGTACTGACATACTACCTATTGTATCAAGCATAATTAGCTGTCAATCATCGTAAGTTTTCTAGGTGGTAGGTAACCCACAAATACCCGCTTCATCGCTCAAAATGCTCTTTTTTCCACTCTAGAATAAACCGTAGCTTACATTCCTGCCTAGGATTGGTAACTAATGACAACGTACAGGGAACACACAACAGCTCTCGTCCAGCGTTTCATTCCTGAAAGACTATTTGATGTGGTTGCACTAACGAGCATATAAAAACAAAGAGTTCTGTATGTATATCTGTACCACCTCATCATCTACTGGTTTTACGATTAACCCCCGTGAACCAGTTTCACCATGGCATGCTGGGCTTACACAACTACACAAGTATCAAAATAAATATACAAGATGTCGAACCAAAACATTCACATCTACCTGAATAACTAGGATATAATCCACCCCAATGTTTGTTCGGGTCTTACGTCTGCATCAACACTATTTTGGGTTATATCGCCAGCGGGCAGTTTACATAACAGCTTTCCTGGGCAGGTTCCAGCTGTTAACCAGTACTGTTTCCTGGACAGGTTCCAGCTGTTAACCAGTACTGTTTCCTGGACAGGTTCCAGCTGTTAACCAGTACTGTTTCCTGGACAGGTTCCAGCTGTTAACGAGTACTGTTTCCTGGGCAAGCTCCAGCTGTTAACCAGTACTGTTTCCTGGGCAGGCTCCAGCTGTTAACCAGTACTTGGTGCACCAAACTTCCAGTATGTAAGAAACTGCTAACTTTTTCATATAAAATGAGACACAACCTGAACTGGACTCGAACCCATGACCACCAGTGATGATAAGTTACAATTGACCATGGGGACGGACTCAAACACGTGACCATCAGTGATGATATGTTACAATTGACCATGGGGACGGACTCGTGGTGGTGTTGTGGGGGTGTGCAGTGATGATAAGTTACAATTGACCATGGGGACGGACTCGTTGTGTTGTTGTAAACCCGTGACCACCAGTGATGGTATGTTACAATTGACCATGGGGACGGACTCAAACCCGTGACCACCAGTGATGATAAGTTACAATTGACCATGGGGACGGACTCAAATGTTGTTTTTAACACAGGCGGACATAATCACCCAATATATAAACGCAGGTGACATAAACACTCCCATTAAGATTCAAGGTAGGACCCTAACTCTAGATGGGGAGATTTTGTCATTTGCTAATAAATCGAGTGGAGGTTGGGGAGGATTATACCTGTATATAGAGATACATGAAGACTATAAACATCAATGCCCGTTGTAAGGAATGTCTTTTTAAAACAAATTTATTTTAGCTCGATTGCGAAACAAATTCTTACAATTTATATAAATCACTCTCGAGACCTCATTCCTGATGGAATCCACCGCCACGGGGGAGAGAGAAGAGGCAACGTGGAATTTAAATACCTTGCCTAAGGGCACAAGCGCAACGGCTCCAGCGAGGCTCGAACTCCGGGCCTTTCGCAAATGTTCGTCTACAAGCCTGTCCGAGCGAGACAATTTGAACATCCAACGTACCAGTATATGATGGAAGTATGAGGCAGGTATACACACATTCTGCTTAATAATAAACACGTACCAGTATATGATGGAAGTATGAGGCAGGTATACACACATTCTGCTTAATAATAAACACGTACCAGTATATGATGGAAGTATGAGGCAGGTATACACACATTCTGCTTAATAATAAACACGTACCAGTATATGATGGAAGTATGAGGCAGGTATACACACATTCTGCTTAATAATAAACACGTACCAGTATATGATGGAAGTATGAGGCAGGTATACACACATTCTGCTTAATAATAAACGTGTTTATGGTTAATACAACTTAGAAATAAATCAATACACGCCCAACAAATACTATGAATTCAATGTCGCTCAACAAGTGTGCCTACTCCCTAGAGGTAAGTTAAGAAACAACAAAGAAATCTAAATTGCAGTGAAACATTTACAAAGACTATGCTGTACTTGAATTCATAGCATC
The DNA here is from genome assembly GCA_014843695.1 of Archivesica marissinica. Lineage (NCBI taxonomy): Eukaryota > Metazoa > Mollusca > Bivalvia > Venerida > Vesicomyidae > Archivesica > Archivesica marissinica. Next base: position 50,297,097 of record CM026395.1, on the reverse strand, counting down.
TGATCTATTTACATCCATGTAATATAAGTCACTGAAGTGAAACAACACCATTAAACCTACATCGAGTTTCATAAATGGTTTCCCTTATTTAGATGCGTCATTTTATACAATGAATATACGATATTTCCGTATTTTTTAATAAAATAGTGGTCCTTAAAAAAATGTGTGTTTGGCATAACACGACATAAAAATTTGAGATGGGTAGGTGTAAAACATATTTTTGTGTGTATACGGTAGTTGGTGGTTATGCTTATTAAATTTTACAAGGAAAGAAAACAAACAGGAGAATATGATGCTTGTGTTGTTTAAACTTATTATTTAGTTTAACCATATTTTATTTCCCAATCCAATACACATTGAACAATGCATACATTACACATATCAAAATACAGAAACAGGATTAGAATGAAAGAGTCTTATATAATTCTTCTCCTCAAGTACCTATTATTTAGTAGTTGTGTTAATTAACCTATTATTTAGTAGTTGTGTTAATTAACCTATTATTTAGTAGTTGTGTTAATTAACCTATTATTTAGTAGTTGTGTTAATTAACCTATTATTTAGTAGTTGTGTTAATTAACCTATTATTTAGTAGTTGTGTTAATTAACCTATTATTTAGTAGTTGTGTTAATTAACCTATTATTTAGTAGTTGTGTTAATTAACCTATTATTTAGTAGTTGTGTTAATTAACCTATTATTTAGTAGTTGTGTTAATTAACCTATTATTTAGTAGTTGTGTTAATTAACCTATTATTTAGTAGTTGTGTTAATTAACCTATTATTTAGTAGTTGTGTTAATTAACCTATTATTTAGTAGTTGTGTTAATTAACCTATTATTTAGTAGTTGTGTTAATTAACTTATTATTTAGTAGTTGTGTTAATTAACTTATTATTTAGTAACTACTAACTATAGTTTCTTCAGTATGAAAACTAAAGTATGTCCCCAACTGTGGCACGCGTAAATATTTAGCCGAGTCGCTGGTGTTATGCCAAACAATATTTTTTAAGGAAGGCCTTTCCAATATCTGTACCAATTGTTAGTCAAAGTACAGGCATGTCTTACATGCAACTCGCAAATGTCCTAATTATTGGAATGGTAAACAGTTTTGTACCATATCCATCCAACCCATTCAACTGACATCATAGGCCATAATAAATCAATAACTGGGTGCTGTTCCCTGCCAATCTTCTCTATGTTTGGTACTGCCCGTCTCAATTTGATTGAGCAAAAAACAACAAAACCTTTCTAAAGTATTTATTTCAAAACTGTCACTCCTGGTTCCATTTTGGACAACGACAGAAGAGAATCTAGCAAGCAATTTTTAATGACCTAATTTGTACAGTTGGTGAGTGTATTTATCGCAGTTACAGTTCAGTGACTTCTTTCAACCATTCCATATTACCAAACTTAGCTCCACCCTTGCTGTCTATTCGAGGCGCTCCAACCTGCGTAGCTACCAGGCTGATGCTCGGATGCATGATGCCCACCCCAGCCCCAAGCTGTGCTCGTCTGGGGCGCAGCATACACGTGACCGGTCTGTGCGACTCCTGCGTCGCCAGAAGCCACAGCTTGATGATGTGGGGGAGGGCCTGCATGCGGAGGAGGGGCCATATGGGCCCAGTTCCCACCCTGCCCCTGCAACATGGCCTGTGCAGCAGCTAGCATTGCTGAATTGAACAGATTTATACCAACTGCATTCATATCTTGAGGGGGCATGTTTGGAGGGAAGCCCATTGGCTTAGCCATCTGGTTATTCTTGTGTGGATGCCAGGACCCCTGTTGCTGATTCACCATTTGTGTGTAAGCACCACCTCTCTGGACATTGGGACCATTTTGTACCCCTTGCTGAACTTTTCTATCGCCGTATCTGTCCGTTCCCTTTGGTGCAGCATAACTTACATGCACACTCACCCCTTTCACAATGTGATCCTCCCCACAGAGGCTATGGGCTACCTCGGGATCGGAGAATGTGACAAATGCAAATGAACGGAATGGTTTGGGTATGAATACATCTACCACTTCACCGTATTGACAAAAGTAGTTCCTGAGATCATCGGCGGTTATGTCTTCCGTACATCTAGCAATGAAGACTTTACGGCTGATCAACTGATGTGCACCTTCCTACAAAACCAAAAAATCCATTTGAAAAATAAAACGAACAGTAAAAACACAAATGTACGCCCATTTCGAATTTCTTTTTGGGGGGGGGGGGGATTTAATGTTATATATTGAAGGTACATCACATACAACACCAGTTACACATTGAAGATACATCATATACAGTACCAGTTACACATTGAAGGTACATCATATACAGTACCAGTTACACCATATACAGTACCAGTTACACATTGAAGGTACACCATATACAACACCAGCTATACCTTGAAGGTACACCATATACAACACCAGTTACACATTGAAGGTACACCATATACAGTACCAGTTACACATTGAAGGTACACCATATACAACACCAGCTATACCTTGAAGGTACACCATATACAACACCAGCTATACCTTGAAGGTACACCATATACAACACCAGCTATACCTTGAAGGTACACCATATACAACACCAGCTATACCTTGAAGGTACACCATATACAACACCAGCTATACCTTGAAGGTACACCATATACAACACCAGTTATACATTGAAGGTACACCATATACAACACCAGTTATACATTGAAGGTACACCATATACAACACCAGTTACACCTTGAAGGTACACCATATACAGTACCAGTTACACATTGAAGGTACACCATATACAGTACCAGTTACACATTGAAGGTACACCATATACAGTACCAGTTACACATTGAAGGTACACCATATACAACACCAGTTATACATTGAAGGTACACCATATACAGTACCAGTTACACATTGAAGGTACACCATATACAACACCAGTTACACATTGAAGGTACACCGTATACAGTACCAGTTACACATTGAAGGTACACCATATACAACACCAGTTACACATTGAAGGTACACCATATACAACACCAGTTACACATTGAAGGTACACCATATACAGTACCAGTTACACATTGAAGGTACACCATATACAACACCAGCTATACCTTGAAGGTACACCATATACAACACCAGCTATACCTTGAAGGTACACCATATACAACACCAGTTACACATTGAAGGTACATCATATACAGTACCAGTTACACATTGAAGGTACACCATATACAGTACCAGTTACACATTGAAGGTACATCATATACAGTACCAGTTATACATTGAAGGTACACCATATACAGTACCAGTTACACATTGAAGGTACACCATATACAACACCAGTTACACCTTGAAGGTACACCATATACAACACCAGCTATACCTTGAAGGTACACCATATACAACACCAGCTATACCTTGAAGGTACACCATATACAACACCAGTTACACATTGAAGGTACATCATATACAGTACCAGTTACACATTGAAGGTACACCATATACAGTACCAGTTACACATTGAAGGTACATCATATACAGTACCAGTTATACATTGAAGGTACACCATATACAGTACCAGTTATACATTGAAGGTACACCATATACAGTACCAGTTACACATTGAAGGTACATCATATACAACACCAGTTACACATTGAAGGTACACCATATACAACACCAGTTACACATTGAAGGTACACCATATACAACACCAGTTACACATTGAAGGTACACCATATACAACACCAGTTACACATTGAAGGTACACCATATACAGTACCAGTTACACATTGAAGGTACACCATATACAACACCAGCTATACCTTGAAGGTACACCATATACAACACCAGTTATACATTGAAGGTACACCATATACAACACCAGTTACACATTGAAGGTACATCATATACAGTACCAGTTACACATTGAAGGTACACCATATACAACACCAGTTACACATTGAAGGTACACCATATACAGTACCAGTTACACATTGAAGGTACACCATATACAACACCAGTTACACATTGAAGGTACACCATATACAACACCAGTTACACATTGAAGGTACACCATATACAACACCAGTTACACATTGAAGGTACACCATATACAGTACCAGTTACACATTGAAGGTACACCATATACAACACCAGCTATACCTTGAAGGTACACCATATACAACACCAGCTATACCTTGAAGGTACACCATATACAACACCAGTTACACATTGAATGTACATCATATACAGTACCAGTTACACATTGAAGGTACACCATATACAGTACCAGTTACACATTGAAGGTACATCATATACAGTACCAGTTATACATTGAAGGTACACCATATACAGTACCAGTTACACATTGAAGGTACACCATATACAACACCAGTTACACCTTGAAGGTACACCATATACAACACCAGCTATACCTTGAAGGTACACCATATACAACACCAGTTACACATTGAAGGTACATCATATACAGTACCAGTTACACATTGAAGGTACACCATATACAACACCAGTTACACATTGAAGGTACACCATATACAGTACCAGTTACACATTGAAGGTACACCATATACAACACCAGTTACACATTGAAGGTACACCATATACAACACCAGTTACACCTTGAAGGTACACCATATACAACACCAGTTACACCTTGAAGGTACACCATATACAACACCAGCTATACCTTGAAGGTACACCATACACCTTGAAGGTACACCATATACAACACCAGTTACACCTTGAAGGTACACCATATACAGTACCAGTTACACATTGAAGGTACACCATATACAACACCAGTTACACCTTGAAGGTACACCATATACAGTACCAGTTACACATTGAAGGTACACCATATACAACACCAGTTACACATTGAAGGTACACCATATACAACACCAGTTACACATTGAAGGTACATCATATACAGTACCAGTTACACATTGAAGGTACACCATATACAACACCAGTTACACATTGAAGGTACACCGTATACAACACCAGTTACACATTGAAGGTACACCGTATACAACACCAGTTACGCATTGAAGGTACATCATATACAGTACCAGTTACACATTGAAGGTACATCATATACAGTACCAGTTATACCTTGAAGGTACATCATATACAGTACCAGTTACACATTGAAGGTACATCATATACAGTACCAGTTATACCTTGAAGGTACACCATATACAGTACCAGTTACACATTGAAGGTACACCATATACAACACCAGCTATACCTTGAAGGTACACCATATACAACACCAATTACACATTGAAGGTACACCATATACAGTACCAGTTACACATTGAAGGTACACCATATACAACACCAGTTATACATTGAAGGTACACCATATACAACACCAGTTATACATTGAAGGTACACCATATACAGTACCAGTTACACATTGAAGGTACACCATATACAACACCAGTTACACATTGAAGGTACATCATATACAGTACCAGTTACACATTGAAGGTACACCATATACAACACCAGTTACACATTGAAGGTACACTGTATACAGTACCAGTTACGCATTGAAGGTACACCATATACAACACCAGTTACACATTGAAGGTACACTGTATACAGTACCAGTTACACATTGAAGGTACACCATATACAACACCAGTTACACATTGAAGGTACACCATATACAACACCAGTTACACATTGAAGGTACACCGTATACAGTACCAGTTATACATTGAAGGTACATCATATACAGTACCAGTTACACATTGAAGGTACACCATATACAACACCAGTTACACATTGAAGGTACACCGTATACAGTACCAGTTACGCATTGAAGGTACACCATATACACCAGTTACACATTGAAGGTACACCATATACAACACCAGTTACACATTGAAGGTACACCATATACAGTACCAGTTACACATTGAAGGTACACCATATACAACACCAGCTATACCTTGAAGGTACACCATATACAACACCAGCTATACCTTGAAGGTACACCATATACAACACCAGTTACACATTGAAGGTACATCATATACAGTACCAGTTACACATTGAAGGTACACCATATACAGTACCAGTTACACATTGAAGGTACATCATATACAGTACCAGTTATACATTGAAGGTACACCATATACAGTACCAGTTATACATTGAAGGTACACCATATACAGTACCAGTTACACATTGAAGGTACATCATATACAACACCAGTTACACATTGAAGGTACACCATATACAACACCAGTTACACATTGAAGGTACACCATATACAACACCAGTTACACATTGAAGGTACCATATACAACCCAGTTACACATTGAAGGTACACCATATACAGTACCAGTTACACATTGAAGGTACACCATATACAACACCAGTTACACATTGAAGGTACACCATATACAACACCAGTTACACATTGAAGGTACACCATATACAACACCAGTTACACATTGAAGGTACACCATATACAACACCAGTTACACATTGAAGGTACACCGTATACAGTACCAGTTACACATTGAAGGTACACCATATACAACACCAGTTACACATTGAAGGTACATCATATACAGACAGAGACCCATTCCAAAGTTTCCTCTGGTTCTTTTACTTCGTAACAAGACATCCGGTTGGTTTCAAATCTCATCCGAAATACTATAAGACGATACATGTCATTTTAGTAAGGCATAGTGGGGGATCGAACCTGCAACCACTGGATTACAAGTCCAGTGCATCTTGTGCACGCCAAATCAGCTTTTCAATGTTATGAATCATGCACAAAAATCTTGTCTTGTGCATCTCCCATATAACTCCTTACAACTGTGGTGCATACATATATAATATTATACACATCCAACAAACGCACCACTCTACATACATATATATATCTCTTTGTAACAGTATAGTCTAGCTAAAAACTAATCCCTCGCCTGAAATGATAGACCATTACTGCCACAACGTCTTCTTCCAACTCAAGTCCAAGCCCCAATGTTTTAACACCTTTCTCCAATTTGAATCTAAAGCATCGAGCTGTCCGACATTGAGCAGAGTGCAAATCTCACATTTCTTGAGTATTAATTGTAAAGTTCTGAGAAATGATTTATAACCTTGTGATCAGATACAACCAAAAATGTGTAAAAGCAACAAGCTCCAAGATTCCGTATCGACGATATCTCCCCCCTCCCCCAGCATTATTCTCTATTAATCAGCCATCCCTATAACAAGGCCACAGACAAAAAGCAACGTTTCATCACTTCATTCAAAGGATGTTTAGATAACCGGGCCTACTGTAGCCTGGGAACAGACGGCGATATATTTTGCCTGGTCAGTCAAATGAATATATTTTTAACACCGAGACTATTAATTGGGCCGTATTGAGTTTCTGATCATATCAACACCTGGGGAAACTGGCGGGGTTTCCCGTGAAATTATTAATCCTATTAATAGGCCTATTAGCACGTGACTTAATTAACGACGTACTTGAATCGAAAGCGAGGCACTGCAATGTTGATAAAACTTTATAATTGGCCGCCATTGTTTACGGATCAACGGAACGATAAATAGTTTCAAAAACAACGTCTGATTTGACATACATGTAGTTACTCAATATTTAAGTCGTCCTTAGTTCAATTACACCGAATCGATCCATTACCATCTAAATGTAATATTTAAAATCCGCTATCTCGTCGATATAACACAGAAACAGGACATTATATGTAAATGAGTCTACGGGAACATTCATGTATATTCGGAAATGATCTTGTGTATATCGTGCCTGTTCGGCGATTTCCGATAGAATTCCGTTTCTATATTTAGCAATATTATCTTGCAGAGAAGAGTTGTCGTTCTTCAAATCTACATCCTCATAAAAGTGGGTGTAAGCAGATGGCGCTACGATCGGAAATCCAGTTTCCCCAGGCTGTCATTTTGCCAGAAATATAAAAAGTGGGGAAAAACCAGACTGGAACCCAGGCTAGTCCTACTGTATAACATAATACTTTCTAAGAAACATTATATTTCCATTTGATACATACGTTGGAATTTGGAATGGTAACATCACACCATCTGCCGTCGATGTTGTGTCGCTGGGCCATACACTTCATTTGGTCTTCATATTTACAGAAACGTATGAACCCGTAGCCCTTCGACTGACTCGTCTTTGAATCTCTTTTTACCTGTGTGCAGATAGAGGCGATATACATAGCTTCCTCACATGAAAGAATTTTACGCCCAAGTGGAATTCAAACCTCCAGCGGTGAGGGGCAAGTGATTTTATGTCAATGACGATAAGTCGATAACCACTCAGCCACGCAAAGTTCTTAAAGGACTTTAGGTCTTTTAATCTTAGCTTGTAAGTAGATCGCTGGTGAGTTTTATGTTCATCTCCCTTTTGGTGTGTCTAAAGCACCTTTGCCAATTTCACCAAAGTCAATACTCTACGCTGGGCCTGAGTTGTATGCATTTCTATGTATAGGGGAAAACCCACTTTTATATGATAATATAGGTACTAGGCTCTAAAAAAAATTTGGGTTCTCGCTCGAAAACCCTATAGATTTTCCCCAGCATGCCCCAAAAGTTGCCCACTGGGCGGTCATATCTCGGCCATTTCTTGAGCGATTTTGACAATCTTTTTTTAATAGAGGTTTTTTTGAGTGTGAAACAAGTTTAAAATCGATATGGAGTCTCTATCAAGTGATTCCAATGTCAATCGAAAATACAGACCATGTTCCAGCAGATACTCAAATTTAAGGTCTTTTCAAGACTGTGTGAACCATGAAGTAGTATGATTACGGTCCGTTTGTCAATAGTGCTATAAACCTTTCCATTAATGATAGAACAAATGGACGTGTACCAATTTGAAGATGGAAATGTCCATTACCAGTATGGTTGGGGTTTCCAAATAGTTTGGGTAAATACGGCAAGTCATTGTATATTGTGTACATGTATATGCCCTTACCTCCGCAACAGTGAATAAATAAATGGTGAACTATTAACTATTTCTTTTAAAGCAGCATTACATCATAATAAAGGATGTTTTGGGTAAAATATAAATACTAATATGTGTGTGTTTATAAAAATCGAAATAGTTGCTCAGAAACGATAAAATTCCAATAAATTTAAACTGTCGTATACGCGAATTTGTTTATCAACACACGAAATGTAAACATGCACAGCGCGCATGCGTGAAACAACAGAGGATGTAGAAAACAACGTATATATTTTGAACATGAAATACTATTTATTTTCCTCTAATGTCGAACTTTTCAAATATCTTTTATCTCATACAATGTAATGCTGCTTTAACCAAAGTTCAATTAAAAATCTGTAGAGTAGTATTCCAAGAGTCAGTGCTCTACGAAACTTCACACTGAACACATGGAGACTAATATTATGAGTCAATTTGAACTACACGCGCCAAAGGACACACCAGGAAGTGAAAGATTATTTGTTTACAAAAAAGGATAGGTTTTTATGGAGAATTTTTTTTTACCCCAGAACTATCCCCAAATACTCTTCTTTATCTAGAGTTTTTTTATGTGTTTTGCATAGCATTAGGTTAGCAAAGTAAGTGTAATGTAACCCATTATATGATAGATAAAGTTTATTCACATTCTAGTCACGTGATCTCAGTCCTAAACATTGCAATTGGCAAATTAGTATCAAGATCGGTTCAGAGATTTACCGAGTGGCTTGTTAATGGTGTGCAATTCAAAAGATGGCATTTTTGTATCCAGTTCCATCGACTTAGTAAATCACAATTGTGAAGAACTGAATGTACATACTGACCATACTCTCCTACAAGACGAGAATTTTATACCCATATTTTGGTCTTAGAATTGGGGATCCGTCTTATAAGCGGATACTCAACGTTAACCCAAAATTACTGAGATCAAAATTAGCTATTCGGCATTAAATTTCCGACTAGCTTTATTTATTTTTTGGTCCGCCGTATTCCCTTTAAAATTTATAAGCATATCTCGGTACATAGAGTATTAATTGTGAACACAAGGGGAAATAACTCTCTGTCTGACATAGTATCACCTCACCTGCACTAGGAGCAGTTCCCCACACTTTGAGAAGTAATTTCTCAGGTCTTCCTCAGAGCTCTTCCACGGCAGCCCGAGCACAATCAGATCACTACACTTCTTCTCTGTACGCACAGACTTCATAGCATCTTCCCCATTCTCATCCTCTTTCCTTTTATTATCTAGAAAACAAAGACAAAGTGTCAAGGACAGATATTTTCCCCCCTCTCCAAGGCATGAAAGTTGTCCTCCGTACTTTGTAAATATATCTACTTCTCCATTAGTGTAAACATAATTATTTTCCACAATTTACATAACAAATACAGTCCAATCTGTCTTAACCCTTTCCCCCTTAGAAGCGCCTCTCGACGCCAATGCCTATTGACATAGATCGACACATTAGTAGTCAAACAAGCTATAATAAAGATCGGAACAACGTAGTGTATACAACACTTAATAATTCCTAGTAACCTCATGAAGTGGAGTAAGCATGTTCACAGCTTATCCATTGTGTACGATTGGTAAATTACAGCCAAATGTATGAAATAAAACTACATCTATGGGGGAAAGGGTTAAGCAACCAGCCAGCCAAGGATGTAATGATAAACGACTGTTTAGTCAAGGACCATGTACATGTGTAGCTGCTCACTAGAGGTTAATTGGTGTTCAAACAAATTGCCACACTGGACGCACTTAATACTGGTTGGCTGCTTAATAGAGCACACAGGGAATACGATTGAAAGCCATGGATCATTCTAGAGGGTGATGTGGGTTTCCGTAAAAAAAAAAAATTATTTTTTGGTTTTTACGATTTTCAAACAAAATTGTGTCTAGTAAGTAAGATACACTGGCCCATTATAAAGCACTCCTATTCAAATGTTGTATTTAATGGTTGACTTGTACTGTGCATTTTAACCCTATTATGCAGAAGTATATTAAATAACACCATTTAACCCTTTCCCCCTTAGAAATGTAGTTTTATTTCATACATTTGGCTGTAATTTACCAATCATACACAATGGATAAGCTGTGAACTTGCCTACTCCACCTTCATGGAGGTTACTAACAATTATTAAGTGTTACTATGTTGTTCCGATCTTTAATATAGCTTATTTGACTACTAATGTGTCGATGTCAATAGGCATTGGCGTCGAGAGGTGCTTCTAAGGGGGAAAGGGTTAAGGAAGCGATCACGCGCTTTCTCACTTCTCCCAAAAAGTCTGACCTAGAACCATGAAAGACCACACACAAAACATAGTCACCAGACACTCGACATTCGAATCAAAAAGTGCAATCTACATACATGTACATGATACATCGGAAACTTACATGTAACTGGTGAACATTGGACCCAATATGATTGATGTGTAAAAATATAATCCTAATATGAATTGGACATAAAAATACATGATTCTACGTCATAATGTTTGGGAGAAGTGAGACAGCGCACAATTGCACTCTTAAACTGTGTTATTTAATAAAATTCAGCATGCTTACAATAAAATTATGTTTTATAGTAGTTTGTTTGATAGTCCAGCATTTCATATATTTTTATAATTATCTACTGTGCTGCGGACAACCAAGATGCACACTTCCACTTTCCTGTTCGACAAAAGTTATGGGTCGGACGAGTCTGGCATAGGATTTCCACACCCCTGTCAATTAGCATTTGGCAATATAAGACTGTTTGTTGTATGCAGTCCAATGGTGTAATTTAATACATGGATTAATGGCTGTCTACAGATTATATTAATGATCAGAGACATAGAAGATAAATAATACATGACTGCTAGAATGTAAATATCTACATTTGGTACGAAATGTAAACCAGGAAATTTTACTTGTCCACAGACAACGACACTTGCCCGGACATAAAAATATATGACTCGGGACAGCTCAGGCTTTTGATTTGCCACAGGGTTGGCAATTTCCCGGGAAATAAGAGTATTTCCCGGGACGGCGGGAAATACCGGGAAATACTGGGAAATACCGGGAAATACTGGGAAATAAGAATTTGGATACCGGGAAATAAGAATTTGGATGATTTTGGTGGTAAATACAGGTATATATACCATACAATTTCTATTACCCGGTGTACTGATTGTAGTATCATGTGTGCAGGATGAAAATGAACTGCTTTTGAAGAATATGACGAAAAATACAGGCATTCATAGTGGCATTTACGCATTGCTTATAATCTTTATATAAATGTTAGAGATCTAACATTATTGAGACTGTTCATTATTACTCTAATATACATTGTATACAAACACAGTTTAAGGAGTTTATACATACATTTATTGGAGGTATTTTAAATGTTTAATGTAGTAGGCAAAATGCAAATGTTTTTAGGATTATCCCTGAAATGTGTTCATAATATAGCTGTTATTAAAGAAGTCAGAATCATAATTTGAGATGACCCACACTGTTTGTTTGTACACAATTTCAACACGTCACCAGTGCCCAGGAGCTTCTTCATGAGACCAAGCCGGAACTTGTACCCGAACTCCTCAACTACATGTCCGAGACACTGCCAATTCCTAAGGTGCTACAACAGGAATCCTCCATCAACAACTCGAAGCCAGCTGTATGGTGGTCATGTGTGGAGAGGTCGGGCGTGATCACCAAAGACTTCAGTCAGCTCGCCAGGAAATTGATGGTACTGCCAGCAAGTTCAGCCGCCATTGAACGTGTGTTCTCCAACTTCGGCATCATACAGACGAAACTACGCAACAGACTGGGCGTTGAGAAAGCAGCGAAGCTGGTGCTATGCTACTGCTTCCTGAGAGGTAGCGAGGAAATCGACTGGTGAAGACAGACTACTGGCTGAAGAAACATTCCAACAAGAAAAACGAAAAAATAAATGAAAAAAAAAACAATAAAATAAAAAAAAACAATAAAACCCAAAAAAAACTGTTGTGGTTGCCAATGATGCCACCTGATGAGTACCCCTGGCAGGGACGAAATAGTTTAAGCACTTATAGAGTGGTAGCAATGCATAAAAATGAGCAAAAAACGTGTTTGGAAGACACATAATCTTATTTCCCGGTATTTCCCGGTATTTCCCACTTCTGGGCTTATTTCCCGGGGCGGGAAATACCGGTATTTCCCGGCGGTATTTCCCGCCCCCGGTATTTCCCGGCCAACCCTGATTTGCCACCCTTGGTAGTGTAAATAATAACAAAATATGAAGGAACATGCGTATGTAATGCTAGGAAAAGATTTTCATTCTAAGTTGCTATTATAAAGATAAAATAAAATGTATAGAGTGGTGGAACCTATGCTCGGCGTAAATCCCACATATAATGGCCAGTATGAAATGGTACATTGCACTTGCCGTATATTATTATTTTCTGAAGTCGTGAAAACAACTTTCAAAACACTCTTGTTGACAGTTTTAGCGTCATCAAGTGACCTTGCTGCTCAATACGCAACGTTGTCGGTCAGCACCAGTTTATATGGGGAACTGAAGACTTCAGGGCACCTATGCACGGCGTACTTGTTATTTTTTTTATTTATCCACCTCAACTTGTTGAATATCTTATTTTGATATATAGTACATGTATTGGTCTTAATCAGAAATGGTCTAGAAACTATTTTTTGGGTTAGGTGTAGATTTTTTAAATTCGGATAGCTACACAACTTGCTCATACAACGTAACAGTTTCGGTGAAAAATATACTCCCAATGATTTGCTTGTTTATATTCGTCTGCTGGACCAGTCACGTGACAGTTGCATCAGCCTACCGATACTCTCAACGGAATGCTATTGAACCATGCTTCAGCTCAGTCGGCGAAATTAGTATAGAACTATATAAATATTTTAAATACCAATGAAAATGGAAACTACGCCGAGCATAGGTTCCACCACTCTATATGTTCCATTAATGTCAAACCCCTTGAGAGTACCTAAATTATAGGCATACAAACGTAAATTTTTGGCAATACTATTAAATTAATTGCTTGCTTTCTTGTCAATGGGATGCAGCAAGATGTTAGTGCAATGGGAGCCTATTATGTCATATCTTCACCCCGCAATAAACGAAAGGATTATTGGATAAGCATCAAACCTGGGGAGCCCTAGATCACAAATGCGATGAACTACCACTGGCTCATGGACATGCAACACTGCCATCTACTAGCAACATTCAATGATTTTATTAACAGCTATAATACATGTAAAACTATACATTTTCTGGTAGATATCATCAAACCATTTGCAAAAATGTATAGTTTAACTTTGCTATACCACAAATTTTGAAATTAATGGACTTGTAAATGATGAAAAATTTCAGTCGGAAAAGGCTTGATTTTCAATTTCTTAAAAAAGTTGACCCCAGCTTATTACTTGATCATGAAACGGTATTCTACATAGTAGTCAGTGTTATTTTCTTCTATACACATTTCTCACCTGTTCTGTAACAATTTTATGCACACAGTACTTACAACACACTTATAAATTAATATAGTTTTAATATACTGACTCGTAACCGAGTACGAATGAACGGTGTACGGTAACCGAGTACGAATGAACGGTGTACGAACAGCCATTTTGATTTTAGAAAATTGCAAATACAAGCTAATTAATCTTCAGTGAGCGCAAATGCATATTTGCATTTATTCCAAACCACAATACCGTATCTATTTATACCTCAATCGAGCTTGAGAGAAGGACACACTTTGCAATATTTTAATGTTTATTTTACTCTGCATGAATTACGATTCGGGACGGCGGAAGTGGAATATTGGTTTGATTACTTCCCTTGTCCGGTGAGACTTGTCATGTCACTCGGATGCGAGCCAAATAAACAGGATATACGTCAAATTACATTCCTGGAAGTGCCCAAAATGAAAAGAATACTGATATATCTGTCATAAAATACCAATTTCATTAGCGTATATGGCCGTTTTGGACAAATTTATGATATTTGAAATTTTCACTTTCGGTTTTGAACTGTAAATATATACTGCGTAACAGCCAAATGGGCATATACGCCATATTTGGTCATATCTCCTCCCACTTATGCAAATATTTCAATCGGAAAGCCTTTGCTCTGTTCATACAAGACCATAATACACAGGACATATTTTGGGGTCAGCTTTTTATCGGAACACCGATTGCGCAATAATGCGCAGTAAAGGTGCGTGGTGGTTGCTACATCTACTATTGACAATGGATGCCACACATAAATCTACTATCTATCCTGCAAAGCTATCTCACATATATCTATCTCTGTATATTGCCAACTGCTCTTGCGAGTGTTGCATGGAAGTAACAAGACTGTCAAGAGATTTCATACATAATAAAAAGAAACAGACTCTAGTATGACGCCTTTCTCACATTCAATCTATAGATTATCTTTAAGCATTGCTTTAAAAATTGTGTTGTACCCACAAACAATATATCACATGTTATACTTTATTTTATGCTGGGAACCAGTAAATGAGAAATCTATACTTAGAAAGCTATTTTTAAATTTACTTACGACCTGTATGAAACTAACCTTTTGGAAAAACTATGAGATAAACGTGCATGTTCCAGCTGCTATCTGGTGGGTGGAGTTTGTTATCACTCAGACGTATCCCTCTGAAGTTTCCGCTTTGCGGGTTGCGATATTTCAAACCACACGCGTTCGGAAATTGCCCTGCAAGTGTGCTGAGAAGCAGAGTACCATCTTCCTCACTCGGGATTTCAATCGGTTCCTCGTCCTCATCGTCTGTAACCTGAATATATTGTGGCATTTTGTTTAAAAATGCAGAAAAAATACGAAAAAATGCTGCACGGTTTACCCCAAAAATTACTTCCGAAATAAAAATGGCGACACGAGACTTTCCGATTGGTTTTCCGATAGTTCTACCAAATTTCGCTGTTCTAAATTAGATATCTGTACCAGTCCATCGGTCATACCGGTGATATCGTAAATTATACTTCTATGTGTTATACATAAACTTAGCATTACGAATTGCAAATTAACATTGGCCTATGTATGTTCCATAAATGTCACACCCCTTGCGGGGAACTAGACATGTTCATGGACAGGCGTAGCTGACCTAAACGGTTAACCCAGTACTAAGCAATGTGTGTGTATGAGGTACCTTGTTCAATGACACCTAATACGGCCAGATTACCCGTCCCTTTGATTCCAAATCCGACGCTCTACGACTGGACCACGGACGCTACCTAATTTATATTAGAATAGTAAGTGGTGAAAAATCTTAACATGAACCTTCCAAACTATGAATCTAAATCTAAATGCTATATATAATTTCTTTTAAACAAGTGGACAACCCGAGACAGTTACCTATATTGGAAAAATAGGCTTTGTTATAAAAGTTCAGTGAAACTTCTTAAAGTTGATAATAAACCATTAATATTTCCATTTACAAATCTAGTAAATATGAAGTTGGCAGCATACAGAGTTTATATATGTGTGTATAGCTGCTGGTATCTCTCCAGACACATTATTAAAGCAACCCGAGGCCATGAAAAAAATCTCTGGGCAAGGTCGAACTACAAACCAGTCTGTAAATTGCCTAAACCATAAACAGATTTGGAGACTGTTCTTTCGGTTCAGTTATCTTCTGCTTTTAAAGAAAAATATGTTTTTGATAAAAATCAAAAATTGTTTTTTTAATGGACATGTATGTAAATGCTTTTGTTTGCCTATCCCATGCTATTCGTCTGAACAAATGATCATCCTATGGGTTACCCAAAGACTCGGTTACGTTAATTTACTAGAATCATCCTATGGGTTACCCAAAGACTCGGTTACCTTAATTTACAACAATCATACTGATCAAACTGAACGAAATTATAATGACAAGTGTGATTGTATAGCAATGTAGCTCTCCCATATGAAATTGCTTAAATATGGTATTTACCTTCATATAAGATAATACAAAATAAATGGATCACCAATCTCAGATCTTACATGCTTGCCTATAAGACAAGTTTTTTACCACCAGATCATTGCCTCAAAGTGGTGGACCGTCTTGAGCGAGTGCTATTTTTTAATGTGTTAAATGGTATCGATATTTACGTTTTAGAAAAGAAATCACCGAACATTTATTTAACTTGCACTTCATACAAGGTCCGATGTCCATTTTATCAACCCGCATTATATGCCAAAACTCACATATTTCTTGACAAAAGTAGGGGGGGGGGGTCGTCTTATAGACGAGTATTGACGGTAAGTAAAACAAACTATTTCATGAGAACTATGGCAGGGGAATATTTTCTACGATATGCTAGATATTAACCCAAAACAAATATTTGACGACAATCATGTATCACGTGTGCAAGGTGTGACGTCATGACTTCGATTCCCATTGTATGCCATTCATTGGAGATAGTGTTGACTCCTGCTGTTTTGAGTATCGCCTAAGGTTGCATAATACAAGTATGCATTCCATATTATGAAGGCTACTGACTATCAAATCACTCCGATCAAAACTTTATGGCAACAGGTCCGAAGAAATATTCTCAGCTTCCACTGTACACTGTAAATTTAACGAGTTTATAGAAAACAATAAAACATGATTTTAACGCCGGATAATTTATATTGCTTTTTTTAATTCGACTGTGTTAAAGGTCTGTCTGCCCGAAGGCAGTGTAAGTGTTGTTTGGCCCCGTCGTGAACAAGCACGATTTGAAAGACTTTGGTTACGTTAGGTCTCAAAGGGGTACATTTATCTCTGTCCAAAAGCCCGGGTTCAATCAAATTGTCGACAATAGTTGTTTGGAATATTGCACTGTCCATGTACCTTATAAGTTCGAACTCAAAACGCGTGGGTGGCCAACAGGGCCATATGAGTATATACCCAGCAACAGGTGCAGGCTCTTACAAAAGGCTTGGAATGCATATAGAGGCATAGGTTGTAAATCAAAACAGCAGGAAAAGAGCCGACAACATCGCAGTATTTTGGCACTCAGTTCTAAAGATCCAGTAGCACACCCGACAGTTAGCATGCCGATACCATAAGAGCCAGTAGAGGCCAAGGCCTTAAGTCGAAGTGGCCAAAAAATAGTATACCACGACGCGGGTTATTGAATTTCAAGAGTGCACCTGTTTAATACAGACAACAGCAGGGCTGCACATACTTGGACCGACTATTATGAACACTAAAGCAATTATTTGACACTCGTTAGCAGATCGATAAGACTTCCCGGGGCTCTACAAGGGACCAAATGCACATTGTGCACTCTATCCCAGATAACTGAACATATATATTCCAATCTTTGTTTCAGATAATACCACAAATTTGGCCATAATATTAGACATGTTTCAGATTCCAGTCCGTCGGTGGGTTCCAAGGGAACGTGTTTAACGATGAGTCACATTAAATATTACTCCACACCCTATCAACAGGTGTCGCAGGAGTTGGTGTCATTATACGAGTCCAACAGTTGGTTCATTCGATTTGGTAGGCCGTGCCTACGGGTCAAGCTTAAGAGACGGACGTGAGCCACTTATGTGACTTTGTTCATATATATATTTATATTAGTATTATGGACTCAAAATTGACGCGATTTTGTCTGTTTGGCACTTTATTTTGGTCACATAGAGGGGTCTGAACAACTTGGTCGGCATGCGATTTCCATACATAGCGGACACGTATACGATTCCTGGTACTGATGGTTCCAACGGGGATGTAATGTAGCTTCCTGTGCACCTTACACGACAGCAGTAAGGGGCCAATGATTGGAGAAGTAACTGTTCTAAACCAGGGGCCTAGGTTCAAGAAAGTGCAGTAATCTCTGATGGGTTCAATCCTATAAATCGTGCATGTTGTTCAGACAAGAATCCACAATATACACTATACATTCTAGTATCATGCAAGGTATTGTGTATCTCCATACAAACGACAGCCATTTAGCTATCATGCAGTGGATAAATAGTCGCCATATCTATCTATCCCACCTACATAGATATTACTGGGACTGCATGAGATTCTGGTCTTTATTATGGACATTGGTTTGGTTACTACATTGTCAATATATGTCGTATTGGTAATGGCGTCAAGAGGTACTTCTATGAGGGAAATGGTTAAACCTTCGACTGTCCACACACTAGTTTCTCAGCCAAGACCTTCTTCCAAACAAACATGCCCCATTGAACAACTATGTAATCTGCCAGAGTAGTCAGGTCAATATATGAAAAATACACCCTCAATCCCCAAACAATTGCTACAAAAGGTTTCTCAACTGATTCTGGTAGGGATTAGTGTACTTTATAACATACTAAAAGTTTACCAAAGTAGGACCCCCGGAAGTGGTTTTTTCAAAATGGCCGCCGAATCCTCTTAATGATCATAACTATGTAACGATCAACTCAAATTTGATGATCTTGGTGTCTACCCCTAGGTTTTTGGGGGCAAAGAACACATTAAGATCATAAAAAATGATGTTGGCCTATATATATAGCACACAAATCCAACATGGCGTCAAAAATGGCCGCCAACACCTCCAAATGACCGCAAGTCCATAACTATTGACTCGTTCATTCCGACTAGTCTGCGGACAGCACTGGAAACATTGTTCGTTGGGAAAGACACAAGACGCAAGGTTGCGGCAGTTGGCCATGCCATAATTCGGGCAGTTCACCCATGATCTGTCATTGCACCGCTACAAATGAGACTTGCTGTGCAAATTCATCATCTGTATCGTTTGAAGTTCATTGTGGATACTCTTCATGAAATGGGATTCTGTTGCTCATACACAGAAGTGATCAGATTTGAAAAAAATGCAGCGGATTTGGAACCTGATGTCCTAGGTGGTGATGTAGATTTCCTGGATATATCTGTCCTCTTTGCCGCTGATAATGTTGATCACAACATTATCACTATTGACGGCAAAGGGACATTTCATGGAATGGGTGTCATTGCCTCTGTCACCCCTGGAAAACGGACGAACCATCTCATTCCGCGAAGAAAGATCTCAGAATTGAGACAAAAAGTCCTATCTTGGAGTACAGGTTGACAAGTGCCTACATAGTCAGCTTATAACGGAAATGGCCAAAGACGATCCCGAGATTCAGACACTGCTTGATCAAGCCGAGGAATTGTACTCCTCCCTTCTTAGCGGAGAGACGATGCTAGGAGATGCTGCTTGTTATGAGGTGTTGATCCAACTCGGGACAGTAACGGAGAAGAAGAAATCTGAACTTGCTCAGACCTCAAAGACCAGTCAGTTGTGGCTGAATTATCAGCGTATGGTTGGCATGGCAAGAATGTTTATCTGCACCTGTAACATCCGAGTACAACATTGCGATGCAGGATTTCACAAACCAAACCTATACTACAAGTCTGCAACACAAAGACTCAACTGAGGCGCGCATCAAAAGAGATGCATCTGATCTCGAGACAATTCGGATAAAGCTTGCAGCCTGCTCACCATTCACATCTGATCCTACTCTGAGAAACATTGTCAACGGGATAGTGGCTGGGCCAGATGTTAATGTACATGACTTTGAATCAGTTGGGAACAAGATCATTGAAGATATAATCGGAAAGTCGGCATTTACTTACACATTGAAGCGGAAAGAGAGCCAAAACCCTTGGGAATATCTCTGCTGTGAAGATTGCTCCTGATCGTACCATTGATCCTGCTCTTCTGTTCCAGCGTTTCCTTGTGGTGTCAAGGTCAGGAGATCTTTCCCTTGAAGAGGTTTTGACATATGAACTAAGCCCCTATCCTCCAGCCCTCTTTGAGACCAGGAACATTCTTTGAAAAGCAGACAAACCTCAGCTTGCTCAGGCAATTCGAGACCATGCTGCAGACTTTTCAAGTGAGGCTGTGATGAACTCTATACCCAAAACAGATTTTTACGTGCTTGATGGTGGCTCTTTGCTCCATTGTTTACCGTGGAAGAAAGGAGACTCATATAATGCAATAGCCTTATGCAGACTTCACTGTGAGACATTACGGACAAGCGACAGTGGTGTTTGATGGCTATGGTGAAGGTCCCTCCATAAAAGACAACACACACCAGATACGAGGAAAACATCTGCACCCTATTGTTAGTTTCACTGCAGAAACAGAGTTTTCAAGCAAGGAGGACTTTTTGTCTCGTGAAAAAAACAAGGCAGACATGATTGCTCTCATCAGCACAGCACTAACTAAAAGGGGATGCCATGTCATTCAGTCACCAGGGGATGCAGACGTCGATATCGTTAAGGCAACTGTTGAACGATCCCGTCATTGTACCACAACGTTGGTCGGTGAGGATACAGATTTGCTGACCTTGCTCCTTCATTACTCCAGAACAGACAATGAGATCATCTACTTCCGTTCTGACGCAAACAAGCAAAAGAACACAGAGTGTATAACATTAACCTGTTGAAAGAAACTTTAGGAGATGATGTGTGCAATGAGTTGCTCTTTGTACATGCCTACTCAGGCTGTGATTCAACTTCAAGGATTTACGGCGTCGGGAAAATGTCAGACTTCCGGAAATTAGTGAAATCTGATCCTGTCATGAAGTCCTGTGCTAGTGCATTCATCCTTCAAAACAAATCTCAAGAGGACATATCAGATTTTGGCAAAGACCTGATTGTTGATCTATTTGGTGGCAAGTCTAATGATACGCTATCATCACTGCGCCATATCATTTTCATCAAGAAAGTGGCAACTGCTGAAGCATTTGTCACTTCTGAACGGCTTCCCCAACATCACCTGCAACAAGATTCCATTGCCAACGTGTGTACTTTCAAATTATGGTATGGATGGGGATGGCAAATGAAATGAACCCAACTGAATGGGGATGGAAACAGGAAAATGATCAGTTAATTCCAATTATGACCCAAAACAATGCTGCGCCTGACGAACTCTTGAAAATTATCCATTGCAACTGTTCGGGGGGATGCAAATCCTGTCGATGCAGCTGCAGACGCTATGGACTCCCCTGCACTGCTGCATGTGGCCCTTGCCAAACTGAAAACTGTGACAATCCAAACAACACTCAAGAGGTCGATACTGAGGAGGAGGATGACACTCAAAACTGAATGCTCTGAAACTTATTCTATGGACAAAGGTGTTTGTGCGTTAGGTCATTAGTTCAATTTCATAATGTTGCAACAGCTCAGTGATATCCAAAGTTGTCTTAATGTGTTCCTTGCACCCAAAAACCTGGGGATGGACATCAAGATCATCAAATTTGAGTCAATAGTTATTGACTTGCGGTCATTTAGAGGCCGTTTTTGACGCCATATTCGATTTTTGTGCTACATATATAGGCAAACATCATTTTTTATGATCTTAATGTGTTCTTTGTCCACAGAAACCTAGGGATATACACCAAGATCATCATATTTGAGTTGATAGTTACATAGTTATGATCATTAAGAGGTTTCGGCGGCCATCTTGGACGCCATCTTGAAAAAAACACTTTTCCGGGGGCCCTACTTTGGTAAACTTTTAGTATGTTAAAAAGTACACTATAACCTACCAGAATCAGTTGAGAAACCCTTTGTAGCAATTTTTTGGGGGTTAAACTGTATTTTGACCTCACTAGAGTGTTACGCTGCAGTTAGTGGCATTAGACCTCAGGGTACCAACTCTCGACAAGTACCAACATTCGACTGTTTCCATTTCCCACCTTTTCTTTAATAATCTATTATTTAACAATAAGCTTAGTGATGCTAATTATAATTAAAAAAATAGTGTGTGGTATAGGGCCAAGTTTCTGGTCTCTGAATTTCGACGCCGTGGACAAATATATTTTAGAACTCTTTCAGTTCCAGATATTGAAACTCGAATACAGACATCAGAAAACAAAATCGAACGATGCATCCGTACATTTTTCACTAAAACCGATTGAAGTACAGTCAACCTGTGTTAGTGGTCACCTCTATTAAGCAGCCAACCTGTATTAAGCAGTCAGTTTCCAGATACCCAACATGTTGATTTATTATACATTTTACCTCTGTTAAGCAGCCATATTCTGTGATTCCCTTGGGTGGCTGTTTAAGACAGGTTGCACTGTGCATCTGTGAATAGTAGGTCATCCTACTTAAGTGAAAGATGGTCATCTTACTTAAGTGAAAGTAGTAACAACAATTGATCCACAGGTAGGAAGATGTGCAATATTTAATGGAATTGCGCGTTTTACGTTTATTTATCGTCACTACCAGTTGCACATATGAGAAAATCACCGACACGAGACCTCGAAATAATGAGTCATTTTAGTGCGGAATAGCGGTGATCGAACCTGTAACTACAGGATTACAAAGTCCATCGTGTTAACCTCTGGATATATTTTGCCTTGTCTGTCATATATTTATTTGTGGGTAAAGTATAAAACACATGGTATTAGAGGTAGGCAGGTTAGGCATTAGAGGTAGGACTAGGTACACAATTTATCGTTAGCAAATGCCACACCTGCATAAATATTTAATATCAAATTTCTAATTTAAATATTTATTAATAGATACCGTCAATTTCGCCTCTTACGGGGTGTAATATAGCCACTACTTTATTTAACACCCAAAGCCATTAATTCAGCCGCATCGAGTTACTGGTATCAACATTTTGCCAGAAGAAAATCGACAAGACTAGTATTATATGCATGCCAATAGGAAAATCGAAGCGACGAGCACGTGTATATTGTTGAAAATACATTATGTATACTATACGGTCGAACAGTGTATACGTTTATTGGTACAGAATCAAATGTTGTTCAAAAGCTATACATAGTTTATATTGATTGTATATTCCATAATTATGTCGACAGTAAGTAAACATGCATTCGGGAATCTTTATTGCATACTAAACAACTGTACAACGCCTTTCTTTACTATTATTTAGTCCGTCTGTATACGGAAATAATATACACAACTAGTAAACCAATAAGACTGCGGTTATAAACATAACACATCCGCACGTAAATATATATAAGTAAAAGCAAGCACATCAAAAATTCAAAATATTCTCTGCTCGCAAATACAATGTAGACAGAAAATCGGGACCCTTACCTCTGTGTGTGTGATCCTCTTTGTGTACCACTGAAAATCGGGACCCTTACCTCTGTGTGTGTGATCCTCTTTGTGTACCACTGAAAATCGGGACCCTTACCTCTGTGTGTGTGATCCTCTTTGTGTACCACTGAAAATCGGGACCCTTACCTCTGTGTGTGTGATCCTCTTTGTGTACCACTGAAAATCGGGACCCTTACCTCTGTGTGTGTGATCCTCTTTGTGTACCACTGAAAATCGGGACCCTTACCTCTGTGTGTGTGATCCTCTTTGTGTACCACTGAAAATCGGGACCCTTACCTCTGTGTGTGTGATCCTCTTTGTGTACCACTGAAAATCGGGACCCTTACCTCTGTGTGTGTGATCCTCTTTGTGTACCACTGAAAATCGGGACCCTTACCTCTGTGTGTGTGATCCTCTTTGTGTACCACTGAAAATCGGGACCCTTACCTCTGTGTGTGTGATCCTCTTTGTGTACCACTGAAAATCGGGACCCTTACCTCTGTGTGTGTGATCCTCTTTGTGTACCACTGAAAATCGGGACCCTTACCTCTGTGTGTGTGATCCTCTTTGTGTACCACTGAAAATCGGGACCCTTACCTCTGTGTGTGTGATCCTCTTTGTGTACCACTGAAAATACGCAAGTTGTCGACATTCCTGTAGTACATTCAGATAATCGGCTTGTGAAGACCTGCCAACTCTCGGGTAAGTTCTATGCGTCGACATTCCTGTAGAACATTCAGATAATCGGCTTGTGAAGACCTGCCAACTCTCGGGTAAGTTCTATGTGTCGACATTCCTGTAGAACATTCAGATAATCGGCTTGTGAAGACCTGCCAACTCTCGGGTAAGTTCTATGTGTCGACATTCCTGTAGAACATTCAGATAATCGGCTTGTGAAGACCTGCCAACTCTTGGGTAAGTTCTATGTGTCGACATTCCTATAGAACATTCAGATAATCGGCTTGTGAAGACCTGCCAACTCTCGGGTAAGTTCTATGTGTCGACATTCCTATAGAACATTCAGATAATCGGCTTGTGAAGACCTGCCAACTCTCGGGTAAGTTCTATGTGATCGACATTCCTGTAGAACAGTCAGATAATCAGCTTGTGAAGACCTGCCAACTCGCGGGTAAGTTATGTGATCGACTGCTTCTCTATATATTTTTCAGACTAAGAAACTAAATTACATGCATGTATGTGCTCTTGTGGACTTTTAAACTGCCCACAACATATTACAACTGACAAGACACACTGCATTATTAGGCATGTTTTTATTGTGTACATCGTAATACCGATGCAGTAATTTAAATAACTATAATATTTTGTTGAAAGTCGCAACCACATAAATGATTTTGGGCGACTAATTTGAATAATTCCCTCTATACTTTTATACGATGCTCTCCTAGTGGCGGTAGTAAAAGTAAAGTGTTTGTTTATTATAGTGTCACCCCTATTTAAAGGGCCAGCCATTTCTGACTAATGAGACACCTCTTTTTATGAACATCAGTACTTCCCGAATCCTATGCTTGTATGCCAGGCTGGTAGGCAATCGGTAACCATTATTTAACTAGCTGGCAGCTCACCAACCGGCCATATCGGAACAAACCCGTTTTATAATGACATAATAATTTATATAATGTTATTTAAACTGTACTGTTTTAAAAACGATTGCGAAACAAGCCTGAACAACTTAATTATATTAATCACTATCGTTGGCGCGGATAAAAGCGTAAATGTGGTCATTCATGTGGGAGGAAACCGGAGTACCCAGAGAAAACCTACCTGTCCGATCTGGCAACCACCATACCATCTCACATATTTCTATTTAATCATGTGTTGATCTCTTATAAAGTTTATATAGCTCTTTGTAATGAAATTACTAATGCTTGTTATTTGCTATCATGATCAACAGCTATACATAGCTTATGTTGCCGATGTTATAATATTATATATTTACATCACTATTGCATTTTCTTCGATGAAGCTGTGCAATAATTGTATTCATTTTCGTATGAATTTCCTCACTAATGATATGCAGCTGGCATGTGTATTCAAGTTACTTGCATGCGCATTTGCAGCTAGGCAGCGTTTCTTGTGAGAAAAGGTGTCTTGCCGTTTATAATTTTATTTTCACAGTATCTGGATTGAGTAGCAGAGTAACATTAATTTATTATTGAAACACTGAAAGAGATACATTATTCTCCATTACTTTATATGTATACTTGCTGCCAGTAAATAAAGTAGGCGACAGTTGGACATGTTTTCTCCATCAAATGTGGCATTATCCAGATTAGGGGTGCTACGTATATTACAATATGTTGTCAAACTGTATTGTACCACATTATGAAATTAACGTACCGTCTTATATATATTTCATAGCCGTGATAACGCGTTCACTTCAGATACGAGGTCCGGAGTGCGCACCCAGCTATAGCCACAATTTAGCCCTTGGGCAAGGCTCCAACGATATTGCCTATTTCCGGGTGGGTTACATCGGGATCGAATGTGTCCGCAACAAATATAAATAAGGGACCAGCCAGTCATAATCAGAATTGATTGTTCGGCAGCATAATGTAGAAATTTTCACTTTCGTAAAGCTATTCCGTCTCGTATGGTTTGATCAATTAAAAGAATTTAGTTCCAAACTTTAGTCAAATAAATTCCCAGGATCACACATGCGTCATATTACCCATGTACTATTTCTAGCCTCATATTACCCATGTACTATTTCTAGCCTCATATTACCAGTGTACTATTTCTAGCCTCATATTACCCATGCACTATTTCTATCCTCATATTACCCGTGTACTATTTCTAGCCTCATATTACCCGTGTACTATTTCTAGCCTCATATTACCCATGCACTATTTCTATCCTCATATTACCCGTGTACTATTTCTAGCCTCATATTACCCGTGTACTATTTCTAGCCTCATATTACCCATGTACTATTTCTAGCATCATATTACCCGTGTACTATTTCTAGCCTCATATTACCCATGCATTATTTCTAGCCTCATATTACCCATGCATTATTTCTAGCCTCATATTACCCGTGTATTATTTCTAGCCTCATATTACCCGTGTACTATTTCTAGCCTCATATTACCCATGCATTATTTCTAGCCTCATATTACCTATGTACTATTTCTACCCTCATATTACCCGTGTACTATTTCTAGCATCATATTACCCGTGTACTATTTCTAGCATCATATTACCCCGAGTACTATTTCTAGCATCATATTACCCCGAGTACTATTTCTAGCCTCATATTACCCATGTACTATTTCTAGCCTCATATTACCCGTGTACTATTTCTAGCCTCATATTACCCATGCATTATTTCTAGCCTCATATTACCCATGCATTATTTCTAGCCTCATATTACCCGTGCACTATTTCTAGCCTCATATTACCCGTGCACTATTTCTATCCTCATATTACCCGTGTACTATTTCTAGCCTCATATTACCCATGTACTATTTCTAGCATCATATTACCCGAGTACTATTTCTAGCCTCATATTACCCATGTACTATTTCTAGCCTCATATTACCCGTGTACTATTTCTAGCCTCATATTACCCATGCATTATTTCTAGCCTCATATTACCCATGCATTATTTCTAGCCTCATATTACCCGTGCACTATTTCTAGCCTCATATTACCCGTGCACTATTTCTATCCTCATATTACCCGTGTACTATTTCTAGCCTCATATTACCCATGTACTATTTCTAGCATCATATTACCCGTGTACTATTTCTAGCCTCATATTACCCGTGCACTATTTCTATCCTCATATTACCCGTGTACTATTTCTAGCCTCATATTACCCATGCATTATTTCTAGCCTCATATTACCCGTGTACTATTTCTAGCCTCATATTACCCATGCAGTATTTCTATCCTCATATTACCCGTGTACTATTTCTAGCCTCATATTACCCGTGCACTATTTCTATCCTCATATTACCCGTGTACTATTTCTAGCCTCATATTACCCATGTACTATTTCTAGCATCATATTACCCGTGTACTATTTCTAGCCTCATATTACCCGTGCACTATTTCTATCCTCATATTACCCGTGTACTATTTCTAGCCTCATATTACCCATGCATTATTTCTAGCCTCATATTACCCGTGTACTATTTCTAGCCTCATATTACCCATGCAGTATTTCTATCCTCATATTACCCGTGTACTATTTCTAGCCTCATATTACCCGTGCACTATTTCTAGCCTCATATTACCCGTGTACTATTTCTAGCCTCATATTACCCATGTACTATTTCTAGCATCATATTACCCGTGTACTATTTCTAGCCTCATATTACCCATGTACTATTTCTAGCCTCATATTACCCGTGTACTATTTCTAGCCTCATATTACCCGTGTACTATTTCTAGCCTCATATTACCCGTGTACTATTTCTAGCCTCATATTACCCATGCACTATTTCTAGCCTCATATTACCCATGTACTATTTCTAGCCTCATATTACCCGTGTACTATTTCTAGCCTCATATTACCCGTGTACTATTTCTAGCCTCATATTACCCATGTACTATTTCTAGCCTCATATTACCCGTGTACTATTTCTAGCCTCATATTACCCATGTACTATTTCTAGCCTCATATTACCCATGTACTATTTCTAGCCTCATATTACCCGTGTACTATTTCTAGCCTCATATTACCCGTGTACTATTTCTAGCCTCATATTACCCATGTACTATTTCTAGCCTCATATTACCCGTGTACTATTTCTAGCCTCATATTACCCGTGTACTATTTCTAGCCTCATATTACCCATGTACTATTTCTAGCCTCATATTACCCGTGTACTATTTCTAGCCTCATATTACCCATGTACTATTTCTAGCCTCATATTACCCGTGTACTATTTCTAGCCTCATATTACCCGTGTACTATTTCTAGCCTCATATTACCCGTGTACTATTTCTAGCCTCATATTACCCATGTACTATTTCTAGCCTCATATTACCCGTGTACTATTTCTAGCCTCATATTACCCGTGTACTATTTCTAGCCTCATATTACCCATGCACTATTTCTAGCCTCATATTACCCGTGTACTATTTCTAGCCTCATATTACCCATGCACTATTTCTAGCCTCATATTACCCGTGTACTATTTCTAGCCTCATATTACCCGTGTACTATTTCTAGCCTCATATTACCCGTGTACTATTTCTAGCCTCATATTACCCGTGTACTATTTCTAGCCTCATATTACCCGTGTACTATTTCTAGCCTCATATTACCCGTGTACTATTTCTAGCCTCATATTACCCGTGTACTATTTCTAGCCTCATATTACCCGTGTACTATTTCTAGCCTCATATTACCCGAGTACTATTTCTAGCCTCATATTACCCGTGTACTATTTCTAGCCTCATATTACCCGTGTACTATTTCTAGCCTCATATTACCCGTGTACTATTTCTAGCCTCATATTACCCATGTACTATTTCTAGCCTCATATTACCCGTGTACTATTTCTAGCCTCATATTACCCATGCACTATTTCTAGCCTCATATTACCCGTGTACTATTTCTAGCCTCATATTACCCGTGTACTATTTCTAGCCTCATATTACCCATGTACTATTTCTAGCCTCATATTACCCGTGTACTATTTCTAGCCTCATATTACCCATGCATTATTTCTAGCCTCATATTACCCATGCTATTTCTAGCCTCATATTACCCGTGTATATTTCTAGCCTCATATTACCCGTGTACTATTTCTAGCCTCATATTACCCATGCATTATTTCTAGCCTCATATTACCCATGTACTATTTCTAGCCTCATATTACCCGTGTACTATTTCTAGCCTCATATTACCCGTGTACTATTTCTAGCATCATATTACCCGAGTACTATTTCTAGCATCATATTACCCGAGTACTATTTCTAGCCTCATATTACCCATGTACTATTTCTAGCCTCATATTACCCGTGTACTATTTCTAGCCTCATATTACCCATGCATTATTTCTAGCCTCATATTACCCATGCATTATTTCTAGCCTCATATTACCCGTGCACTATTTCTAGCCTCATATTACCCGTGCACTATTTCTATCCTCATATTACCCGTGTACTATTTCTAGCCTCATATTACCCATGTACTATTTCTAGCATCATATTACCCGTGTACTATTTCTAGCCTCATATTACCCATGCATTATTTCTAGCCTCATATTACCCGTGTACTATTTCTAGCCTCATATTACCCGTGCACTATTTCTAGCCTCATATTACCCGTGTACTATTTCTAGCCTCATATTACCCATGTACTATTTCTAGCATCATATTACCCGTGTACTATTTCTAGCCTCATATTACCCGTGTACTATTTCTAGCCTCATATTACCCGTGTACTATTTCTAGCCTCATATTACCCATGTACTATTTCTAGCCTCATATTACCCGTGCACTATTTCTACCTCATATTACATTTCTAGCCTCATATTACCCATGTACTATTTCTAGCCTCATATTACCCGTGTACTATTTCTAGCCTCATATTACCCATGCATTATTTCTAGCCTCATATTACCCGTGTACTATTTCTAGCCTCATATTACCCGTGCACTATTTCTATCCTCATATTACCCGTGTACTATTTCTAGCCTCATATTACCCATGTACTATTTCTAGCATCATATTACCCGTGTACTATTTCTAGCCTCATATTACCCGTGCACTATTTCTAGCCTCATATTACCCGTGTACTATTTCTAGCCTCATATTACCCATGTACTATTTCTAGCCTCATATTACCCGTGTACTATTTCTAGCCTCATATTACCCATGTACTATTTCTAGCCTCATATTACCCGTGTACTATTTCTATCCTCATATTACCCGTGTACTATTTCTAGCCTCATATTACCCATGTACTATTTCTAGCCTCATATTACCCATGTACTATTTCTAGCCTCATATTACCCGTGTACTATTTCTAGCCTCATATTACCCGTGTACTATTTCTAGCCTCATATTACCCATGCAGTATTTCTAGCCTCATATTACCCGTGCACTATTTCTAGCCTCATATTACCCGTGTACTATTTCTAGCCTCATATTACCCATGTATTATTTCTAGCCTCATATTACCCATGTACTATTTCTAGCCTCATATTACCCGTGTACTATTTCTAGCCTCATATTACCCATGCACTATTTCTAGCCTCATATTACCCGTGTACTATTTCTAGCCTCATATTACCCATGTACTATTTCTAGCCTCATATTACCCGTGTACTATTTCTAGCCTCATATTACCCGTGCACTATTTCTAGCCTCATATTACCCGTGTACTATTTCTAGCCTCATATTACCCATGTACTATTTCTAGCCTCATATTACCCGTGTACTATTTCTAGCCTCATATTACCCATGTACTATTTCTAGCCTCATATTACCCGTGTACTATTTCTAGCCTCATATTACCCGTGTACTATTTCTAGCCTCATATTACCCATGCACTATTTCTAGCCTCATATTACCCGTGTACTATTTCTAGCCTCATATACCCTGATTTCTAGCTCATATTACCCGTGTACTATTTCTAGCCTCATATTACCCATGCACTATTTCTAGCCTCATATTACCCGTGTACTATTTCTAGCCTCATATTACCCATGCACTATTTCTAGCCTCATATTACCCGTGTACTATTTCTAGCCTCATATTACCCGTGCACTATTTCTAGCCTCATATTACCCGTGTACTATTTCTAGCCTCATATTACCCATGTACTATTTCTAGCCTCATATTACCCGTGTACTATTTCTAGCCTCATATTACCCATGCACTATTTCTAGCCTCATATTACCCGTGTACTATTTCTAGCCTCATATTACCCGTGTACTATTTCTAGCCTCATATTACCCGTGTACTATTTCTAGCCTCATATTACCCATGTACTATTTCTAGCCTCATATTACCCGTGTACTATTTCTAGCCTCATATT